>JACEFZ010020497.1:0-365499 GCA_014155875.1 Cepaea nemoralis
TATGGAGGCCATAGAATTGTCAAATTGAGAGAATCATCACTGCTGCGATATTATCAGGACATAAAAAGTAGGATGGTAACGTAAACAAACATGGATGCCTGGTATTGTAACAGTAAGTATACAGAAACGATAGTTAACAATTCTTGAACTCGCCTGGGGACAGAAATATTTGTAGGGATCGTTATTTGTATTGGGGATACCAGTTCTGGAAAATTATTCTTGATATTTAATCACGACTAACGTAAAATGTAAAAATAAAATGGGATGCCAAAAGAACGGACAGAAGTAAGAAGAAGAGTGATTCATTAAAATATACAGAGAATTCGGCAGAATTAATCTCGCAACAGTGAACATTCCTATTTAAATTAACCACCTTCTTAGACTTCTTAATGGCTCAAACTAAAATTGACTAGTGAGCAGACGCTGTGACATGTTTGTTACTTCCCGCAATTCGATTGCAAATATAATTTTTTTTTTCTATTCGCAATTAGTGCCTCCCATGGTTTAATTACCTTACAGTAGTGGATTTGTCGTGTTTTCCTGTATTCACTTTGTAGATCAACACTGGTGGATTGTCCTGTGTTGCATTAAATACTGTGGAATATTGAATGCAGGAATGCAACTTCTCTCCTCGGGGACTTGAGTGGGAACTAAAATGGCTGTGTTGGTGACGTAACATGAGCGTGTATAAAATATGGACTCGTCTTTCGCACGGAGACAAAACACTATTTTCTGTGCTTCACGGATCTTCCAGGAGAGGTTTGCCGGCAAACTACATACATCTCGGGACTCTGTGGGTGTAATTTAGTAGACCGTGGCCCACTAGCCTCATGAGAATGGGCGCAATCATAATTCATTGTTTGCGAGGCAAGGAATTCCCCCAGACGGGGCCCGTGATTATGTCTAGCGATTCCCCTCCAATTCCCAATGGGGTATATACATACATTAGGGTAGCGTTGGGAAGACTCAAACCTGCTTGGTTTCGTTATAGAGACAAAGAACCATCACTAGCAATGAAATGGTCCATGACTCAAACCAACATGTTGCAACAGGAAAGATGCATGTTCTCAAGAATGCAGCTTTCGTGTGTTTGCTGTTGTTGTGCCATTGGCTCATAAATACGGTTAACCTCCACACTGTACGCCCAATCTCTTTTTGGCTTCTTGTAAACAGTGCCTATTGTTGGGGTAACTACAACTTTCTATTGTGATGTTGTCTAGCGTGTCCTCTAATCTCTACTTCTTTCTTTTACTTCTTAAACAAACAATACACTTCTTCTTCTTCAGCGTTCCAAGCCATTGAGGTTCTTTGCTGCAGATACAATCCGTCTCTATTCGTCTTTCTGGTTGACCTTCTTTTGCCAGTCATTGATTCCAAGTGCTTGTAGGTCTGTATATATATTATCTCTCCACCGTCTTCTTGGTCTACCTCGGGGTCTACGGTCATTTATGTCCCGAGTGTAAGCGAGTTTTGTTTCCCTATTAGTATTATCTTCCATTCTTTCTATATGCCCCAGCCATTGTAGTCTATTAGTCTTCATGATACTTGTGATTAGCGAGGACTTAAACAGATAAATTTCTATGTTACTTCTTCTTTTCCACTCTCCACTTTGTGTATCCCTAATGCAGTGGTTCTCAACGGTGGGGGGGGGGGGGGGGGGGTTTAAGATTATTTCTAGATTGCGTTACTACAAGAGCCGATTACTTGATATTGTTTTTCCCTTCATACTTTACGGTTTCTGTACGTATCACCCTTCTGAAATTCATTTTATAGCGTAAGTAGATCCGCAAATCACGTTTTATGTAGATGTCTAGACTTGTTTTAGTATGTGCTATTAAATTTAGCTTCACCTATTGCGTTTACTGTGTAGGGGCGGGGATAATTTTTAGGGGGGGGGGGGAAATACGAAAGGGGGGATGACGTTCAAAAAATATGGTGGGGGGGGGGGGGAATGACGTCCTAAAAATATGGTGAAGGGGGGCACGGGCCAAAAAAGGATGAGAACCACTACCTAATGGGTCCAAAGATGCGTCTTAAAACTTTGTTCTCAAAGGTTTGTAACAAGGCTTCGTCTCCTTTCGTTGTACTCCAGGTTTCAGAGCTCATACAGCACAACTGGTCTGGTCAGTGTTTTGTATATTGTGATTTTGGTGTTACGAGATAGCGCTTTTGGTTTTAGTAGATGTAGTGCATAGTATATCTTATTTCCAGAATTGATTCTAGATTGTATTTCTTCCCTTATGATGTTGGAGCAGTTGAAGATTGTACCCAGGTATTTGTATGTTTCCATTCTTTTAATGGTCATATTATCTATGTGTATGTGGCCAGAGTTTTTAGCCATTCCTTCTCTTGATATTACCATATATTCTGTCTTATCTTGGTTGATAACCAGCCCCATCTGTTGGGCTTTTTTCATTAAGTGAGTCAATATTTCCAATGTCTTTTGTTCATTTTCCCCTATAATATCTACATCATCTGCATAACCAAGCAGCTTGGATGTTCCTCCAATATCACATTCATCATTTACCTTCCTTACAACTTTCTCTAGAGCCAGATTGAAGAGTAGCGGTGATAGTGCATCACCCTGTTTCAAGCCAGATGTTATTTGGAAAGGGTCTGATTTCCTGCCTTTATATGTTACTATATTATAAGTATCTTCCATGCATAGTTTGGTCATGTTGATTAACTTCCTTGGTATTCCAAATTCCTGCATAGCATTCCATAGACTATTCCTATGGACACTATCATAAGCCTTTTTAAAATCCACAAAAAATGTTACAGAGATCTCTTTTATATTCCCAATTTTTCTCGGCTATTTGTCGTAAGATAAATATCTGATCTATTGTTGATCTGTTTTGTCTAAAACCCGTCTGGTAGTCACCTAATATGTCTTCTGAATATGGTTTTAGTCTATTTAGTAATACTGCGGACAATATCTTATAGCTTGTGGACAGTAGTGATATTCCTCTATAATTTTCACATTGGAACTTGTCTCCTTTCTTAAAGATAGGTATCAATAATGACTCTTTTCCAGTCATGTGGTAATTCTTCTGTCCTCCAGATTTTTATTATTAGTTCGTATAGCTTTAGGTCTCTGAGGCTGAAGGGCTTGCAAACGCGGTTTGTGAGCCGTATACCCGGGTTCGAAACACGGCTGTGCTGGTTTTTTTCGAAAAAAGGTATAGGGGCGGTCGTTCAGAAAGCAATGGCAAACTACTGAACGTAACACTTGCCTAGTACATCAACAGCAGCTGAAAATGCTGATGTTGACTGCAACGTCCCGTAAGGGATACGCAAAAAAATAGCTTTAGATGTAATGCATGGCCACCTGCCTTTATAAATTCAGCAGTAATTCCATCAGTCCCAGTTGCCTTATTGTTTTTAAGTCGAGTGATTACATATAGGATTTCTTCAAATGTAGGTTCTTCAATTTGTGGTTCACATGTTAGAACCTCTTCCCCCCGGGAAGGTTAACCCGGTCAACAAATGCCCGCAGAAGTCGGATGTGTCGGCCCTAACGGCGCAAGAACGCAGCTCTGCTGTAACAGGCACAACGCAATCACGTCCCCGAAAAAAACTCCGGATGAACGAGAAGAAGAAGAAGAACTTCTTCCTGTGGGAAGTGTACTTGGAGCTTCATAATTTAGTAATTCAACAAAATATTCTTTCCATATGTTGCACATTTCCTCATTGGTATTTATCATATTCCAATTTTTGTCTTTTAAACCATATGTGTTGTGTTGGTGCCCTCGTTTCATTGACTTCAGTTTTTTTTTAAACTTTCTGGATTCATTTTTCTGGTGATTAGTTTCCATATCTTTGATTATATTACTCATATATTCTCGCTTCTGATGTCGAACTATTTTTGTAGCCTCTTTACATACATTTCTATATTGCTCTTCCTTTTGGATGTTGTTGATGTCATTTAACCATAAATGTCTGGCATTCTTTTTCCTAATGACTGCTTCTTCACATTTTTGATTGAACCATCTGATATGTTCTTTCTATGCGTGGTTAACACACCGAGACATTCTTCTGCGGTAGATTGAGTTGTATTCTTGATAAACAACAATACAGGTGAATGTATTTATGAGCTGTCTTGAGCGGATTCCCCAACCGATATTTGAATATTTCTGTGTATTCAGGTTACCACATTGGAACCCACAAAACAGATCTCTTCTTTAAATGTTCGTTAACAGACTGGACACAGCATATTATGGTCTGGTGTGCTTGTTATTTGACCTGTGCTGGGTTAATATACAATTCTGAGACCTGTGGTGCTGTTTCAATGGTTATATACAAATGTGGACTTCCGGGGAATGAGAAGAAATGCGGGAGTGTGTCACAGGAGGCACGACAACGCTGTCCTGAAAGGGATGATGAAACGCAAGAGGATATCACTCAGGGCAAACCCCACACAGAACCCCAGTGTTCTGTAGCTGATAAGACTCAAGTTGATGTCACCTGTGACGTACCCAGCAACCTCCCGAAAGGGTGAAGATCAAGTTCTCTAATGCCACCAGGAAGGAAGAGTGTGCGTCATTAGACGGTGCGTTGTCCCGTGTTTTAGAAGAAGAGCTAAAACACGTATCCCTTGAGGAGAAATTGGTAAAGTTCAGAAATATTGTCTACCTCCACTCGCTGATTCAGTTTTCTTGCAGTGAGAGGAGGGAAGCAGCTCTGCCGCAGATGACCAGGTGGCAGAGACTGCTGGGGAAGGTGAGGAAACAGAAGAATACCGCTCGGACACGGTGGAAATCGGCGGTCGATCATGAGAAGGAGGGCTTGCGCCAGGTGTGACCACATCTAAAAGCCAGGCACAATGCGCTGTCCCAAGCGGAAAGGCTTTGTAGAAACAGGCGGAATATCCGGAAGGAACGTAAGAGGTTCTTCTGGGAATCATAGAGTTTGCACGAGGCTTGTTCGAGCAGCCACGATCCGGCGTCCTCGATGTCAGCAAAGAGGAGCTGGAGAACCACCTCTTGACGACGTACTCCGATGCCCAATGGAACGTCCCACTCGGAGAGATCGATGGGCTCAAAAACCCTGCAAAACCAACGGTGGAGTTCAATGCCAGACCTCCGAGCGAGTTGGTTGCGGTAGTGAAGAAAGCGAGAGGTAAGTCAGCACCAGGGCCCAACGGTGTGCCTTATACAGTCTATAAAAGATGCCCTAGCGTCCTTATGAAGCTACACTGAATACTGAAATCGGCGTGGAAGCAGAAGCATGACAGCACGGCGTGGAAGATGGCCAACGTAATCTACATTCCAAAGGAGCAGAATTCTGCCGACATTACCAATTCAGGCCGATCTCTCTTTTGAACGTTGAGGGGAAAATATTCTTCTCGATCATGGCCAGTCGGATCACAAAATACTTAATGGGGAACAAGTACATCGAGACAGCGGTTCAAAAAGGGAGGCTACCTGCGTTGTCTCGAACACAGTATCATGATCTGGGATGCTATCCAGAGAGCGAATACGAAGAAGGAGGATCTCCACGTGATATGGTTGAATTTGGCCAACGCCTATGGGTCAGTGTCCCACCAGTTGTTGTGGCATGCACTCAAGGATTATCACGTGCCCGAGAACACAACGGAAATGCTAGTGTAGTTCTTCTCAGGCTTCTCTCTTCGATTCTTGACCAAAACGTTCACGACCAGATGGAACGACTTGCAGGTGGGTATTGCCATGGGATGTACGATTTCGCCGATATTATTTGTCATGGCCATGCAGGTCATACTGGATGCGGCATCCGGCTATGCACACGGTCCGAAGCTCAGCGAAGGGAAGAACGCGCCACCGCTGAAGGCCTTCATGGACGATACGACAATCCTGACACCGAAGGAGATTGGTGCTCGCAGCATTCTCCTCAGACTGGACGATTTGATTCGCTGGTGCAGGATGAGCTTCAAGCCAAAGAAATCGAGAAGCCTGTCGATCATGAAGGGCAAGGTGGTGGAAAGGGTATTCGTGGTGGCCGGACAAGCGATTCCCACTGGTGATAGCGGAACCTGTGAAGAGTCTCGATTGTGTGTATGATTTAACCCTTACGGACAGGAACGCAGTGGCGGAGATACAAACAATGCTGATGAACGGCCTGAATACCATCAACAAAACCAGGCTGATAGGCAAGTTCAAAATCTGGGTCCTGCAATTTATGCTTATTCCGAAACTCATGTGGCCGCTGCTGATATATGATATTGGCGTGACCACAGTGAGCAACATGGAAGGTAAGACAAGCAGATACACGAGAAAGTGGCTTGGAGTACACACATGCCTCATGACTTTCGCATTGTATTGTAATCAGAGCAAGCTCGTCCTCCCGTTTCTGTCTCCCATGGAAGAGTTCAAAGCCGGAAAACCGAGACTCGCGATGATGATGCGCAAGTCTCCAGACATAACGGTCAGTGCCTCAGTTCCCGCCTTGAAAAGAGAAGGAAGCGGAAAGTCGTCAGAGCAGTCGAAGAAGCCAAGGCTATACTCCAGCTGAAGAAGTTAATGGGCCGCATTCAGACAGACAGGAAAGGGTTCGGCTTCCAGAGCAATGGTCAGATGTGGTCCAAGGCGACTTCCAAGGAATAGAGGGACCTGGTGGTTCAGGAGATCCACAAGGGGGAACATGACAGAAGAGTCCGCAAGGCTGCTCAACAGACACAGCAAGTGCAGTGGATGTCATGGGAAGCGGTAGTGCAGAGATCCATTACGTGGAATTAGATCTGGCTCATGGCACCATGGCGTCTAAGTTTCGACATTCGATTCCTCTACAATGTCCTGCCATCAGGTGCCAACTTGGTCAAGTGGGGGAAAACCATCGACCCGTTCTGTTCCCTCTGTACAAAAGCACAAACAGTCTAGACAGCGGAACACGTGATGTCTTTCTGTAAAGTCGCCCTGACCCAACGGCGTTTTACGTGGCAGCATAACAAAGTTCTGACTGAGTTGGCCGCCATAGTGGACGTCGCAAGAATGAGAGCGAACACAGAGGGGTACAAGCCGAGGCCAGTGGATATTTCCTTCGGGCGCAAAAATTGCAAAGCTGGCGACCAGCCGCTTGCTACCGTCTTTGATGGTGCAAGGGACTGGGAACTGACCGTAGACCTAAAAGGCCGTGGCAAATACCCTGACGTGATCCGAAGGTTTGGCTTGCGACCTGACATTGTACTTAGCTCCTCGTCAGCCAAGCAGCTAACACTGATTGAGCTGACTGTCCCGTACGAATCGAATATTGAGGAGCAAAACGCATATGGGTCACATACGGATATGAAAACTGACTTCAAAAATATGTTCAATTGCGTTAAATATAAAAGTAAGACACAAGAGCATCTAAGTCAGGGAGAACGCCAAAGTTCTGTAGCTGAGAAGACTCAAGTCGAGGTCATCAATGACGTACCCGAGCAACCTTCCGAAAGTCCCAGGGTGAAGATCAAGTTCCCTAATGCCACCAGGAAGGAAGAGTTGGCATTATTAGACGACACGTTATCCTGTGCTTTAGAAGAAGAGCTAAAGCACAAATCGATTGAGAAGTTGATTAAGTTCATAGAGGTTGTGTACCTCCACTCGCTGATTCAGTTTGGTTGCAGCGAGAGGAGGGAAGCAGCCCTGACCTAGGGGTTAGCGACTGTTTCCATAATCCCGTATACTCTCGTCAGTGACGTGATGTGCGTTAGAATCGGTGGCGGTTCTCTCCGCATCGGTAACTTATGGAGTATGTGAGCCTGGTCGCTCAGAAAGCAATGGCAAACTACTGAGGCACGCAATCTTGCCTAGTACATCAACAGCAGCTGGAAAATGCTGATGTTGATTGCAACGTCCTGTAAGGGATATGAAAAAAGGAGTGCTGTGCCATAGACCTAGGTCAGGTAATGGTCATTCTGTATAGACAACCGATAGCTTCAAGCAGCCTAGCGAGAAGATGGAGAATCTTGTCCCGCAGAAAAACAGAGAGACAGGTCTCTGAGCAGGAGACAACTTCCATTGCAGGTAGTTAGTTGGTTTTGAGCTTCTGTTGAGTTGCGATGTAATTCTGAACGCCGTAGCACGGCCAACAAATGTGCCGCTAAATCTGTGATTAGGTGATGTGATTATTATTATTGTGAAGTCATTATGGACTCTAGGTATTTTAGGTTTGTGGCGAAATAATAGTATATGTTATTAAACACCTAGAGCCAAAAGAAGCTGTGATTGTAAACTGTGTCCAGTTGATTCATTGAGTTGTGTTGACTTAAAGAAGTAGCTGTTGTCACTCCTACAGTATTGATGCTCATAGAACATTCTTGATGCACACAGAAACATACATGTGTACGAGCGCTGTAATGAGAACCTTCAACCCTAAGAATATACATAACGGAGAGCCCGCACCTAGCGGGATTGATACAACGATTGTGCTACATAGCGCAAGCATGATAGGTTCCATACCAAAACAACAGCATTACTGTGGTGGATTAGATACAGTATTTTGTACCTGCAAATAGGCACGTGCGTGTGTATGTAGTAATCGTATGACTATTATTCTGGGTCTTAGGTTTACATTAGGCTATCTAAGTAATATATCTTATATATATCTTATTGGTCGGTATATTTTTCGTCTTGCAACAGGCTACCTTTGCAATGGCAATTCTTGCTCTAATCTCTTCAAGGCATCTCTCATCAGATGTTATGACTGTTCTGAGATAACTGTATCGATTCACTTACTTAAGAATATGCCCATTTACTCGTATATCACATTGTGGTATTTCCTTCTTCCCAGTGACGACCATAATCTGTATCTTCTTAATTTTCAGTTCTAACCCTGGTTGTTCACTGTATGCAACAACTGCATCTACTAAATTTTGCAGGTCCTGTTCATTGTCTGCAATCAAGACTGTATCATCTGCATATCTGGTGTTACTGATGTATCATCCTCCAATGCTGATTCCTTCCATATAGACATAGTCTATTTCTGAAAATATTTTCACTGTACAGGGAAAATAAGATCTGGAGACATTACACATCCCTGTCTCACACCTCTTTTAATAGGCTGATATTGACCTACATCATTATCAATTCTGATGGCAGCTTGTTGTTTCCAATACAGTGGAGTCTGGATAAGTAGAAGTCACAGGGGCTGAAAGAATTTGTTCTACTTATCAGAAATTTTACTTATCAAGACTGCACACATATTTACACTAATTTACACTAATACCATGCAGTAGCATTGAGTAAATTTATTGTACCACTTAGGAAACACAGTTAGTGAACAAATAAATAGCAATACAATATCAGAAATGTTTAATTATTTTAGAAAGCGGAACATTAAAGTCATGAAAATTTCCAAATTAATTAAAGAAAAAAGTCTGTGATTTTGCTTTGCTTCTTGACTTGTGAGAAATGTCTTCCCAAAAATTCTTGTAGCCACTCATTGAACAGTTCTGATGTCATCCATGCCTTTAAATTGGCTCTTGAACAATTTGAACAATTGAACTGAACAATTTTTTCAGGCCTTTGAAACTAGGATTTTAAAATTTTCCAATCACAAATAAAGGCCATTTTTCACTACCATCCATATTGAAATACACAACCACTGATATTCTTTATTTTAATTTTTTTCTCCCATAATACTTTTCAATTTTGAAAGAAAATGTTTTATCAGGTAACAATCTCCGAAATAAGCCAGTTTCATCGACATTAAATACATCCGCAGAATTATATTTAGCTAAAGCAGGTTTGAGCACGTCTTCTATCCATGAGTGAGTCGTTGCTTCGTCGACTGTTTTTCTCAACACACATTCTTGTACGTGATACAATGTCGCTTTTTGAAATAATCCAACCAGCCAGCACTACAATTCCAGTCTGCCTGACCTCCAAGACGTGCTAATTCTTTTGCTTTCGCAATAAGTAAAAGCCCATTTACTGCTACATTTGCCGATCTAATCACAGTGAACCATTGTAAAAGGGCAGCATCAACAAAATCACACACGGCTGTTTTAGCTCGCTGTCTAAAGTTGTGCCTTCTTGTTTCATCTCTTTCTTCTCCTTCTGTGAGTGCCAAACAATACTATGTGTGTTTATTTATGTAAATTGTTGACATGTAGGGAGATATCGTATGTGCGAGATTGTTGTTCTCCGGGCTGAATAAAAATAATTCTTTCGCAAAACAAATTTCTTTTTTATTGGGGGGGGGGGGGGGGGGGGGGGGGGGGGGGTGAAATAAACAGTTCGACTTAAACATGAACACATATAGTCGGTATTCATTTTTATGTTCGACTAATATAAAAATTCGAGTTAACCGAATCGACTTATCAGGACTTTTAATACAATGATTTAACGATTTTTAATGGTCAAACGACTTAAGCGAAATTCTTCTTATGCGAGTTCGACTTAAGTGGAATCGATTGTATGTTTTTTTACAAGTCTAAGGTCGTTTCCATCAGTTTGTAGATATTCAAGCATCCTTATTATGTCGACATGTATCACTTTATCGAAAACCTTTGTGTAGTCAAGCAAAGATATAGATCTTTGTTTACTTTTCTAGAACGTTCAGTTACTGTTCTCAGTATATACATCATTTACTGTGGATCAGTAATACAAGTAGCAGTAATATTGGTAATAATATTAGTAGTAGTAGTAGTAGTAGTAGTAGTAGTAGTAATAGTAGTAGTAGTATTAACAGAAGTAGAAAAAGAAGAGGAGGTGAAGAAGGACTAGTATTTAGTAGTAATAATAGTAGTAATCATAGTAGTAGCAGTGGTGGTGATAGTAAAAGTAGTAGCAATAGTAGTAAAAGTAGTAGTAGTAGTAGTAGTCGTAGCAGTAGAAGTAATAGTAGTAGTATTAGTGGCTGTGGTAATAGTAGTATAATTGCAGTAGCGGTGTTGGTAATAAAGCAGCAATAGAAGAAGTAGTAGTAGTTGTAGTAGTACTAACAGTACTTGAATAGTAGTAGTAGCAGTGGGGGTGGTGAAAGTGGTGGTAGTAGAGTAGTAGAGTAGTAGTAGTAGTAACAAAGAATGTTTGCTTTAATCTGTATAATGTATTTGTTTCATTAGTGTCCCTCGGAAGGTTAGTTGAAAAAACACTGTGGACTGAGGATTATGTGTCAGAAGGTTTGGGTGGCTGGTTATGACGCTTGATGAAGTCCTGCTGAACATACATTAGATTTTACATTTTTTTTTTTTTTTTACTAGGGACAACTTCAGAAATCAATGGCAAACTACTGAACATGAACTTGCCAGGAGATCACAACAGCAAAAAGTGCTGGTGTTGACTGCGACGTCATGCAAAGGATATACAAGTTTTAGCTAACTAGAGACAACATTGCAGTTATAGAATAATTTCAAGTAAACGAAAGAAGAAGAAAAAGATTATGGTTAAGTTTCCAGTTTTCTTATATGTGTCATTTTAGCAAATTATTCTAGCTCGATTAAACACCACGCGTATATTGAATAGGTGCAAAGCTATGTAATTTCTGGTTTTGGCCCATCCATGTTTCCTTTCTATAGACAATACTTTGGATGGTGCCATCCTGTCAATGTTGAATTAATATTTCTAAGAATGATAAGGTGTCATTATGTTCGTGATCAACAAAGAAATGTTCTTGTGGGCTTGGTTCATGATGGAGTGGAATGATTCAGCCTGTTGTCTGGTCTCTGGGATGAATAATATATCATCCACATACAAGAAGTATAGAACTAGGGTCCTTAATATTTGAGGCTCTTTGTTTTTCTGAGTCCACAATAAAGACGTCTGCTAGAATGGGACTAGAGGAAACCTCCTGGCCACGCTGTCAATTTGGTGGTACAACTTTTAAAAGACAAAATGAATTTTATATTAGATGTGCACAGCAGTAGTAATTTCTTAAATGTGGATGTTGGTAGGCCTAACTCTTGTTTTGTTTCTTTCATGCTGTCGGATGTGTGGATTGATGGCTCAACCCCAAAGAGAGAAAGGATACTAAGCTCCTCCTTCCCAATGTGATTCTGCCCGTTTAATTATGCTAACCTTTAATGGCTCAGTTGCTTGAGTGCATAAATAGAGTTTCAGAGAACCAAGGAATACCTCTAGGAAAACAATTACAAGTATTTCCCCTTTATACCCAAAATCCCCGTTTGGTGGTTCCTTGCATCTCCTCTCTCAGTTAACCTAATTTTATCTAGGGTTATTTTGATTAAACTAATTGACTATGACAAGTAAAAAATACACTCATGAAAGGAAATGACTTCCTTTGTTTCATAATTTATTAACTATATATTGAGTAATGAACAGCAATACATCAAATACATACATGAACAAAATCAGAAATCAATTACATCAAGATCTTTACACATATATTCAACAGTGACCCCACTCCTCAAATATGATTGAGACTACGGGTAATTTTGCAGCTAATTTTCCTACAGATCCTCTGTGGTAGTAAATCTGAAACAGAAAAATTGGTCTGCCCTCCCTTGTCTTGACTGGTGAGTTCTGAGTTCCTGCTCAAGCAGTCACTGTGATTCTATGATTATCTTGTAAGCTTCAGATTGTTGTTCTTCCCCCGGTTGTAGACTAATATTGTTTTAGTTGGCTCTAGATTTCCATTCTTGGCAGGTAAATTATGTTATATAAATAATACCTCTCCTATTAGACAAATGTCTGCACCAACAAAGAAAACCACAAGAGATGCGCATAAAGGATAGCCACTGACCAACCCTTAGCTGACGTCACAGACACAAACCAACATAACCAGTCCGAGGTAGGACTTACTCACTAAGAGAGCACAAGACAAGAATTAGGGTGAATGAACCCACAAAAACCATGAACCTCAACAATAACCACAGCTGAAGAGGCAGGCTGAACAAGGCCAAATTTGGAATTTTTGTTTTGAAAATTGGAATTGGAAGACAAATGGAACTTTTGAAGGTGAATAGGTTTCTGCCCCACTCTCTCACAGAGCACTTAGCAAAGTATCTTCTATCACCCAAGTCAGGTCTGGATCTAGACATTCCCTGAAATTTCAGCAATCAACATACATCTAATCCCATCCTCAATATGAGATTAGAAATTAAATGCTGTACCTTTCAAGGGGGAAAAAAAAACCAAGGAAAATACATAAAAGAATTTTTATCCTAGGAAAAGAAGCAGTGGAGGGTAAAGAGTCTTGGTGCTCTAAAATAGTTATCCACAACATAACTGGTTGTTCTCCATTCCACCTTCCCTTATAAGGTGTTCAAGGTTTAGACTAGCAGATGTGCAGTTTCATCTTCTCCAATGCCTGTCCTTCAGGTCTACAGGTTAAGTAATACCTTGATTGAATTGGAATTGATAACTATGTTTCCCATCCCCTTCTGTACCCAGTTATCTTCTCTTCATCTTCTTCCATCAAGGAATAAGGGTCTCATACATTAAGGGTTTTTAAATCATTCCCCATTGCAATGAGTATTTGCTTACAAACAATATAAGGACATCATGGTATCCATTATGGAATAGTATTCAGGTGAATTCTTTTCTAATCAAAAGTTAAGGCAAGTATTCCCTATTCTCCTATTCATCGTGTCTATAATATGCTTGTACTTCATGTATCATCATCACTATCATCATTACTACAATAATCATCACTATTCTCATCAATATTATTTCATTATCATTATATCATCGTTGTTATTACAATCATCATCTACATTACAATTCTCATCATCATTATATCATTATAATCATTACAATCATCATCTCTACCATTACAATCATCATCTCATTATCATTACATTCATCAGGACACTAGCCCATATCTTGTAACATGAATGATATATAATACAAAATAGGGTTTTGCTTAAGACACCAAACCAGATGTGTGTAGTACGCATGATGTGTAATATGGGCTGTATCGTGCTTAAGGCACAAAACCAGATGATGGTACCATAAGTGATATATAATACAAAGTGTTGTCATGTGTCAGAGTGCACTAAATGATTAATTAGTGTTTGGGCTATGCCGAACATATTCTCTGCTGATAGACAGGACATTACACATCAAAGTTGCCTTCTATCATGAGACTGATTGTTAGCTTATACCATTCTTAGCATCTCACTCATTCTCCTCATTCACAGACATAATATTCATATGTACATGGATGATAATTTCACTCATTCATCAGGCATCATTCTCATACTTGCATGTGAGATAAGTAATTATACTTATGTGATCTCCCAATGATAACTTTAAATGTTAACACCATTGACATCACAATGAACCCTTAGACACAATCATATCTGTATGTATGACAATTAAGCATACATATGTGCTTTACACACGATAAATTCATAGGTTCAACAACAATGACAGTACTATGGAATCTCAATCCTTTCACCATCATTCTGAGAAATTATATTTTCCTGGATAATAATTAAGCATACTGATGTATTGTTACAAATGATACATTCACATCTGTTTAACAATAATGAAATCACATGACTCAGCACAGGTATGCTTTCTTCAATGACACAGTCTTATGTGATCATTAGGCATATTAATGAGATTCACAAAGGATGATTCCTCATGTGTAGCAATAATGAAATTACACATGGATCCCCACATGCTCTCATAGATTTATGTGATATACGCATTCCACATTCATTCATTATGAATTCTAACCATTCTTGCATGGCGGTTAATTAAGCATAATTATGTGGCACTGTGATATACAAACATGTCTGTACTAACATCCATCTAGTGACGCTTTACAAATACCAATCCCTAACAATTACCATTTATGTATCTTACATAATGTAGGAGAAGAAAAGAGTAGGGCAGCCACAATTTATTTGGCATTAAGTAAAGTTAGGCTGGTGATTGAGCAAAATACCTGGCCAACCGTCGTCTAATTTTTAACACAAAGGCTAGAGTGTCCATTTCAGTGCAGCACAAAGAGAAGATGCGTAAAGTCTCTCCCAAACTGGGGCGGGCAATGTGCCCAAATAACTATCATTCTCTGCGGCAATTGCGAGTGGTGGTTTGTTGGACATTTCACCCATCAGGATCCTGGGTTAACAGCCTGGTGAAGGTGAGGCAGGACTTAATGGCTTAACCAGAAACTGGATCTAGAAAAACATCAACGTTGACTGCTATGCTTATCCACAGCTTAGCCTGCGAAAGACCTGTTGAAGAGAGACACTCAGTGATTGATAGTCCTACTTCTGTCAGGATATCCAGGATGGATCTCTGTATTTAATTGTCCATCAAGATAAATGGATATTCAAAATACACCGACAACGGAGTATCGTCTACTTTTACGTCTGGGAGATGCCGCCTGGTACGCCATCAATCTGCGAGGTCAATGAAACCATGGGACATTCCCAGGTTCCTGTTCAGAATTGAATAGTCCTTCAATCAGTCATAAAGCGGCAGACTCAACACCAAGTTCTAGATATGAACACCACTTCAAACAAATGGGAAGAGACACTGAAACACCATAAGCCAATACAACCAAGGTACCCACTTAATATCAATTGACTAACCCTGGAATAAGCCAGATCAACTCCAGATCTCAGACCGGAACACGATCAAGAAATGCCATACGAAAGAAGCTAGTGGAGTAAATGCCTCTATGTATGCAACAAAAAGAATCATCTGATTGTTTTGCAACTCTCAGTTTATGTGTTGGGGTTAATATTCTTCAGTTCCATGCCAGCAGCAGACCAATCCTGGAAACATTTCCAGATGAAACAAATAAATGACTCGTAGCATTGTATGTTCTACACTGAATTGAAAATACTGAATCAGAACTCTACGCTGGTTCCATGTCGGCCTGATTACCCCATCACCAAGTGTGGGATGGCCTATCTACATGAACCGGGTGTGTGACAAAGCCTCTTGAACTAAATTGGGAAATGATTAACATAAACCAAGCTGTTGGACAGTTGTCATCTTTTTCATCGATAAGATGATATAGGGAAGAACCTGGTCAGAAGACTCAAGATCCTCCTGAAAGCTTGACAGACTTAGGCACCAATTTCAATTGGAACACAGAGCCCATTTGCCGCAGAGTATTCTTGAATTCAGCCCCCGGAGGGGATATGTGCTTGTGTATAATTCTATTTTTGGATTGTGGATTATAAAGATTCACCAGCCACTTCAGTGAACATAATGTAAGGAGAACATGACTGTGAGTACATTTATTTCTGCCCGGATAAATATGGACATTATCTACTTTGCACTGGAGAAGAATAACTGACAGCAACACTTAAGGAAAAAGACTGTAATTAAATAATTAGTTTAATTATTAGAACTAGTGGCTTCTATATGTGCTTTTTCCCATGCCATGGATTAAAAGGTCAGTAGCTTTTTTCAATGATGGTTATGGTATAGTGAGTATTTTGACACCAACTCATTATTTTTAAATATGAGAATTGTAAAGGGTGTCAGAAACAATTGTTTTATATAATGGGTTCTGTGTACTTAGATCATTGTTTGCCTTAATTATGTAAGGTGGGTCAAGGATAGTAGACCCAATTTGTGGTCGTTGTGTTGTTTGTAATAACATTGGTTTTTTTTTCTTGGGACAATGGGGTTAATATGTTTTGATAATGCAAATCATTCCCACGCCTGTTCATGAAATTCAATGTGGCCATTACACTTTCATGTATGTTACTACAGATCTTGATTTAATACCTGAACTGTTTGTCCAAAAATTGATGTGTACATCAAGAAAATGTGATGTTTGTTCAACAGTGGTTGTTTATATGTTGTGAACAATCAATCTCTTCTAGCACTATATAAACTTTATAAGGTTAGAAGTGGGACTGGAGAAGTACTAATGAATACAGTTATAAACAGGAGAGAAGTATTTTCCTTCTTGTGTTTTTGGTAGAGTTCCAGGATCACCTCAAGTGGCTAAAATAATAGAGAATAAAATTAAATCCCCTAGACAACTTAACATAATATTCTCATAAATTAAAATCCACATCCCACAGGCACAAATATTAATTCCACATGTGTAACAACAATGAAAATATACTTTCCTCACCATATGGTTGCTCTAACCCAACACACAAATTTATGATGCCTATAGGAATTTATTTGGTTCCCATGTGCTCATGAAAAAACAAATACTTGACTTATGTGCTCATGTAATAAAAATACTTGACTTATTACACATTACACTAATTTGTCTTACCAGTGTTGGCACATTTAAACTAGTTTCTTCTAAGTGAACTAAGTATTCTTAATTTTCTAAATCTTAAGTTACTCACCAACTCCTAAATCACTGCTGATTGAGTTGAACTACTTAAGAAATTTAATGTATAACTAGGTCTAATGCTTACACATTAAATAAGTTGTTTACCTCAGAGAAAACATAAAATTCACTGTAGTTTTCTTAATGGACAGTTTATCCATAGGCTATGATAACTGAATATATTATTTAGTTTCTACTAAATTAATTTCTTAAGAACTAACCACATGGGTTTATGACACATTAACTTACCACCAACTTCTCGAAAAGGTCTCACTGACTAGCTAATTATAAAATAAATATTGTGTTTACCTTATTCTAAGAGAATGACTTCCAACACGACGACACAGAGTTTTGGATCCAAGCCTCGGATTTTCCTCCAAGTTCTCTGGCTGCTTATAGCATTTGATTTGGTCAGTTGTGAGGGTCTGTTCAAGGCACTAAAGAAGATTGGCTGCCTGACAACTCTTTTATCCATTGTGGAATCGTTCCACACAGGCATGAAGGGTATAATCAAGTTTGATGGTGCAACTTCTGAAGAGTTTGAAATCAAGAGTGGAGTTAATTAAGCAAGGTTGTGTACTAGCTCCCACCCTCTTTGGAATGTATTTTCACTTCTACTGAAATATGCCTTTCATGATCAGGATGGTGGTATATACATTCACTCTTGCTCAGATGGCAGCCTCTACAATGTTTAGAGATTGAAGGCCAAGACCAAAATTAGGAGGTTTTGATCAGAGTTGCTTTTTTGCAGATGATGCTGAAATTATGACCCACTCTGCAATGTCTACTATCTGCATTCTCCAATGCTTGTTCTGAATGTGGTTTAACAATTAGCAAAAAGAAGACACAGATTATGTCACAAGGTGCACATGGGGTACCATCAATCTTTATTGACGTCGCCGAACTAGAGATGGTAGACCATTTTACATATCTAGGCTCAGTGGTAAATAGCAAATTATCCCTAGATCAGGAAATCAACATCAGGATTGGTAAGGCAGCAACAACAATGAACAGGTTAAGAAAAAGAGTCTGGGAGAGCAGGAAGCTTACTGCAAAACAAAAGTCCTTGTCTATCAAGCCTGTGTCCTTAGTACTCTTCTTTATGGCAGTGAAACCTGGACAACTTACTCACACCAAGAGAAACGTTTAAACAGCTTTCATATGCGGTGTCTGCAAAGAATTTTTGGTATTAAGTGGCAAGACAAAATTACAAATACTGAAGTATTGGGAAGATCAGGTTGTGTGACGGTTTATTCCATGCTCAGTCTTCGTAGACTTAGATGGATAGGACATCTTAGGAGGATGGATGATGGTAGAATACCAAAGGACATCTTTTTTGGTGAATTACAGATGGGTAAGAGATCTCAGGGTCGGCCTCTACTACGATACAAAGATGTGTGTAAGCGGGACATGACTGATACAGGCATTGATAATGCACATTGGGAGCAAGTCGCCGCTGAACGTGTTGCATGGAGGGCAAACATCAGAAATGGAATAAAGGCAAAGGAGAAAATTATTGCAGATAAGTCACACACCGAGCGTGTAAGACGTAAGATGGTGCATGGTAGTCGAAATGACCACATGTTCACATGCACCCTCTGTGAACGGACATTTACAGCGTGAATTGGCCTTATCAGTCACATTTGCTACCGCCATAGGTAAAAGTTATTATGCCTTTTTATAGCACAAACTATCGTCTGTCAAGACAGCAAGGTGCCAATATAGCATGTAGCTCATTTCATCTCATACTTTGATTTTCTTTTAATGTTGAGGTTGTAAAATGTTGCTATGCCATCAGACAGTGGTCAGTTCTATCATGTTAGGCTGGTGATCAAACAGTAAGTTTTCACTGCCGGCATGCGGTATTAATTTGGTTTAGTTGTGTTCCAATTGAGACATCACAATGAGTCATTTTAAATCTTGGATTGTAGAAGTACGGAACAAACCAGTCATGTTGTAATGTCAATACCCTGTTGTACGGAGAAATATTCACAGCACCATTACGGCTTGTGAAAAAATATATCACACATGTGGTAACAGATGATGATCACCGAAACAGTGCTTTCATAGGAACGTCAGTGAAAATAAAGTCAATATCCACTGATCCCATGTGCTTCAGTTTAAGATTTAGAGTATCCAGTCATTTGATTAGTTCAGATGAATCTTTTAATATTAAGGGTTGTTAATGATTGTTGTACTGGTTTAGCTGTTACTGCAAGCCAATTCACCATTCTGTGTTGGACAGAGTTGAGCATAGATTAACCCTTTACAAGGCAGAACGTCCATTTCCGTCCAATCACTTAAACGTGCAGATCGTCTGAAACTGCCAGATACTATTATGCATTCTAAAAACACGATCTCTCGGTTTTCCGATACTTCTTACGGCTACTTTCGCTTTCGCCGATAGCTTGACAACATGGCCACTATTTGTAAGTGCCTACTATGAATTTGACGGACTTTTACAGACTTTTTTGGGGATAGTTTTTGCGGTTTTTACGCTTAGTTTTCAAAATGGATTTCGGCGATTCTTCAAGTGATAGCCGAGATTTTGCTAGGTTCAATTTAAGTGACATTAAAGGGCACGAAGTTGACTATTAATCGGAGCTAGATATCAGCGAAAAGCATTACTTTGCATTAGCAGTCGTGAGTCGGACTTTAAAGAAAGTGATTATGATTCTGAAAATATGTTTGTAAATTGCTGTATAGATGACTGAAAATCACAAAGAATAACTGTATTTCGTAAATATTTGTGTTCATATATGGATAGCCGGCAACAATCACGTGAGTAACATATTCTGCATGCTTTTCCCTTCATTGTGATGCTTTTACTAACGCAACCCGAAATTTTACCAAACCTGAAAAAATCTTGCCCATTCAGGGCTAAAAAACGGACAAGCGTCTGCCCTGTAAAAGGTTAAATCAGTTTTAGTGGTACCACAGGCTTGTGCAATTTAGGAAGGTCATAAAGTTAGGTGATCTATTACTACTGTGGAATGACAAAACTATGCAGTCCCCTCACCGATGAATTTACTATCTAAAAGTGACTGAATCTCTTTCCTCACTCTTGCATCCAATTTCTCAGGGTTGCTGGCTTAAGGATCTAAGTAAAATTTGGTTGGATTCGATAAAATGTCTTCCATTTTGTTAGAAGCAGCAAAGATGTGATTCCTGAGATGGTTGTTGTGAATGGCTTAGATCGCCAGAGTAACCTAATAATGATGCCTGGAAGAGGCTAATGAAAGTAGAGTATTATATACAACTATCATAAACAGACAATAGAATTCTTTAGTATTGTGATGGTCTTCCGGTACAATGGCGACAAAATGAAGCGTTACTTTTCGGAGGGACGCTATTTAGTGTTATCCTTTGGATTTTGTGTGATTTCCTATGGATCTCCTGTGAATAGTGTTTTCCTGTGGATTATGTGATGTTATTTTGTGTTCCTTTTATTGGAAGTTTTCAAAAGAAGCCACGGAAGGCAGGTGGTGGATGAAGTTTTGAGGGCAGCAGACAGATATTGTGGGTCATGGCCTTGAGCTTCACGACGGCAGGCAGAAGAACTCTTCTTGAGTCAATGGTTGCGGTCTCCGACCAGTAAGGTCACTGCCATAGAGGAAAGCAACGGCAAACTACCTCTTTAAAAGTGCCTAGTATATCATGATTCGCTTAAAGACTGATCATCGCAAGACAAGGACAGAGACGTTAAAATTAGCAACTTGGAACGTTAGGATGTTAAACAACGACGGAAAATTAGAGAACATAAAACAAGAAATTGAAAAGGAAAAAATTAATATTTTAGGTATGTGCGAAACGAGATGGACAGGAGCAGGCATCAAGATAGAAGAAGATTTCAAGATTATTTATTCTGGAGGTGAAGATCGTCATAGAGGAGTGGCAATTATTTTGGACCGGAAAACAGCAAAATCTGTTCAAGGATATTGGGCCGCGTCGGACAGAGTTCTACTAGTTAAATTAAGTGGCAGACCTTTTAGCATAAATATTATTCAAGTATATGCCCCAACAGGAGAATCCAGTGAAGATAGTGTAGAAGAATTTTATGACATAGAGTCTGCTTTAAAGAAATGTAAAAATTCAGAAATAAACATCATAATAGGGGACTTCAATGCAAAAGTAGGAAATCAAGGGGATAGATACACAGTAGGAAACTATGGTTTAGGAGAGAGAAATGAAAGAGGATACAGACTCGTAGAGTGGGCAAAAGAACAGGAAATGATTGTAGGAAACACCTGGTTCAAGCAACACCCTAGAAGATTATGGACATGGAGGAGTCCTGATAGCAGGATTAGAAACCAGATTGACTACATTCTGATTAGCAGAAGATTTAGAAACGCATTAACACTAGCAAAAACAGTTCCCAGTGCTGATTGTTATAGTGACCACAGATTACTCACAGGAACATTGAGGATAAAGTTGAAGAAAAGTCAAGTATATAACAGGAAACACTAAATATGATTTGTGTACATTGAGTAATGACAAGGAAATACAAAACAAATTCAACATAGAAGTACAGAACAGATTTGAAATTTTGTCTGATCTAGAGATCCTATTCCAGGATGTGGATGATCAATGGGAAACGAAGAATTCAATCAATGTGGCTGCAGAAACAACTATTCCAAAATTAAAGAAGGTGGGTCGTAAGAAATGGATGACTGAAGAAATTTTACACCTCATGGAAACAAGAAGACTCAACAAAAATAATTCTGTCAAATATGAAGAAATTCACAGACAAGTCAGAATATTATGTAAGGAGGCAAAAGAAGCATGGCTTGAGGAAAAGTGCTTAGAAATTGAAAACCAACACAACAGTCAAAATACCAAATTAGTGCACAAAAGAATTCAGGAACTTACTAATAAAAGAACAAGTACATCAACAGGGTGTCTAAAAACTGAAGATGGCAAAATCATAATAGAAAAAGACCAGATTCTACATGTATGGACAGATTATGTGAAACACCTTTATGATGATAACAGAGACGAACAGTATGATATTAGATTTAATAATGAAGGACCGCCAATTTTGGAGATGGAGGTTCGAAATGTTCTTAAGCATATGAAAGCTGGCAAGGCCCCCGGTGCAGATAACATCACAACAGAAATGATTAAAGCTTTAGAAGAATTTGGACTAGAGCAAGTCACCAGACTGATGAACACATTATATGATACTGGAGATATACCTCCTGAATTATGTAACTCTGTATTTATTGCAATCCCAAAGAAATCAAGAACCTTGGAATGTGATCAACATAGAACAATTAGTATAATGAGTCACATCACAAAGATTTTGCTAAGAATTATCATGCAAAGAGTGAGGAAGAAGATACAACTTGAAATAGGGGAAGAACAATGTGGGTTTGTAGAAGGAAAGGGTACAGTAAATGCTGTGTATATGCTGCGAACAGTTATTGAACGTGCTATAGAAGTAAACAAGGATATACATCTTTGCTTTATTGACTATACAAAGGCTTTTGATAGAGTTAGACATGTCAACATGGTGGATATGCTTGCAGATCTACAAATTGATGGGAAAGACATTAGACTTATAAAAAACATATATTGGAAACAACAAGCTGCAATCAGGATTGATAATGAAGTGGGACAGTATCAGCCAATTAAGAGAGGTGTTAGGCAGGGATGTGTGATGTCTCCAGATCTTTTTTCCCTATACAGTGAAAATATTTTCAGAAATGTAGAGGATATAAATGGAATCAGCATTGGAGGACGAAACATCAATAACATTAGATATGCAGATGATACAGTATTAATTGCAGACAATGCGCAGGACCTGCAACAATTAGTAGATGCGGTTGTTGTACACAGTGAGCAACTGGGGTTAGAATTAAATTGTAAAAAGACTCAGGTTATGGTCGTCACTAGGAAGGAAGAAGTGCCACAATGTAATATACAAGTAAATGGAAATATTCTTCAACAAGTGAATCGGTACAATTATCTTGGAACAGTCATAACATCTGATGGGAGATGCCTTGAAGAGATTAGAACAAGAATCGCCATGGCGAAAGTAGCCTTTAGCAAGATGAAAAACATTCTGACCAATAAAATGATGTCAATTGAAACGAGAAAAAGAGTGTTGAGGGGATACATAGAGCCTGTTCTTTTGTATGGATGTGAAACTTGGACAATGAGCAGTCAAGCTGAAAAGCATCTGATGGCTGCAGAAATGTGGTTTCTGAGGAAAATGCAAAGAATACCATGGACAGACAGAAAAACCAATGACCAAGTACTACAGGAGACAAATGAACATCGTAAACTGATTAGAGAAATTAGACGTAGACAGTCAAAATTTTTTGGACATGTTATGAGAAGTAAATGGATTGGAGAACTTAGTGACAACTGGCAAGATCGAAGGGAACAGACCAAGAGGAAGATCGAGAGGAAAATACCTGGATGGCTTGGTCACATGGCATGGACGAGACAGGATCACTGAGCTGATCCACAACACTGGTGATCGAGTGAAATGGCGAGTCATGACCGCCCACGCTTTCCGGCATGGCACATGATTGATTGATTGTGATGGAGAGAAGCATGGGAAAACATTGTGATGACTGGAAATATTAATGGGGAAAGAGACATGGGCAGAACAAGAGAGTTGATGCTGGATGGACTGTATGGTGACATTGAGAAATATTTTCAGCAGAGTTAATCCTGAATAGGGATCAAGATCTAAGGAGATACATGAACATCTATGGTAGTTGGCAGGGCACATGATGATCATGCAGTCTCATATACTTCAGATTAAAAGTCTTAGTAAAAGAAACACCACAATCATCACACTAGTGAGTTCTCTCTCCTGTATGTGTTCTCTTGTAAGTCTTCAGACTACCAGCTTCAGTAAAAGAAGCACCACAATCATCACACCTGTAAGGTTTCTCCTGTATGTGTTCTTTTATGGCGCATTAGAAGGCCACCTTGAGTAAAAGAAGCACCACAATCATCACACCTGTAAGGTCTTTCTCCTGTATGTGTTCTCTTGCGAATCTTCAGGTGGCCAGTTGCAGTAAAAGAAGCACAACAGTCATCACACTTGTAAGGTCTCTCCCCTGTATGTGCTCTCATGTGGTTCTTTACACTGCCAACTTGAGTAAAAGAAGCACCACAAACATCACATATGTAAGGTTTCTCTCCTGTGTGTGTTCTTGTATGTGCCTTTAGACTGCCAGTTTGAGTTAAAGAAGCACTACAATCATCACACTTGTAAGGTTTCTCTCCTGTATGCATTCTGTGAAAAAAGCTCCACAAACATCACACTTGTAAGGTTTCTCTAATGTATGTGTTCTCTTAAGTGTTTTCAGATTGT
This sequence comes from Cepaea nemoralis, assembly GCA_014155875.1. Classification (NCBI taxonomy): domain Eukaryota; kingdom Metazoa; phylum Mollusca; class Gastropoda; order Stylommatophora; family Helicidae; genus Cepaea; species Cepaea nemoralis. Next base: position 24,518 of record JACEFZ010020497.1, read on the forward strand.
AAGCTTGAGTAAAAGATGCACTACAAACATCACACGTGTAAGGTTTCTCTCCTGTATGCGTTCTCTTATGTTTTTTCAGATGGCTACCTTGAGCAAAAGAAGCATCACAAACATCACACTTGTAAGGTTTCTCTCCTGTATGTATATTCTTGTGGCGCTTCAGACTGCCAAGCTCCAGTAAAAGAAGCACAACAGTCATCACACTTGTAAGGTCTCTCCCCTGTATGTGCTCTCATGTAGTTCTTTACACTACCAACTTGAGTAAAAGAAGCACAACAAACATCACACATGTAAGGTTTCTCTCCTGTGTGTGTTCTTTTGTGGTATCTCAAACTAGTAGCGTGAGTAAAAGAAGCACCACAAACATTACACTTGTAAGGTCTCTTTCCTGTATGTGTTCTCTTGTTTCTTTAGAATGCCAGCTTGAGTAAAAGAAGCAACACAAAAATTACACTTTTAAGGTCTCTCTCCTGTATGTGTTCTTTTATGTGCCTTTAGACTGCCAGTTTGAGTAAAAGAAGCACTACAATCATCACACTTGTAAGGTTTCTCTCCTGTATGCATTCTCTTGTGTTTCTTCAGACTGACAACTTTAAGTCAAAGAAGCCACACAGTCATGCACACTTGTAAGGGGTCTCTCTCCTAGTATTGGTCTCTATGTGGTACTTCAGGCACTGCAAGCTTGAGTAAAGAAGCACCACAAGTCATCACACATTGTAATGTTTTCTCTCCGGTATGCGTTTCTCTATGTTGTCTTCAGACTGTGCCAGCTTGAGTAAAAGAAACACCACAGTCATCACCCATGTAAGGTTTCTCTCCGGTGTCTGTGTTTCTCTCATGTCTTTCAGACTTGCCAGCTTCAGTAAAAGAAGCACCACAGTCATCACACTTGTAAGGTTTCTCTCCTGTTGTGTTCTCTTATGTTTCTTCAGACTGCCAGCTTGAGTAAAAGAAGCACCACAAGTCATCACACTTGTAAGGTTCTCTCCTGTATGTGTTCTCTCATGTTGTCTTCAAGATTGCCAGCTTGAGTAAAAGAAGCACCACAAGTCATCACACTTGTAAGGTTTCTCTCCTGTATGTGTTTCTCTTATGTTTCTCAGATTGCCAGCTTGAGTAAAAGAAGCACCACAAACATCACACTTGTAAGGTTCTCTCCTGTATGTGTTCATCTCATGGCTTGTCTTCAGATTTGCCTAGCTTAGAGTAAAAGAAGCACCACCCCCAGTCATCAACACTTGTAAGGTCTTTTCTCATGTATGTTTCTATTGTGAATCTTCAGGTGGCCAGTTCCAGTAAAAGAGCACCACAGTCATCACACAACTTGTAGGGTCTTTCCGTCTCCTGTATTGGTTCTATTGTGAATCCTTCAGTTGGACAGTTCAGTAAAAGAAGCCACCACAGTCATCACACTGTAAGGTCTTTCTCTGATGGTTCTCTTGTGAATCTTCAGGTGGCAAGTTCAGTAAAAGAAAGCACTACAGTCATCACATTGTAGGGTTTACTCCTGTATGTGTTTTCATTGTTACTTTACTCCACCAATTTGAGGAAAAGAAGCACCACAGTCATCCACACCTGTAGGGCTCTCTCCCTGTATGTGTTTTCAGGTGGTACTTCAGACTGCCAACTGAGTAAAAGAAGCACCACAAACATCACACATGTAAGTTTCTCTTCTGTATGTGTTCTCCTATGTTGCTTCAGATTGCCAGCTTGAGTAAAAGAAGCATCACAATCATCACACTTGTAAGGTTTGTCTCCTGAGTGTGTTCTCTTATGTTTCATTCAGATGGCCAGCTCGAGTAAAAGAAACACCACAAACTTCACACCTTGTAAGGTTTTCTCTCCTGTATGTGTTCTCTCATGTTGCCTTCAGATATGCTAGCTTGAGTAAAAGAAAGAAGACAAATATCACACCTGTAAGGGCTTCTCTCCTGTATGTGTTCTCTTATGTTTCTTCAGACTGCCAGATTCAGTAAAAGAAACACCACAAACATCACATTTGTAAGGTTGCTCTCCTTGTATGTGTTCTCTCATGTTGCTTCAGATTGCTAGCTTGAGTAAAAGAAGCACCACAATCATCACACTTGTAAGGTTTCTCTCCTATATGTGTTCTCTTGTGGTATTTCAAACTGACAGTGTAAGTAAAAGAAGCACCACAAACATCACATTTGTAAGGTTTCTCTCCCCTATGTGTTCTCTCATGTTTCTTCAGACTGCCAGCTTCAGTAAAAGAAGCACCACAAACATCACACCTGTAAGGTTTCTCTCCTGTATGTGTTCTCTTATGTCTCTTCAGAAAGTCAGCTTGAATAAAAGAAGCACCACAAACATCACATTTGTAAGGTTTCTCTCCTGTATGTGTTCTTTTATGGCGCATTAGAGGGCCACCTTGAGTAAAAGAAGCACCACAATCATCACACCTGTAAGGTCTTTCTCCTGTATGTGTTCTCTTGTGAATCTTCAGATGGCGAGTTGCAGTAAAGAAGCACCACAAGTCTTCACACTTGTAGGGTCTCTCCCCTGTATGTGCTCTCATGTGGTTCTTTACACTGCCAACTTGAGTAAACGAAGCACCACAATCTTCACACTTGTAGGGTTTATCTCCTGTATGTGATTTCATGTGGTACTTAAAATGGCCAACTTGAGTAAAAGAAGCACCACAATCATCACACTTGTAAGGTTTCTCTCCTGTATGTGTTCTCATGTGGTACTTCACACTGCCAACTTGAGTAAAAGAAGCACCGCAGTTATCACACTTGTAAGGTTTCTCTCCTGTATGTGTTCTCTTATGTGTCTTCAGATGGCTACTTTGAGTAAAAGAAGCACCACAAACATCACATTTGTAAGGTTTCTCTACTGTATGTATTGTCTTGTGATTCATATTCTTTTGGCACTCTAGATGGTCATCTTGAAACAAAAGACCATCCCATTCATTACATCTGTGTGGCATCCCTTCAGGATATGTTTTTTTTATATATTTCTACACAAACATTTGGACTATAAACATCAGACATGTCTCTTTTGTGAGTTCTTTGAGAGCTATAACTGACATATTTCTTATTTTGCTGCTGACAATTCTCAATAGCCTGAGATAGCTTATTGTTTGTATCAATCATAGAAGACACATTTTCAGATATTTGACAAGTGTCATGTTTTGCTGATGACTTACAACTGTTCTCAGCCATTCTTGATTCTGAGTTGCTGTCCCCTGCCAATTCTTGAATGATGCTACCCCCAGCTATGTCTAACATTTTACTGAATCTGTGACTCTTGTCCTCACACGAAACATCCGATAGGTCTTGTTCCACAACCTTCATGTCTGCGCTGTCATATGTCCACTTTTGTGTATGCTCTTGTATGGAGTGGTAAGGACTCCTTGGAGACCAAGAGTGTATTTCTGAAACACACCAAAGTTAATAATTAATATCCTCATCAACATACCAGGTATTGACTATGAACAGATGTATAATGAAACAGGCACACATTGCATCTACAGACAATCAATTTCAAGTGAACAGAAGATGGAGAAGTTAAATGATTAATGTGCTCATGTATGATCTATGCTGATGTATGATATAAGCTGTTGTATGATCTATCTAATTTCAGATTTGATCTAAGTTGATGTATGATATAAGCTGTTGTATGATATAAGGTGTTGTATGATCTATCTAAGTTCAGATTTGATCTAAGTTGATGTATGATCTAGACCAGTGGCACTCAACCGGTGGGGGATTCCCCCCCCCCCCCCCAGGGGTAATTTTGGGGTTTCCAGGGGGGGGGGGGGGGGGGGGGGGAGAATGAAGATTATTTCAAGTTCGTGTTAATACAAGAACCGATTACTTGATCTTGTTTTCCCCTTCATACTTTACGGTTCTGTAAAGTCTCACGCTTCTAAAATTCAATTTATAAAGTAAGTAGACCCACAAATCACGTTTTATGTGGACTTCTAGACTTGTTTTAGTATGTGTTTCCATTATTACTGTGTAGGGGTGGGAGGGGGGAATTTTTAGGTAGGAAATACGAAAGGGGGGAATGACGTTCTGAAAATATGGCGAAGGGGGGCACAGGCCAAAAAAGGTTGAGAACCACTGATCTAGACATGTATAATCTAGACTGATGTATAATCTAGGCTGATGTATGATCTGGGCTGATGTATGATCTAGGCTGATGTATTATCTAAGTTCAAGTATGATCTAAGCTGATATGAACTTAGATCATACATCAGCCTATATCATACATAGGCTTATAACATACCTGAACTTAGATCATATCATACATCATGAACTTAAATCATACATCAACTTGTATCAAAAGAAACATATCATACATCAGCTTATATCATCAGAAACTTAGATCGTACATCAGCCTATATTATAGCTAAACTTAGATCAGCCTAGACCATACATCAGATTAACCCTTTACCGGGCAAAACGTCAGAGAGCGTTTTTACCCCAGAACGGGGAAAACGCCCCAAAGTGTCTGTGACTACATAGCATTATAAAAACTAGATATTGTGGCTTTCCGAGACTTTCGATTGTCCACTTTCGGTTTTGCCGATAGCTTGACAATGTGGCCGCCATTTGCATACCATACATCAGCCTAGATCGCATATCAGCCAAGCTCATATATCACCTTATATCATCATAAACTTAGGTCATACATCAGTCTAGATCATACCTGAACTAAGATCATACATCAGCTTATATCATCATAAACTTAGGTCATACATCAGCTGCTATTCTGCTCAAATAAACTGTGGGAAATATTTAAACAATATGGAAAGAGTACACATCTAACAAACCTATGTAGAAGCTTATACAACAACAGTGAATGCATAGTGAGAGCAACTGGAGGACACTCGAAACCCTTCACCATAAGATTCGGAGTACGACAAGGTTGTGTCCTGTCCTCTCTCTTGTTTATAACATATATAGACAACATATCTAAAGAAACCAAACATATCTAAAGAAACAAGCCAAACAGAGACCGCAAGAATACCACACAATGAGAACATAGAAAAAGAACCATTTGCAAATCTAACCATTAGAGAACTCATGTTTGCGGACAACCAAGCACTAATAGCAAAATGAGAAGCTGAATTACAAGACCACACGAACAGCGTAAAAAAAATATGTAGGGAACATAACATGAAAATTAGCACAAGTAAAATAGAGGTATTGACTATAACTAAAGAAGAAAAAGTAACAACGATTCACTTAAACGAAAATCCCTTGAAGAAAGTAGAGTTTCAAGTACCTAGGAAGTATAATATCATCAAATGGCAAATCAGAAGATGAAATGCAACCTAAAGACAAAATGTCATGGCAGGGCAGACCGGGCCCTAAGCCTTGGTTAGCAGCTGGTCTAGGATCAAAGCTCCGACAGGCGGACAACTAGAGCATTGCTTTGCTGATCTGGCAGCTTCTGCAGCTTGTTTTGTTCCAAATGTGTAGGTGTTACCTTTCCTCTGAAGTTAACTAGGCAGGCCGAGAGAGGGATCATGCTGCATGGGCAACACATGGTCTCTATAATTTAGCCCAGGCTTTGTGCTATGGAGAGGCAATAACTTCATCCCTGGTCTTAACCGGTCTCGCAATCAAATCGAGAGGCAACTGTTAATGGGTTATAAGTCCTTGTCAATTGGAATAGACATGGGGTGCAATGCATTACCTCTGATGGTGAGAGACACCTATAGGTGTCACTGATCAGCTACCACCCGCCTCAAGCTGGGCAGCCCCCGGCAATTCGGGTGTTGATCCACCACAGCCTGCCTGCTTCAATGGGTGCTTGGGGCTAGGACAAAATCTGAATCGCAGGCTGTAAAACCAATGCACCAGGTACTAATAAAGAGAAAAATAGAAACCTCAAGCTACGGCTTGCAACCTGGAATGTAAGAACCATGTGTCCAGGAATTTCCACTGACTTGACAAATATTGACGATGTGAGAAAAACGGCTGTGATTGATGCCGAACTCAATCGTCTTAACATTGATATTGCTGGCCTATAGGAGACTAGCCTCACTGAGGAAGGGTCACTCAGGAAAAACAATTACACCCTTTTTTGGAAGGGTAGAGGGCAGGCAGAAAAAAGGCAACATGGTGTGGGCTTTGCAGTGAAGAATTCGTTACTGGGAATGATTGATATCCCAAATGGAGGCAATGAAAGACTATTATCCCTGCGCTTGGAAACCTCTTGTGGTTTTGCCACCATTATCACTGCATATGCACTGACACTTGATTCCTCTGATGATGTGAAGGATACGTTCTATGAGGAGCTAGACTCTGTGATCAAGGCAGTTTCAGATTCGACTACATTTATATGCTCGGTGATTTCAATGCTCGTGTGGGCAAGGACTCGAGTTCTTGGCCAGTGTGCCTTGGAAAATATAACATCGGTCGCATGAATGAAAATGGTCAAAAGCTGCTGGAGCATTGCACCAGAAATGACCTATGTATTACAAACTCCTTTTTTAAAACAAAAGGACTGGATAAGGTCACATGGAAACATCCAAGATCCGGCCATTGGCATCAGCTGGACCTCATTATCACACAGAGACAACATCTGAACCATACATCATTAACTCGAAGTTACCACAGTGCTGACTGTGATACGGATCATTCTTTGGTTGTTGCAAGGGTTAGACTGAGACCACATAGAATCTACACAGCTAAACACAAATCTAGCCCCAGGATTAATATTATTAACACTCATGATCCTGGAAAGTACTTTGAGTTTCAACAGCAACTTGAAGACTGATACATCAGAAAATTGTACAGTAAGTGAAAAGTGAAGTAAACTTAAGGAAACTCTTTATAAAACAGTGATAGGGGTTTACAGCATTGTGGATCATAAGAGGCAGGACTGGTTTGCAGCAAACAGCCAGATACTGCAGCCCTTGATTGATAAAAAGAAGATAGCTCTCTTAAGAAACAAGGAAATAACATCGCGTAACACTCCGAGTGAGCTGAAGCAAGCTAGGAAGGATGTGCAAAAGGCTGCCAGGCAGTGTGCGAATGACTATTGGATCTAGTTATGTGAGTCCATTCAAATCGCAAGTGATAAGGGAAACATCAGAAGCATGCATGAAGGGATAAAGAAAGCCTGTGGTCCAATGATCAAAAGAAGTGCACCCCTGACAACATTGACTGGAGAAATCATCACTGATAAGAAACTGCAGATGGACAGATGGATCGAGCACTATTTAGAGCTTTACTCAAGTGAGACTAAGCTAGTGGATGATGCCCTCAATGCCATAGAGGCCCTGCCAACTCTTGACCACCTGGACACACTTCCCACCATAACAAGAACAAGGTCGATCAGAGAGACAGTAACAACTATAGGGGTATCTCACTTCTGTGTATTGTTGGGAAAGTATTTGCCAGAATTGTTCTGCACAGACTTCAAGTCCTGGGAGATCAAGTCTACCCCGGCCATCCCACCAGAACTGATCTACCATTGATATGATATTTTAATTGCAATAAATGCAAGAAAATTGCCGGGAACAAAATCAACCACTGTTTATTGCCTTCATCGACCTCACAAAGGCATTTGATTTGATCAGTCATGAGGGTCTGTACAAAGCACTAAAGAAGATTGGCTGCCCACAAACTCTTCTGTCCACTGTAGAATCATTCCACACAGGCATGAAGGGTATAATCAAGTTTGATGGTGCAACTTCTGAAGAGTTTGAAATCAAGAGTGGAGTTAAGCAAGGTTGTGTACAAGCTCCCACCCTCTATGGAATATACTTTTCACTTCTACTGAAATATGCCTTTCGTGATCAGGATGCCAGTATATACATTCACTCACGCTCAGATGGCGGCCTCTATAATGCTCAGCGATTGAAGGCCAAGACCAAAATTAGGAGTGTACTAATCAGAGAGCTGCTTTTTTGCGGATGTTGCTGCAATTAGGATCCATTCTGAGGAAGAATTACGACATCTACTATCTGCATTCTCTAATGCTTGTTCTGAATTTGCTTTAACAAGTAACAAAAAGAAGACACAGATTATGTCACAAGGTGCACATGGGTACCATCAATCTTTACTGATGACACTGACCTGGAGATAGTAGACTATTTTACATATCTAGGATCAGAGGTAAACAGAAAATTATCCCTAGATCAGGAAATCAACATCAGGAAATGTAAGGCAGCAAAAAAAATGAACATGTTAGCAAAAAGTCTGGGAGAACAGGAAACTTACTGCCAAAACAAAAGTCCTCGTCTACCAAGCCTGTGTCCTTAGTACTCTTCTTTATGGCAGTGAAACCTGGACAACTTACTCACACCAAGAGAAAAGTTTAAACAGCTTTCACATGCAGTGTCTGCGAAGAATACTTGGTATTAAGTGGCAAGACAAAATCACAAATACTGAAGTACTGGAAAGATCAGGTTGTGTGATGGTGTGTTCCATGCTCAGTCTTCGTACACTTGGATAGGACATGTTAGGAGGATGGATGATGGTAGAATACCAAAGGACATCTTTTTTGGTGAATTATGGATGGGTAGGAGATCTCAGGGTTGGTCTCTACTACGAAACAAAGATGTGTGTAAGGGGGACATGATTGATACAGGCATTGATAATGCACATTGGGAGCAAGTCACCGCTGAATGTGTTGCATGGAGGGTAACCATCAGAAATGGAATAAAGACAAAGGAGAAAATTATTGCAGATAAAGCACACACAGAGTGTGAGAGACGTAAGATGGTGCATGATGGTGGAAATGACCATGTGTTCACATGCATACACTGTTGACACACATTTGCAGCATGAATTGGCCTTATCAGCCACACTTGCCACCGCCATGGATCATAGTTATTAAGCCTGTTTGAAGCACAATGTATCGTCCGTCAAGACGGAAAGGTGCCAATAAATATATAATTTGACACATAAATCTGGATATCACGCCTCAGAATCAACATACAGACATGAATGAGGTACCGTTGGAAAGCATTTTTCAGGTCCTATTCAGCTGTCCAGATGTAATCAACACAAAACCATTTTTTTACATCTCACTAAAGTACCTCATGACTGCATAACAATTGATTACACTGGCCTATTTTCAGCCACACAGGGACAACTGGATAGCACTGGCTAATTTTCAGCCATAATGAAATAATTTTTGATCCCTACTTTAAATAAGGAGGATACCTGAAAAGAAAACATTTCAGGTCTTATATCTGTACAGCTGCACTAGCATGTCAAGGACTGACCTTCACTTACTGAGCTGGCTCTCAGCTTTTTAAACTCAGGTTTAGATTTTTGTAAATCTGTCCAGCTGGTCATTACCCCTATAGAGACTGAATGCAGAGAATGATGATAGTTTTCCATCTTTTTTCTCATAAGGGAATCTTTCAGTCTACACAAGTGCATATATTAGGGAATGTACTGTAGGCCAAGTCTTATGTCCTCTGATTATGATTCTTTACCAATGAGACAGGATCTTGATATTTCACACAAATCCTGTTTGTATTATTTGTATGATAAACTAATTCTAGTCTAATTCTACCTTGGATATGGCGGTTCAATATTATTAAGGATCCTTTTGTGGTTCTTAGTTTAATATTTATAAATAGTAGTTTAAGGACTGGCAGAGTAATTAACAATGATTGCCTGAAAGAGGCTAATGAAACTAGAACACTATATACAACAATAAGAAATAGACAAACAGCTTTCTTTGGTCATGTGGTGAGAAGAGAGGCATTGGAGAACATGTGACAACTGGAAAGATCAAGGGAAAGAGAGGCAGAGGCAGAACAAGAGAAATGATGCTGGATAGATTGAGACGGATTGAGATGGACTGAGATGGCTGGATGGTTGTGGCCTTGTGGGAGCACCTGTACACCTCAGAGGAGCAAATGGATCACCATGGTCTGGCAAGAATGAGACAGCGAGGAGTGACTAGGGGATCTGGCCGAGACGCTCGACACTCAGAGGAAAGGCGAGACGACATATAATCAGATTGCTACTGGTACAATTGGTGTTGGAACTCTTCGCTGACTGCTGAGGTTGTGGACGGAGCACTTATGGGAATGCCCCGAATGCTGTATGTCGGTTCCTAAATCAATCAATCAATCATCAATTGAGACGATGCATGGAGGAATATCATCAGCAGAGTTGATCCAGAACACCAATGACAGAAATCTGTGGAGAGACATGAATGCCTATGCCAGCTGGCAGAGCACTTGATGATGATGATGAGTTTAAAGCAAAGTGCATGAAAACTCCCTGGTAGGGAGTAAATATCTGATTTCCATTCAACAAGAACATCCTAAGTAGGGCACTGTTAGTGTCACTATTAGGTATGTTAGTCGTGTCGAGACACGAAATGAAACCGGAAGTGATATAAGGCGCCACCCCAGAATAATCCATTGTGTCCCCAAAATGGCTGCTGTAAGACCATTCATGCTTTCTACGTCATTCATTCATTCAAATATCACGTGACAACAGCAGACGCCATTTAGGTTAAGTTCAAAAGGTTAGTTTAATATTCTTTGCACAGCGATTGGTTAAAATTATTGTAACTTTTAAATAAATGTAATTATTTGATACACAATAAGAAATTTTATTTTCTAGAGGTGATTTGTAATTATTTGGATATTTTTAGATGGATTTTCAAATTCTGCACGCACTTTTACATATATTTGGAGAGTTTCATTGCCAAACGTCTTCCATTTGTTGTATTAAAAGAACAATTCTGCAGGGATGTTTCAACTTTGTGAATGGAAACTCACGATTGCGGCCGCCACAAATATCGATCGGAATCGAAAAATACAAGTTTAAAGATTATTAATAATTTATTTGTATACTTGTACCATTTCTTTATCATTCAACATGACGGAACATATTTTAGAAGTCAGTTTTTATATCCACCAACGACACGTTTGAGGCAACCTCGCACGCGGAAAAAATGAACACATTGAAGAGCTTCAAAACGTATGAGGGACATGAAAATATGTTCCATCGTGCCATTACCCGAAATTAAAACGGAAGTGATATACGTAGTCATTCTGCCATTATTCACCTTGTCCCAGAAAACGCTATCTAATTTACCATCTAATTTGACGTCATTCATTCATTTAAATCTCACGTGACAAGAACACACATCATCCTTGGTTTTCCAGGAAAGGTTTGCCTAATATTTCGTGCATAGCGATTGGTTGAAATCATTGTGACCTTTTATATAAATAAAGATAGATTTTATACTTACCGTAATTAATTTTTTTGGTGTTGTTGACAGAATTGCATCAATTATAGATGTATTTTTGAATTCAGCACACAATTTTATATATATCTGGAAAGTGTCATCGCTGTACTAGCTTAAATTGTGGATGAAAATCAACATTTTCTGCAAAGATGTGTTTTTGTTCTTTGCGCATATTGACGGAACTGACATGTGCACTTTGTAACACTATTCTGGCATTGTTGATAGAATTGCACACATTATAGATGTGTTTTTGACTTCTTGATACAATTTTAAATATATCTGGAAAGTTTCATCGCTGTACTAGGTTTAATTGTGGATGAAAAACAACATTTTCTGCAAAGCGTGTCTTTGTGAATGGGGAAACGCATGGCCATGTGCCATGGCAACTGCGCATGCGCATATCGATTGGAATGGCATGTACACTTTCGCTTTTCAACACTCAAAACATGCAATTTGACCTACAGTTAAAGAGAACACAAGTTTAAAGATTATTAATAATTTATCTGTATACTGGTACTATTTTTTAATCAATTAACATGACGGAACATATTGTTTGAAGTCAGTTTTCATAATCTGCCTATGACCCATTAGTTGAGACCAACCTCGCGCACGGAGAAAAATGGAAATGGCACGCTGAACTGTAATTGTTTTTTTTTTCTGGCACTTTCAATAGAAAACCATCAATTGTAGATGGATCTTCGAATTCTGCATTAAATTTTTCAGACATTTAGAAAGTTTCATTGCTAAATTTGGTTTAATTGTGGATGAAAAACAGGCTAAGATGTTACGATCATGAGTACCTTTGTACACACCACCACACAACCGCAGTTTACCAATCATCCGTGCTGTCTCTCATTCACACCTATCTGTTCTTTATCTCTTGCAATGAGCAGCAACGAGAGAAGCTGTGGCTGACACAACTGCAGTATATCCATCATCCGTGCAAGAGAAAACCTGAGTGTTACACATCAGTGCCACACAGTATAATAATCTTGCTGTGCCAACCCATATTGTGTGGATTACCGGTGGTCTGATCTTATACAACCCCAATAACACAATGCATTGGGATTCTGAGGATAAGTAGCAAAACACTTTCTTTCAAATTTTCATTTTCTCTTCATTGCTCCCATTTTTTTCAGCTTCCTATTCTTCTCATTCCATTCTTATGCCTTAATGTAGTCACTGTAGTCTTCTCCATGGTTATATGTTGTGTTTTGTGTATGTATTTGTTTGTAGATGAAAGCTAGTAGCAGCAACGTCCTGTACGTTTCATTTTTTCTGTAAAGCTGGATTACTTTGTGTTATTTTATATTTTTTATATTTGTGTTTGTATATATCTATTTGTAGGTTATTTTATGATTTATATTTTTCAGTTAAGAATGTTGCATGCAGATATTTGTTACAAAAGAGTTAATATTTATTGATGTAATTTTTTTTATTTATCTTCTCGGGCTGGCAGAATGGTGTAATTAACTTATTCTATATATATATTGCAGGCCCTCATATGGACACCGATAGGGAAAATAAAACGGGGACTTCTGCCCTAAGCGCCGTCTTGGGCTAATATATTGCGGGAAATGTTGAAAATTTTATTACTTCAAACGGCATTATTTATAGTAGCTGTTTGAAATGGATCACGTCAGCCGGTCTCAAGCAAAAAAATCGGCAGCCATATTGACTTTTCTGAGATAGGACATGTCATTGTTTACACTGCTTGTTTATTGAACAGTTCATTGCTAAAGTCATATTTAGATATTTGTTAGTAATAATTGAATTCTCCATCCACTTTTATATCTTTGTTGAAAATTTCATTACTTCAAATGAACAGCATGATTTATAGTAGCTGTTTGAAATGGATCACGTCAGCCGGTCTCAAGTGAAAAAATTGGCAGCCATTGTTTAAGCCCATTATTTATTGAAAAGTTCGTTGCTGAAGTCATATTTAGATTAATATGTGTAATAATTCAATTCATTATCCACTTTTATATCTGTGTAAAATGTCATTATTTGGAATAACTGGCATGATTTACAATAGCTGTTTGAAGTGGATCACATCAGCCTGTCTCAAGAGTAAAAATATCGGCAGCCATCTTGCCTTATTATTTGCCTTCATTCCTTCATTTTAATCAGATATTTTTCTTGTCATTGTTTACACCATATATTTAGTTAACAGTTCGTTGCTAAAGCCACATTGTGGTTAATATTAATATTTAATTCTCCATCCATTTCTATATCTCTGTGTAAAATAGATTATAAATAGCCTGATTAATTAATTAATAAATATGACCCTATTAATTATACCTCTCCCCTGCCCCTGCCCTTTTTCTTTTTAATTATCTTCCTCTCTCTCCCTTTCCCTCCCTCCCTTCCTCTCTCTCTCTCTCTCCCTGCCCCTTCCTCCCTCTCCTCTCTCCCCTCCCTCCCTTCCCCCCTCTCTCTCCCTCCTCGCTCTCTCTCCACCTTCCCTCTAACTTCATGCCACTGAAATTATTTTAATTTTAGAACAATTTTTCCCCCACAGTTCTAAAGTTCATCATCATCATGGAGAAGAAAACTGCAAGTGACATGAGACAGATGGATGCTGGTGAAGTTTTGCACACGCTGGAACCATTCAACACTACAGATGAAGACAGACAGAAGAGTGCCTTGGGATGCCGCTCTGCAGAACTTATCCATCAAATTTTCAAACTGAGGTAATTATCATCATCATCATCATTGCAGTGCACCATCATAATCGTGTTGTAATTCTTTTGCAGAAAATTATGTGTATGGCATCTAATAAAATCAACAATCTGTTTCATATTTGCTGTAAGTAAAGCACTTACATGCCTTACACAGTTGAATGTTTGAATATGTTTGAATAAGAAGATTTATTTATTCTTCTCATCCTGTCCTTATGCCTTAATGTAGTCACCACGCCAAGGGTCTTCCTTCTCCGTGACTATGTTGTGTGTATCTGTATGTATTTGTTTGCTGATGAAGGCTAGTCATCACAACGTCCTTGTATTGTTTGTAATTCTGTTCTGTAAAGCTGCATTACTTTGTGTTATTTTATTTATATTTACATTTCCACAGCTTTACCCCAGTTCCACTTATTCTTATTTTTGTTTTTTTATTTTAAATAATATTTTTTAAATTAACTTTTATAATATTTTAATTAATTCTTATTCTTTATTCATATTTTAAAGGGATCTATGAAGGTTTGACAGACCCAAGTGTCCTACTCCACTTGCAAGTGTTTAGGCTGTACTCATGCTTCCTCAACGGACCATGAATGCAGAGATTTTACGGAAACAGAAAAAGACACTTCGATGCCGTAAGCATTTTCATGTTTAAAAAAAAAACACATTCTTTTAGTAGCAGTCTTGTATATTATATGCTACAACAAACAAATATGTTAGTAGTTAGTAGTTTTATAATAGCAAACAGATGACATGCTTACAGAAATCAAATGAAATATTTTGTTTCCACTTACCTTCATAAAATAATCCCCAATGAATCACAAATGAAGGTAAAGCACTTATTATATCCACCAAATATTAATTTAAAAGCAATTGGATAAGATGTTTTTAGATTTACTAGATATATATGATTACAAAATTGCCTTCGTTAAGGTTTCTTTCAAAAGGAGACAGAAATCTGTTAACCCTTTACAAGGCATAGCGTCTGATTCCGGCCGATGCGAGAAAACGATCGTAGCGGCCAACTCCGGCCGATACTATTATGCATTGTAAAATCGCGATCTCTCGGCTTTCCGACACTTCCGACGGCTACTTTCGCTTTCGCCTACAGCTTGACAACGTGGCCGCCATTTGTAAACGCGATAGTATCAATTTAAACGGACTTTTAAGGACAATTTTGATAGTTTTCGGGATTTTTACGCTGTTTTTCAAAATGGATTTCGGCGATTCTTCAAGTGATAGCCGAGATTTCGCTAGGTTCATTTTAAATGACATTAAAGGGCACGAAGTTGACTATTAATCGGAGCTAGATATCAGTGCAAAGCGTTACTTTGCATTAGCAGTCGTGAGTCGGACTTTAAAGAAAGTGATTATGATTCTGAAAATGTGTTTGTATATTGCCGTATAGGTGACGGAAAATCACAAACAACATGCCGTATTTCGTAAATATTTGTGTTCATGTATGGATTATCGGCAACAATCACGTGAGTAACATATTCTGCATGCTTTTCCCTTCATTGTGTTGTTTATTTAACTAAAATCGGTTGACTAACACCTTATTTGTGATGTTTTTACTAACGCGACCCGAACTTTTTCCAAACCTGAAAAAATCTTGCCCGTTCAGGGCTACAAAATGGACAAGCGTCTGCCCTGTAAAGGGTTAACAAGACGCAACCGGAAGGTTTTAATGACAAAAAACATGTGTATTAGTTTTTTAATTAGTACTGGTAATACTACTACTATTAATTAGCACAACTATTAATCGGCACTCTTCCGATTGACGGGTCTAAATAGTTCCGCAGTGAATGATAAATCTTACGTGTAAACAGTTTCCCTTACAGGGCCTCATTGGGTGATTGGAGTTATTTCCCCGGTTGCTAGACACCGATTAATACGAAACACAGCAGAATCTTAACGTTGCCAACGTCCGATGTCATTAGTTTCGGGGGTCGAATGTTTTGACAGATTTTCGTGGCGGTGTTGTCAATGTCATTTTGTTCTTTGCCAACTCCCAACTCCCAAGTGAAAAAGTTGTAATGTTTTACTGGTTGTTCGATGTGAAGTTGAAACATGTGATGTTTTTCGAACGCCTGACAAGCTGTGCCACTATCGTCAACTACAATAACTATTTTCGGGTAGAGTGTTACAACTGGTTGCTGCGTAGCAATCCACTGTTGGGAGGATTTGATGCTCAGGGACAGTCAGTGGTCGTTGAAGTTGACGAGAGCTACTTTTTTCACCGAAAGTACCACCGTGGTCACTTTCGTCGTGGTCAATGGGTAGTTGGCCTGGTTGAACGTGGTAGTGGTCGTTGCTGGTTGGAAGTTGTGGAAAGGCGAGATGTGATAACACTGGAACGCATTATAAGTGATCACGTCTTACCAGGAACGACCATTGTCACCGATGCCTGGCGAGGCTACAACAACGTAGGTCAACTAAACCATGGCATCTACGATCATACAGTTGTTGTTCATGCCAATAACTTTGTTGACCCTGTACACAGTGACATTCACACACAAACAATTGAAGGGTTGTGGTTGCAAGTAAACAGGAAACAAAGATACCAAGGTGGCACTAGTCGTGCAGTGTTTAACACTTATTTAGCAGAATTTCAGTGGCGCCACAGTCACAAAGTACATGTTTTCGGACAATATTTACAACTTTTGTGCCACAATTTCGAGATATAACTTTTGACTATAATTGGACGTTTCTGACTGCTGAGACATTTCTGGAAGCTACCCTGTCATCAGGCTGCTGTGGGTTTGATTGAACACTATCATTGTCAGCAGGCTGCTGTGGGTTTGATTGAACACTAGCATTGTCAGCAGGCTGCAGTGGGTTTAATTCCCTACACCAACAGTCAAAGAGCCTGTTCCTCTGTACGCCACAAACAATTGTACATTGGCCGAACGGAGAGACAGCTTAACAAACGGGTGTCAGAACACATACCTCAATGGGTCAACAAGATACAACACACAGGAGATGATAGCCACGAGGAGCCGACACACCGGAAGCTCCCGGCGTCTTCAATCGGCAGGCACATTGTCGCCAGTCGCCATGTTGTGTCCAGAGAGACTGCATTTCGCGTGTTGTTTAGAACACAGAATACTCGCTTGTTAAAATTTGCAGAAGCAATTATGATCTATCAACGCAAGCCAGAATTGTGTAAACAGAAAGACATGTTAGTCAGCTTAAAATTAACGTGGTAGACAATCGACATTACTGTGCGAAATTGTGTATATTTCAACTTGAAGGATTTATCTAGTGAATTTCACGTAAGTTGTGTGATTTCTGCAGTATGTACCTGACGAGATGCAGCGAAATATGCCAGGCAATAAATCGTGCAATCTATTGTTTGTGTCTTCGTTATTCAAATTCACTACGGGAAAACATTGTTTTGTAATTGAAAATTCTCTGAAGCATGTTTTTTATTTTTTTTTTATTTGCGCTCGCTCGCTTTGAACTCAAGCGTAGTCCATACACACTATTTCAATTAATGCTGGAATGAACTTTGCATGTGGACTAGCTTCCCCTATTAACAGTGTCCCTTGCCATCAAGTGAATGCACTCCGACTTCAGAGGTACTTGTAATTTACATCTCCAAGCAAGGACGATAGGTCAGCATTTTGGTCAAACTGCCCGGTGTAGGGGTTGAACCCCTTACCTCGGCATCAGCACACCGGATGTTTAAGAACATGTGTTCTTATCCATTCGGCCATGCTGACCTACAAGTATGGAGTTGAACCCAGGGATCTGAGTCAGAGACCAAATATAACTAGAAAACATTGTCAAATGAATTTTGTAAACATAAACAATGCATATTACCATGTTATGAGACACATCCACCAGCCACCCACACATACCCCATTCACCCCAACTCCCCCACCCAACCACACACACAACCCAGATACACATACATGCCTCCACCCATCCACCACATCCTCACACCTACACATCTCCCCACCCACTCACAAATCCTCCACCCGTCCCATTACCCACCCACATATCCTCCACCCACACACCTCCAACCACCAAGCAAACACACACCCCTCAACCACACATCCAACACACACACACACACACATCTCCCCGTCAACTCACATATCCCGCACACAAATTCCTCACCCACCCACATAATCTCCCATTTCCATTAGCTATAAGTGTGTTGTTTAAACTATTTGTAAATTCACATTTTTCTATATTTTTCTTTGTTTGCTTTTGCTGTTCATGTAATTAAAAGTAACGTGTTATTTGATAGTGATAATAAAGGATTTGAAAATCAGACTTTAACAAATGTTTTGTTTTCTTTTCTGCTTCACATATATTTTTGTTTGCACTTCTATCTGCACATACATTCTTTCTACCAATCCATGTAGATTATTTCTCATCAACAAGATGTGTCATGACGAGAGAGAGAGAGAGAGAGAGAGAGAGAGAGAGAGAGAGAGAGAGAGAGAGAGAGAGAGAGAGAGAGAGAGAGAGAGAGAGAGAGAGAGAGAGAGAGAGAGAGAGAGAGAGAGAGAGATGGATAACTTTCTGACAGGCAGACAGGCCAAGGGCATGTTCTTAAGTGTGTGTGTGTGAGAGAGAGAGAGATTTTTATAGGTATAACTTTATGACAGGCAGACAGATGACGGTGTGTTCTTAAGTGAGGGAGAGAGAGAGAGAGGCATAACTTTCTGATTGGGAGACAGGCGAGGGTGTGTTCTTAAGTGAGAAAGGAAGGGGGGAGGAAGAGAGATAGAGGAGAGAGAAAGAAAGAAAGAAAGTTATTGGGATAATGTTATGGCAGGAAGACAAATGAGGACTTTCAAATGCAAGCGAGCGAACGATCGTTTGAGAGAGAGGAGACAGGTATAGAAAAAAACAGAGAGAAAGAGGTGGAAAGAAAAATAAAGGTTGTTGTCATTATGAGTTTATGCAAGAAGACAGATGACGACATATTCTTAAGTGGGTACGTCAGTTATATAAACCCCACTGGGCAGAAGAGACATGGACAAGGTCTGCTGGTGAAGAAAGGAGTAAAGCATGTGGCACTTGACTTGAGCCAGTGGAATCACAGTGCAAGAGAGGTCCAGGGT
Source organism: Cepaea nemoralis (assembly GCA_014155875.1). Taxonomy (NCBI): domain Eukaryota; kingdom Metazoa; phylum Mollusca; class Gastropoda; order Stylommatophora; family Helicidae; genus Cepaea; species Cepaea nemoralis. The sequence continues at coordinate 43,488 of JACEFZ010020497.1, forward strand.
ATACAAATGGAGATTGGTGGCTTAAGTTGGAACATCATAAATGTATATGCCACAGTGGACTGTTTTGTCAGAAAGGAACAATGGGACTGGCTTAAGGAATTAGAGGACTTACCAGGTGATAGGCTACTCATATGTGGAGACTTCAATGCGAGAAACAGAGATTGGGACAGAAGTGGAGAAAATCGACAAGGAATTGCACTTGCGGATGCCATGGTGGACTCCGATGGGGTCTGCATAAATGATGGTAGGCCGACTAGAATGGCAATGAGGCCTGGCGATGCAGATACTGCTATTGATTTGGCACTTGTCTCCCAGTCATCAGTCCTTGATGTAAAGTGGACTGTTTTGAATGACCATGGGAGTGATCACATGCCATGCTCAGTCCTGATCTCTAAGTCCAGGAAAGTCAAGGCTGGGAGAGCGCGAAAGACCTTCCGGTATGAGTGGAGCGACAGCCTTCTTGGACGCCTCAGACAAGGGGCATGCAACAGGACTGTTAAAACTCCTTTTTTGCATCCCCCATGGTGGACCCCAGAAGTAGACAATGCGTGAAAAGCAAAGAGAGCTGCAGTGCAGCAGCTAAGGAAATTGCCTAAGCTCACGAGACGAAGTGGACATAGCGGAAAATGACAAGAAAGACAAGGTGGAGACTTTCAAGCGATGTGCTGCAGAGGCCAAGAAAGTAAAAAGGGAATGTTTTATGAAGGAGATTGGAGGTGATAAAACACTGCATAAATTCTGGAAACTGGAAACATATTGTAACCCCGGGACTGCCACAGGGATCTGCAATCTCACCGGTGCTCTTTAATGTGTATACGAGCAAGATTGCATACCTAGAAGCACCAAGGGCTGGAAGGATTCTAACATTTGCAGATGATATTCTTGCATATAGACAGGGGAGAAATAGGGATAAAACAGCCCAGGAGCTACAGGTGACAGTAGACAAAGTGATTGACTGGTGCACTGAAATGAGTGCTATCATCAACCCGGAAAAGGCGGCTGTGTTGTGGTGCTCTCTGGACAACAGGATTGTGAGAGATGATGCCCCAAGCCTCACGATAGATGGTAGAAGCGTCAACAGAGAGAACATACTGAAGTATCTGGGAATCACATTTGACAGGAGTCTGTCCTTCAAGGACCATGTGGAGACGGTTGTGACAAGATCTCAAAAGGGACTCAATGCACTTACAACTATGGCTGCAATGGACACAGAGCAGAGAATGCTCTTCACACTATACCAGCACTTGACCCTCTCAGTGATTGATTATGGACTAGGACTGCTCACTGTCTCAAAGAGTCAGCTGGTGAAATTAGAGCGCATACAGAATGAAGCTATGCGGGTCATTCTGGGATGCACCAGAGACACTCCAGTAGTGTGTATGCGTTACATCCTTGGTCTACCTACTGTTGCTGGTAGGCACAAGGTGATGCAAGCGAAGGCATACCTCAAGAGTAGCTGCAGACACAGATCACCCGTTGCATGAGGCGCTGGTTGCAGCCACCATGGTGGAATGGAGAGGTCGAGAAGGCATGGCTGGGAAGGAGGCAGGCTGTCAAAGACTGGCAAATGGCCACAAAGGCCAACATGCCACAGGTTGAGTTGGCGAACCTGAAGACTGAGGTCCATAGGACGACGACTTTATTCAAATCCTGTGCCAAAAAGGCCAAGGCCGAGAAATGGGACGAGTTCTGCAGGAAGATTTGCTCCGAGCGATCTCTTACGACATTCTGGTACCTCCATAAGAGCATGAACGTTCATGCTGCACAACGTAGGGGTATTCCAGACTTTCAAGGCGGGAGTTTTCGTGGCGAAGTGGTCAAGCCGTTTAACTCGGGCTCCGAAGGTTGTGGGTTCGATTCTGGACCGCGTCCTTCGGTTCACGAGTTAAATTTTTCTGAGACTCCTGTGGGTCGTCGCTACAGCTACGGAGTTCGTGCTTTGTGCGACGCTTTCCGCGCTGCGGTAAGAGATCGAGCCATATGGGATAAAACCCGGTGCAATGAAGTCGACCCTGTCGACTTTTAAGCGACTTTTTTTTTTAAAGGCACAGACCTCACATGGAAAAAGTCGGATGCGGATAAAGGTAAGGCCCTTCTTGCACGCTACATAGAACAGACTGACCAGAAATACGAGCCCGCCAGACAGAGGACCACGACGACACTCTCTCAGTTGTGCGAGGGGGTCGGGACAGACGAAGAATGGATAATCACAGCTGAGATATTGCGTGCGATGCTCAAGAAATCACCTAACACCGCCCCAGTCCCAGACGGCATCCGATATGGTGACCTACTGGTGATATCAGATGATAACATGGAAGGACTGGCCAGAGAATTCAACACCAGTATCCAGAGGGGTCAGATCAAAGAAGAATGGCTACACAGCTACTTGCTGCCGCTGCCAAAACCGAACAAAGACAATTCCAAGATAAGCGGCTACAGAATCATTACGATGTAGAACACTGCTGGCAAGTTACTGGAGAAAATTGTAGCACACAGACTTGCTTATCACTTGGAACAACCCAGCTGCTTCCCGACCACACTTGGAGGATACAGACGTAACAAAGAGTCATGGCTGAATGCGGCGGTCTTTGCTCAAGATGTTTACGAAGGATTTCAGGTCAGAGAAGAGACATGTGCGGCCGCCATAGACTTAGAGGACGCATATAATAGAGTATCTTTCGACCACTTGATGCAAACCCTCCTCAGACTGAAAGTGCACCCTCACCTTGTACGATGGATAACTGCAGTTCTGCTCCAAAGGAAGGTGGTGCTAAGATGCGGGAGTTGGTCTTATGAGCCGATAACGATATGTCCAGGATTGCCGCAGGTTTCACCACTGTCACCAGTACTATTCAACGTGTATACGGTGCCGATCACTGAACAACAGTTGGACGGGAGGGGTAGGACTCTGTCATTCGTTGACGACATCCTCGTTTATCGACAGGGTAGAGATAGAGAGGTGGTTACCAATTATATGCAGAGCGAACTAGATCGAATTTCCTCATGGTGTGCTGATGCTGGCGCCCTTGTCAACCCTGCAAAAGGCATCGGTTGCATGGTTCTCCCTAAACAACCATATTGTGAACATTATCACACTCGACAGACGGTGCAGAAAGCAGAACCCTGTCGCTGTCAATGCAGAAGTCAATGCGCTCATCTATGAACACTCAGATAGCCCCGAAATGCTCATCTATACAGATGGATCTGTTGTAAAGCAGCAGAGAAGTGCGTGGGCATTTACAGCCCGTTCAGCGGGCCGAACCGTTCAAGAATCCAGTGGTGCCCACTCTATGACCACGAGCAGCATGACGATGGAGAAAGTGCACGGGGAAGACAAAGAGAAGAATAGCCGGATGATTTGGTCGCTTATCATTATCGGGACAAGAACACTGACCTGATAAAAGACTGATGATTGTGTGAGATCACAAACCATGACCTTCCACGGTTCTCGGCATTGCACCTGATGACGATGATGATGATAATGATGATGATGATGTTGATGTTGATGATTATGATAATGATTATGAGGAACCAACTCTGCGAAAATGCGTTACTGGTTGGTTTTTATTATTATTATATATTAACCACCATTCTGCTGTGTTTCGTATAGTAGCATCACCCAATGAGGCCCTGTTTTACACGTAATATTTATCATTCACTGCGGAACTATTTAGACCCGTCAATCGGAAGAGTGCCTATTAATCTATTAGATTGTTGTTTCTTTTTCTTTTCCAGGTTGGTAGGATGCTATCGTTAGAGAGTAGAAACAAATGGTATGAACACTTCAAATTTATATAATTAATTAGCTGCCATTTTGAATTTTCATTAGTAATAAAGCATATTTATAAAATGATAACATGGTCTTTTGATTTGTTTTATCAAACTGAAGGGGGGAAAATACATTATTTAATTTTTAAAAAAATTTTTTTTTAAAGTTATCAACAGAAGAAAGCTACTGCAGTGTATAGTGAACAGATCAAGGAAATGTAAGTACATTTTCATTTTTGTTTGGAGGGAGGATCATTAACTGTTAATTATTAGGTCATGGCACATCCTATTGAAAAATAAATAATATGTCAAGTTAGGCCTTGCCGCCCCGAACGCAATGATATATCGCACAACATTGTCTGTTTAATAATAAACAAGCCACGGTTATAGAAGGCAGAATTTCTCACCTTCCAATTAAAGGGCCGCGATAAAATCTTCCTTATCTCTTAGGTCATTATTACACTTCCTGGTATTAAATTACGTCACTAAAAAATTCATAACTCCGCTTAGAATTAACGTATACTCTTCGTTGAGATACCGCTGGATCCGTCTTGTCAAGCTTTACCTAAATGGTATGATTTCAAAAGTAAAAACCCAATTTTTCAATATTGACCAAAATTGCTAATTTTAGAACACAACCGGAAAAGCCGACTCTGGTTGTTGTAATTATAAACGACTCAGTTATTAAATGGTTTAATTACCTTACAGTAGTGGATTTGTCGTGTTCTCCTGTATTCACTTTGTAGATCAACACTGGTGGATTGCCCTGTGTTGCATTAAATACTGTGGAATATTGAATGCAACTTCTCTCCTCGGGGACTTGAGTGGGAACTAAAATGGCTGTGTTGGTGACGTATGTGAGCGTGTATAAAATATGGACTCGTCTTTCGCACGAAGACAAAACACTATTTTCTGTGCTTCACGGATCTTCCAGGAGAGGTTTGCCGGCAAACTACATACATCTCGGGACTCTGTGGGTGTAATTTAGTAGACCGTGGCCCACTAGTCTCATGAGAATGGGAGCAATCATAATTCATTGTTTGCGAGGCAAGGAATTCCTCCAGACGGGACCCGTGATTATGTCTACCGATTCCCCTCCAATTCCCAATGAGGTATGCATAGATTAGGGTAGCGTTGGGAAGACTCAAACCTGCTTGGTTTCGTTATAGAGACAAAGAACCATCACTAGTAATGAAATGGTCCATGACTCACACCAACATGTTGCAACAGGAAAGATGCATGTTCTCAAGAATGCAGCTTTCATGGGTTTTTACTGTTGTTGTGCTCATAAATACGGTTAACCTCCACACTGTACGCTCAATCTCTTTCTGGCTTCTTGTGAACAGTGCCTATTGTTGGCGTAACTACAACTTTCTATTGTGATGTTGTCTAGTGTGTCCTCTAATCTCTACTTCTTTCTTCTACTTCTTCAACAAACAATACATGTGAATGCATTTATGAGCTATCTTAGTGTCCTCAGTGGATTCCCCAACTGATATTTGAATATTTCTGTGTATTTAGTTTACCCACAAAACAGATCTCTTCTTTAAATGTTCGTTAACAGACTGGACACAGCATATTATGGTCTGGTGTGTTTGTTATTTGACCTATGCTGGGTTAATATACAATTCTGAGACCTGTTGTGCTGTTTCAATGGTTATATACAAATTCTGTCCATATTCCATAGTTGTGGGTGTGGACTTTCGGGGCATGAGAATTCACGCTGGAAAGAAGAAGTGCGGGAGTGTGTCACAGGAGGCACGACAACGCTGTCCTGAAAGGGATGATGAGACGCAAGAGGATATCAGTCAGGGCAAACCCCACACAGAACCCCAGTGTTCTGTAGCTGATAAGACTCAAGTCGATGTCACCTGAGACGTACCCAAGCAACCTTCCGAAAGGGTGAAGATCAAGTTCTCTAATGTCACCAGGAAGGAAGAGTGTGCGTCATTAGACGCAACGTTGTCCTGTGTTTTAGAAGAAGAGCTAAAACACATATCCCTTGAGGAGAAATTGGTAAAGTTCGGAAATATTGTCTACCTCCACTCGCTGATTCAGTTTTCTTGCAGTGAGAGGAGGGAAGCAGCTCTGCCGCAGATGACCAGGTGGCAGAGACTGCTGGAGAAGGTGAGGAAACAGAAGAATACCGCTCGGAAGACGGTGGAAATCGGCGGACGATCATGAGAAGGAGGGCTTGCGCCAGGTGTGGCAACATCTAAAAGCCAGGCACAATGCGCTGTCCCAAGCGGAAAGGTTTTGTAGAAACAGGCGGAAAATCCGGAAGGAACGTGAGAGGCTCTTCTGGGAACCGTAGAGTTTGCACGAGGCTTGTTCGAGCAGCCGCGATCCGGCGTCCTTGACGTCAGCAAAGAGGAGCTGGAGTACACCTCTTGAGGACGTACTCCGATGCCCAATGGAACTTCCACTCGGAGAGATTGAGGGGCTCAAAAGCCCGGCAAACCCGACGGTGGAGTTCAATGCCAGACCTCCGAGTGAGGTGGTTGCGGTAGTGACGAAAGCGAGAGGTAAGTCAGCACCAGGGCCCAACGGTGTGCCTTATAAGTCTATAAAAGATGCCATAGAGTCCTTATGAAGCTACACTGGATACTGAAATCTGCGTGGAAGCAGAAGCATGACAGCACGGAGTGGAAGACGGCCAACGGAATCTACATTCCAAAAGAGCAAAACTCTGCCGGCATTACCAATTCAGGCCGATCTCCCTTCTGAACGTTGAGGGGAAAATATTCTTCTCGATCATGGCCAGTCGGATCACAAAGTACTTGATGGGGAACAAGTACATCGAGACAGCGGTTCAAAAAGGGGGGCTACCTGGAGTCCCCTGTTGTTTTGAACACAGTACCATGATCTGGGATGCTATCCAGAGAGCGAATATGAAGAAAGAGGAACTCCACGTGATATGGTTGGATCTGACCAACGCCTATGGGTCAGTTCCACACCAATTGTTGTGGCATGCACTCAAGGCTTATCACGTGCCCGAGAACATAACGGAAATGCTATTGTAGTTCTTCTCGGGCTTCCCTCTTCGATTCTTGACCAAAACGTTCACGACCAGATGGAACGACTTGCAAGTGGGTATTGCCATGGGATTTACGATTTCGCTGAAATTATTTGCCATGGCCATGCAGGTCATACTGGATGCGGCATCCGGCTATGCACACGGTCCGAAGCTCAGCAAAGGGAAGAACGCGCCACCGCTGAAGGCCTTCATGGACGATACGACAATCCTGACACCGAAGGAGATTGATGCTCGCAGCATTCTCCTCAGACTGGATGATTTGATTCGCTGGTGCTGGATGAGCTTCAAGCCAATGAAATCGAGAAGCCTGTCGATCATGAAGGGCAAGGTGGTGGAAAGGCTGTTCATGGTGGCCGGACAAGCGATTCCCACGGTGATAGCGGAACCTGTGAAGAGTCTCGGTTGTGTGTATGATTTAGCCCCGACGGACAGGAACGCAGTGGCGGAGATACATACAATAGCTGACGAACGGCCTGAATACCATCAACAAAACCAGGCTGATAGGCAAGTTCAAAATCTGGGTCCTGCCAACTTCATGCTTATTCCGAAACTCCTGTGGCCGCTGCTGATATATGATATTGGCGTGACCACAGTGAGCAACATGGAGGTAAGACAAGCAGATACATGAGAAAGTGGCTTGGAGTACCACATGCCTCACGACTTTCGCATTGTATTGTAAGCAGAGCAAGATCGTCCTCCCGTTCCTGTCCTCATGAAAGAGTTCAAAGCCGGAAAAACCAGACTCCCGATGATGCTGCACGAGTCTCCAGACATAACGGTCAGTGCCTCAGTTCCCGCCTTGAAAACGGGAAGGAAGTGGGAAGTCGTCAGCGCAGTCGAAGCCGAGGCTACACTCCAGCTGAGGGAGGTAATGGGCCGCATTCAGACAGGAAAGGGTTCGGCTTCCAGGGCAATGGTCAGATGTGGTTCAAGGCGACTGCCAAGGAACAGAGGGACCTGGTGGTTTAGGAGATCCACAAGGGGGAAAATGACAGAAGAGTCCGCAAGGCTGCCCAACAGGCGCAGCAGGTGCAGTGGATGTCATGGGAAGCGGTAGTGCAGAGATCCATTACCACTGCGTCTAAGTTTCGACATTCGATTCCTCTACAATGTCCTGCCATCAGGTGCCAACTTGGTCAAGTGGGGGAAAACCATCGACCCATTCTGTTCCCTCTGTACAAAAGTACAAATAGTCCATACAGCGGAACACGTGCTGTCTTGCTGTAAAGTCGCCCTGACCCAAGAGCGTTTTACGTGGCAGCATAACAAAGTTCTGACTGAGTTGGCCGCCATAGTGGACGTCGCAAGAATGAGAGCGAACACAGAGGGGTACAAGCCGAGGCCGATGGATATTTCCTTCGGGCGCGAAAATGGCAAAGCTAACGACCAGCGGCTTGCTACCGTCTTTGATGGTGCAAGGGACTGGAAACTGACCGTAGACCAGTGGCGTCACTGGGGTTGGTGTCACCCAGTGCGGTAAACTCTTGGTGTCACCCCTCTAGACTTTCACCATGGTCTTCTTCCGAGTGTTCCTGTACCATATATAATCGCATATAGTAATGTTTGTAAAATAAGTCAAAAAGTTAATAAGGACATAAGAAAGAAAACAATATAACTTCAATACTTCAGGTAAAACATAAATAAAGAACTTCGACAAACTCGAACAAAGTTAAATTTTTGTTATTTAACATTAAAATTTCTGTTATTTAAAATTAAAAGTTTCCCATCCTGGTCTTCAAAGCTGCAAACCTGTCAATCACATCATCAAAATCAATATCTTTCACCATATCACTTTCAATTGATAATATAGCCAGATCAGAAAGTCTTGACTGTCCCATGGTTGATCGCAAATAGTTCTTTATAAGTTTCAGTTTTGAAAAGCTCCTCTCACATGAAGCCACAGACACACAGATCGTAAGAAATAGTTGTAGGCTTAGTGAGAGTATTGGGAGAGATTCAAGGAAATCCCAGTCAACTATGAATTTTAAAATATTAAATATTGACCAGTCTTTGGCTTTGTGGATATCAATATCTGCTGCCTTCAGGTGTCTTCTCAGCCTTGGTATTTCTTTTAAAAGCTCTACTTCGGATAGCTCATCATAGAAAGTGGTCAATTTTTAAACTGACACCAGCAACTCTTCTTCAGTTGCTGATAGAAGAGTCTTGGCTTGAACAGCCTCAGACATATTTGCTACTTCCTTGATCGCTGTTGATCTGGTCTGGAGTTCAGAATGAAAACGATCAATACACTCCAGCATCGCCCTATTGTTTTCTTCTTGCATAGTGAGTCCAGCATCTCTGAGTTGTTCCCCTGCCATTCTCTTCTTGAACCTTAATCTTCTCTCTACTGTTATTCCAAATTGGTCTGCTTTTAAAAGTGCCTGTTCAATTGCATGCTCCACTAAGTGACTGCGCTTCTCCTGCAGAAAAAGTCTTAATGCCTCTAACTTGGTCACTACTTTGTCAAGAGTTAAGCCTTTAGTCTGCAGATACTGCTGTGTCAAATTAACTTCCTCAAGTACAGCAGCCCAAAAGTAAAGGTAGCACAGAAACGTGAAATCACAGACAGTAGGTAAAAGACCTTGTGCTGCACCTCTTGTTTCCACATTTTCACGAGGATCACATAGAGCTTCAATCGCCGCCACACATTCATCAAACTTATCTTTCACCGGTTTAACAGCAGCATGGTGTGCACTCCAGCGTGTTGTTGATAGCCTTTTAATCGACATTGCAGTGTGTTCCAGACCAGAGCACCAGACGCTCTGCATGGTGGCACCCTGTGCCTGCTCATGTATTTAACAATGAACGGTTATGAAATCCGACTAGACAGAGCTATGTCTGCTTTGTCAAATTTGCAATTTTTTTTATTTTGGTGTCACCCCTTGATGGTGTCACCCGGTGCGGCCCGCACCCCCCGCACCCCCCTAGTGACGCCCCTGCCGTAGACTTAAAGGGCCGTGGCAAATACCCTGAGGTGATCCGAAGGTTTGGCTTGCGACCTGACATAGTACTTAGCTCCTTGTCAGCCAAGCGGCTAGCACTGATTGAGCTGACTGTCCCGTACGAATCAAATATTGAGGAAAACCTGTACAAAATGGAGAAGTACAATGACATGGTTGCAATTCTTATAAAATGTGAACAAATAGGTATTTTTAGCTCCCACGAGAAGAAACGTACTAAACATAAACACGTTGCACTTACCTTATTACAAGGAGATCCATCATATCCCAAAATACATGTGAAAATCCAAAAATCCAAAATCAGAAGCAATAAATATATAAAATGAATAATAAAATAAAATACACACAAATGCGTACAAAACGACACAAGGATGGCCGGCGTTTCGATTCTCAGAGTCTTTGTCAAGCACAGGACACCACAGATAGTTAACACAACACAGAAAACAAAGAAAAAAACACAACTACTCCGTTGCCATATGGGACAGAAAAGGCTTTTTGGCCAGACAGTATCCCACGACCACACGTGCTCAGGGGCAAGCACAGGCTGCACGGGCTCTCCCCACCAAGGGAGGGAGGGATTCAGGCAAAGGGACAAGCATAACACCAGGGATAACTAATGTGACCGAACGTCTCCACGGCAGGGGTAAGACTCCCAGAGTTATGACCCGGACGGACCTCCCCCAGAGAGTATCGAGAAATTAAAGTTCCGAAATACTTGGGGAAAGGGGTTGCCTTCTGACGATCAGAAGCCCCATGCCGTGTTTGCTCCTCGTTGGAGTTTTTACGATCACTTACAGTTAATTTTAAAATACATTGTACTGCCAGTCCCGGCAAGATTAACTCATATGGGTCACATACGGATATGAAAACTGACTTCAAAAATATGTTCAACCGCGTTAAATATAAAAGTAAGACACAAGAGCATCTAAGTCAGGGAGAACCCCATAGAGAACGCCAAAGTTCTGTAGCTGAGAATACTCAAGTCGAGGTCATCAATGACGTACCCGAGCAACCTTCCGAAAGTCCCAGAGGTGAAGATCAAGTTCCCTTATGCCACCAGGAAGGAAGAGTTGGCATTATTTAGACGACACGTTATCCTGTGCTTTAGAAGAAGAGCTAAAGCACAAATCCATTGAGGAGAAGTTGATTAAGTTAATAGAGGCTGTGTACCTCCACTCGCTGATTCAGTTTGGTTGCAGTGAGAGGAGGGAAGCAGCCCTGATCTAAGGGTTAGCGACTGTCTCCATAATCCCGTATACTCTCGTGAGTAACGTGATGTGCGTGAGAATCGGCGGCGGTTCTCTCAGCATCGGGTAACTTATGGAGTATGTGAGCCGGTCGCTCAGAAAGCAATGGCAAACTACTGAGCGCAATCTTGCCTAGTACATCAACAGCAGCTGTAAAATGCTGATGTTGATTGCAACGTCCTGTAAGGGATATGGAAAAAAAGTTAATTAGTTAGCTAACAAGATTATCCTCATTTCACATCAAAACATTCAGTCCCTAAGTGCTCGGATCCTCTTCTCAGTAAATTCTGCAGGGTGGGGGTATCCCATATCAAAGAAGACGTTAGGTGCCTCCTTCCCTCCACTAGTGTATGGGACATCATTGGGCAAGGTAGAGTACCTGCTTAGCTCCCAAATCAGGGTTAAGTGAAGCGATGGGTGCAGGTGGTGGATTAAGTTGAAGAGCAGATGAGAGATAGTTGTAGATGATGGTAGTAGCGTAGTAGACGCCAAAGCCGCTCGTATTTGAGGTGGTGTGTAAAACATAAAACATTCAAAATAACAAACAAACTAATCAAAAAGAAGGTTATATAATAATTTTAATATAGGGAAAACATATATAGAATAGATAGTTAAATGAGAATATACGTAGTTAAACTAGTTTTGAAAAGTGACCTCTCGGGGTGTAAGATGAACAGTAGCACAATATTTGTATATATAAAAAGGCGTGGCCACAATGACTTAAGACGGTTTACTGACCTGTGTTCTATCGTCAAAGGAAAACCGTAATAATGTATGGCTTCCTGTGGAACGTATAGACTTAGGCTGTCCCATGGGTCTTAAACCCCATATTGTTCGAGGGTAGGAATAAAACTGAATGATGATTGTTAAAAGGAGCAGGGTGTCGTTTAGTCTCAGAAGTGATATAGAAACATCACCAACATCACCATACATAGGTGTAGATGGGCGGCTCAATGACTTAGGAGGGGTGGGGTGTCTTGATAGGTGTGTATAGTGACCCGTGTTCAATCTTCAAAGGAAAACCATAAACATTAACATATTGCGGGCTATTTGTTGTAGTTAGCAATCACTAAATCATACGTTGTAGAAACATTACCATCATAATATGTATAATGGTGTGGATTAGGATTACAGGGGCGAGTGGAAGGGTCAGTGGTGTGGAGAGTGAGAGGTGATGACGTACAACATGACTCATTATAAGGTTCATATCTGTAAGAGATACATAGAGTGTCTGTGTGTGTTTATTGTATGAACATCATCATCATATATTTTCGCTCTTAAGAGTCATATTGAATCAAGTCAGTTTTACCGACATCAGTCGTAGACATCCAGCAATATGGATGGGCGAATATCTTATAATGCGTTTATTGACTTTGTTGGTGGTTAGCTGAGCCATGTTTGTTTTTTTTTTTTCAATTTTACACGGCGTGGGGTGGGTATGTTTTTTCCGTGCATTATCGATATTGTCAAAATGGGCAGTGCTGTATTATCTGAAAACATGCAGTGTCAGCAGCATTGTAGGTAGAAACAACAGCTTAATACTGCAATTCACTTTTGATGGTGTATAAGACGTGACCGCTGTTTTAAGGGCGGGTTACTGCTCTTCAATTGAAGAAAAAAAATCCCACAAAAAAGAAGATATATAAAAATAAAGACATAAGTGAAGGAAACGTGGGCTGGAGTTGGCTGCCATGTCCTGTAAACGATATGCAACTATTTTGTAACTCTCTGTGTAGTTTTAAAATAAGTTGCAATAACAATGGCATGAGCGGTAGGTGGGTATCTTTGTGCGGGAAAACACACGGCTTGTGCTTAGAGAGACAAATCAGTTGTGCCACACAGCGCAAGCATGGTAGGTTCCATACCAAAACAGCATTACTGTGACGGATTAGATACAGTATTTTGTACTTGCAAATAGGTACGTGCGTGTGTATGTAGTAATCGTATGACTATTATTCTGGGTCTTAGGTTTACATTAGGCTATCTAAGTAATATATATCTTATATATATCTTGTTGGTCGGTATACTTTTCGTCTTGCAAAAGGCTACCTTTGCCACGGCGATTTTTGTTCTAATCTCTTCAAGGCATCTCCCATCAGATGTTATGACTGTTCCGAGATAACTGTATCGATTCACTTGCTTAAGAATATGCCCATTTACTCGTATATCACATTGTGGTATTTCCTTCTTCCCAGTGACGACCATAATCTGTATCTTCTTAATTTTCAGTTCTAACCCTAGTTGTTAACTGTGTGCAACAACCGCATCTACTAAATTTTGCAGGTCCTGTTCATTGTCTGCAATCAAGACTGTATCATCTGCATATCTGATGTTATTGGTGTATCATCCCCCAATGTTGATTCCTTCCATATAGACATAGTCTATTTCTGAAAATATTTTCACTGTAGAGGGAAAATAAGATCTGGAGACATTACACATCCCTGTCTCACACCTCTTTTAATAGGCCGATATTGACCTGCATCATTATCAATTCTGATGGCCGCTTGTTGTTTCCAATACAGTGGAGTCTGGATAAGTAGAAGTCACAGGGGCTGAAAGAATTTGTTCTACTTATCAGAAATTCTACTTATCCAGACTGCACACATATTTACACTAATACCATGCAGTAGCATTGAGTAAAATGATTGTACCATTTAGGAAACACAGTTAGTGAACAAATAAATAGCAATAGAATATCAGAAATGTTTAATTATTTTAGAAAGCGGAACATTAAAGTTATATGAAAATTTCCAAATTAATTAAAGAAAAAAGTCTGTGATTTTGCTTTGCTTCTTGACTTGTGAGAAATGTCATCCCAAAAATTCATTGAGCAGTTCTGATGTCATCCATGCCTTTAAATTGGCTCTTGAACAATTTGAACAATTGAATTGAACAATTTTTTCAGGCCTTTGAAACGAGGATTTAAAAAAATTTCAATCACAAATAAAGGCAATTTTTGGTACTTCAATTTTAATTCACCGCAAACAAGAAGTATCCCTTAGAGCCTCATTTGCATCGGTCCGGCAATCACTTTCCGGTTAAGTGTTTGGTGGACTGCTGGACCGATCGATATATGTTTTGTTAGTTTTTTGACAGTGAGGGCCCTACGGACCCAAAAACTTAAAATAAACATCCATCGATTGGTCCAGCAGTCCACCGAACACTAAACCGGAAAGTGATTGCCGGACCGATGCAAATGAGGCTCTAAGGGATACTTGTTAATACTTGTTTGTTTGCGGTGAATTAAAATTGAAGTACCCCATTTTTCACTACCATCCATACGGGAACACACAACCACTGTTATTCTTTCTTTTCATTTTTTTCCTCCCATAATACTTTTCAGTTTTGAAAGAAAATGTTTTATCAGATAACAATCTCCAAAATAAGCCAGTTTCATTGGCAGTAAATACATCTGCAGAATTATATTTAGCTAAAGCAGGTTTGAGCACGTCTTCTATCCATGAGTGAGTCGTCGCTTCGTCGACTAACTGTTTCTCTCCACACACATTCTTGTATGTGATGCAATGTCATTTTTTGAAACGATCCAACCAGCCAGCTCTACAATTCCAGTCTGCCTGACCTCCAAGACGTGCAAATTCTTCTGCTTTCGCAATAAGGCCCATTTACTGCTACATTTGCCGATTTAATCACAGTGAACCATTGTAAAAGGGTAGCATAAACAAAATCACACGCGGCTGTTTTAGCTCGCTGTCTAAAGTTGTGCCTTCTTGTTTCATCTCTTTCTTCTCCTTCTGTGAGTGCCAAACAATACGTGTGCTTATTTATGTAAATTGTTGACATGTAGGGAGATATCGTATGTGCAAGACTGATTGTTCTCCGGGCTGAATAAAAATCTTTCGCGAAACAATTGTTGTTTTTTTTTTTTGGGGGGGGGGGGGGGGGGGGGGGGGGGGGGGGGGGGTGAAATGAACAGTTCGACTTAAACATGAACACATGAAGTCGGTATTCATTTTTATGTTCGACTAATCCGAAAATTCAAGTTAACCGAATTAGACTTATCAGGATGTCAAAGACTGACACAGGAGGCAGGAATCCTGCCTCATGATAGAACACCACCAGGACGTGGGGTCAACCTCAGATAGAGTAGAGGGAACATAGTGCCCGGGATCAGGGCAGGATAGATGATAGAAAAGGGGGACTATTAACTAGTCCTCACACGAAGGCGTTGACCAGATAGTTAGCACTACTGGTCACGACAGAATCACGCCTGCGTGATCGCTACGAATGCCACTCAAACCAAAGACAGCTAAGAGAAGCGTGCTAACTGACCTAGCACGCAAAGAGCCCAAGGACGCAGGAAGGTCCTTCCGCGTGGCGTGTAGCGACGCGAGTGAAGGAAGTCAGACGGGGGACTGACTTTGTAGTGTGCACATCGTAGAGAATAGATATGTGTTTTTCGTATAGCCTAGTAGATAGAGATTAGCTATAGGGTTTAGGAAAACTAGTGATAGAGAATATTGTGACTTTATGTGTGATTAGATAGCGACTGTTTTGCAATTGTAAAGAGCCAACGGCAATAAAATGTACCATTTCATTCCTCGCACACGACTTGCAAGTTTCTTGTATGGTGTGGGAGAAGTAATCCGATGATGCCTGAAACATGAGTTGTTGACAGGCATAGGATTAAATGTGGTGTCAGAAGTGCCGCTTGAACCTGAGTTCAAGCTATAACACTTACCCACGGCTCTAGACTAGGGTTACAGATAGGATATTACAAAGATTAAATGTTTAATTTGTGTCAGTGACGATGACGTGTGCAGACTAGATCGAGTTGCCAGCAGAATTGTGCCTATCGTGATAAAATAATGTTTATTTGTGCTTATTAGAATGTTATATATTTAAATAATGTGTTCTTCAAAGTTGTAAGTATTTATATTATGTTCTTCTTTCATTTATTTAGGTAATTATTTATTTGTTTTTGAATAATTGTCAAAAATGATTCATGGCGGAGCAATACAAAGGTCAGCGACAGTATTGATTTTTGCAAGCTAAAAATAGCGCTGCGCCTGTGACGTGGCACGATTGATAAACAGTTGAGCCTCGCCATTTGGAATCAGCATTGCAGTGTTTACAAGCTGCCAAACTGCTGCCTGCCTGAATCTTTACGATATATTAAGTATTATTTGTTTATTTAAGTTAGAGAATGAATATATTTATTTATTTACACAGTATTATTATATTTATATTTATTTAAAAGCAGTTATTGATTTTTTTTTCGTACTTTTCTATTTGTTTACCGTCACGAGGGCACTACTTTCGGCTATGCAAATTAGATTTGGCCTGCACCATACTTCCATAAATTAAACTAGGTTAGTAACGAAAGACATATTACTGTAGAACGAAGACAGGACATTGACATTAAATAATAATTAATCGATGTTCTGTTTGTTCGTGGGCATGTCAGTGTCATTGTACCAATTTGTCAAAAATCTATTTTTCGTTTACGAGTTGTTAATTGTTGCTGCTCTATAAAACAGGGCGAACAACAGCTGAGTAATAACTTGAGTGTATGCCGATGTGCTAAACAAGGTGACCTGAGTAGAAAACTCGTGTGTATTCCGGGGTGCCAAACAACGGGACCGGTGTTGCTAACGTGTTGTTCCTTGTTCTAGGGAACATTAAGATGAGTAAAACCTACGTTTTTGGCATGCATTGTGATTAATAGTGCATCTCTTTTTCAGCGTGTATTGTATGAACAGACTTTGTGCTCTAATTTTTTGGAGAATACAATTTTCCAGATTGTAAACAAAGAGTACAATTTGTGGTGCTCAGATATTAAATAACATAGCATAGCAAAGAATAATAACTAATTGAAGCAGTCAGTTCAGGTCAACGCGAGCCTATTACCCAACAACATGGCTACTCTAGCTGACTTCATTAAAGCAGGCAAAGAAATGCAATACACAGGTAAAGAGCTAGAAGAATATGCTGATAAGAAATTTAAAGAAGCAAAGGACGCAGAAAGAGATGAACGCGCACTAGAAAGACAACATCAATTAGAATTAAAACAAAAGCAATTAGAACATGATAAGGAAATTAAGCAACAACAGTTACAACAAGATAAGGAAATTAAACAGAAAGAACTAGAATTAAAACAGAAGACATTAGATCAGGAGAAAGAATTGAAGCAAAAAGAGATAGATGAAATGGCAAGAGTTAAGGAAAAACAAATACAAGTAGAATCAGAGACACAATTAAAGATGAAAGAGATGGATGTAGACTCACACGCAGAGATCTCTGCCACTAAACTTAAAAGTCAACAAGAAGAAAATAAGTTCAACAAATACAAAAATATTATCAAACCATATTGTAAAGACGATTCAATATCTGCATGGACAGAAAACGTCGAGTATCAATTTAAATATCACCAAGTTCCTTTAGAGATGTGGGCTATGATTTATATGAAGAACCTGAGTGGTGAGCCCCTTAAAGTAATAGAATCTATACCAACCGATCTTAGATCTGACTACCAATACATCCGTGATAGGATTATGCAACACTTTTTACTTGATGCCCCTGGGTATCAGGTTCAGTTCTCAACTTTAAAACCTAAACCTACTGAGACTTTCATTGACTACGTCTCAAATGTTCAAAGTGTTCTAAATAGGTGGCTTAAAGCAGCTAACATAGGAAAAGACTTTGATAGATTAAAAAACTTAATAACTATGGATAAAGTGATATCCACAATACCATCCTCTTTTGCTAAATTTTTGCAGCAGTCAGACATTGAAACCATAGAACAGTTTGAAAAGAAAGGGTCTGCATATTTTTCTTCAAACAGAAATATTTTTAAAACTTCAAATGACTCTGAAATAGTTTCCTTTGTAAAAGATCAATCTAAAAACTATCAGAGCAATAGAAAACCATTTAATAAATTTGACAAGAAAGATAGAAAAGTTTCAAAATGTATCCACTGTCAACTTTTACATGACACTTATTCAATGTGTGACAAATCGCCGAGTTATCCGGCACATCTTGAAAATGTTATTAAGAAGCAACAGAACAAAAGATCTGCATACCGACGTGCCATCAAATGTTTTTTTTTGTTCCAGCTACGGCCATTATTCAAATAAGTGCCTTGGCCGCCAACGTATGAAAGCCAACAATGCTATTTTACTTGATACATCTTCTGATAGTGGTAGTGAGACTGAGTGTGAGGTTGAAAATGAATTACCTGTTAACCAGACGGAAGAGGTGTGTTGTGTAAACGATATGTTGAGTTTTGACAGTTGTGAGCGATGTCACCAGTTTCATGCTGACGGAAAATTAGAATGTGGACATACAGTTCCATTTTCATCTGAGAGTGTGAATGCAGCCTTAGCCTCCAGAGGCAATTTAGAGTTCCACAATGCAATGGTCAATGATAGACCATGCCAATGTTTGCTGGACAGCGGTAGTACCCTTATTGGCCTCAGAAAAGAACTAGTGAGTCAAGAGGATTATACAGGTGACTCTGTCAAATGCCGAACCTTTTCGGGTAACATTGAAATTTACCCTTTGGCCAAAGCCCGTATTAACACTCCTTTCCTCTCGGGTACATTTACTTGTGCTGTACTTGACAACCCTTGTACTGATTTAATTCTGGGTTGCTTACCCCAGCTAAAACAATGTACTAACGATGAAATAACTGCTTGGAACCAACTGAATGCAGGTAATGCAACAACCAGAGCAGACACTATAAAACATCAAGACACGCTTCAAGATGAGAGACTACTGGTGCTTTCTCCATCTAGCACTGATGATACCAACAGACAAAAATTCATAGAACAGCAGAAAGCTGATCCTAGTTTGTCTCCTTATTTAAAAGTATTGAAAGAACGAGCAAAAGTGACAAAGAACGCATCATGGTTCTTCAGATTAAATAATGGCATTCTTACTAGATATTATACTACTGGTAACCATGAGATTCAGCAAACGGTGTTACCTGTACAACATCGCATACCTGTGCTAAAGATTGCACATGAGTCACCGTTTGCTGGCCATCTTGCATATGACAAAACCAGGGCCAGAATTCAGGCTCATTTTTATTGGCCAGGTTTTTGCAATGATATTAAATTATTTTGTCGTTCGTGTAATGTCTGTCAACAGTTAGTACGAAAGGGTAAACATGCTACAGCTGAAGTACAACCTTCTACGCTGGCTTCTAGGCCATTTGAGAGTGTGGCGGTAGATATTGTTGGACCCCTGAATCAGGTGTCCAGCAAAGGAAATCGCTTCATATTGACGATGGTCGACCTATGTACAAGGTGGGTTGAGGCAGTAGCTTTGAAGTACATCACCTCCAAAGATGTTGCCAATGTATTTCTACACCTGTTCTCACGATTCGGATTTCCACGGACCATTTTATCCGATCGTGGAACTCAATTCATATCGGCTGCAACGCAAGCCCTTACAAAAATGTTAGGGATAAAACAACATTTCACGACAGCGTACCATCCAGCCAGCAATGGGATAGTAGAAAAAATTAATGGAGATCTTAAGCATATGCTGGCTAAGGTAACAGCAGAATACCCAGCTGATTGGGATACACTGTTACCAACAGTGCTGTTCGCCTATCGGGAGATTCCCCATTCAAGCACGGGTTTCTCACCGTTTGAATTAGTGTACGGGGCTAACCCACGTGGACCCCTAACCATTTATCATCAGGCAATAACGAATTCTATTCAAATTCCCGAACCAAAAACACCTTATGAAATGGTGACTGAAACACGAGATAAAATCATGAAATCGTGTATTATAGCTAAGGCAGCTTTGGAGAGGAAGGGTCAAATCTACCGCCAATATGCCAACAAAGGGGCGAGAACAATTGAACTTGAACCAGATCAAGACATACTTCTCTTGCTTCCTGACAAACGAAATTTATTATTGACTTCATGGCAAGGGCCATTCATGGTGGTACGTAAAATTTCAGATGTTGACTATGAAATATCAATAAACGGAAACTTAAAGATATTCCATGTCAACATGTTGAAACCTTACTATTCACGACAAGAGACAGAAGTAGAGACAGACGAACACAGTGCACCCACACCAAGTGATCAGACGACAGACATACACAACGCAACTACACTAGTTAGCGAGACTGGCATATCCGACGAGCATACACTTAGCGAGAATACAGAATACACACTTAGCACCACCACCGTACTGAATCAGGTAGACGACGACGGAATGGAACTACCAGTTCCTATTGTAGACAAGACTGCTACATTAGATAGCATACATATAGAACAGGGACTAACAGACAGTCAACGACGACAATTAGTAGAATTAGTGACGGAATACAAAGACATATTCTCTGACATTCCAGGTAGGACGGACAGAATCGAACACTCCATTCTTCTTTCGGACTCTAAGCCTATTAAATGCAGGCCGTACTCAATCCCACTAAGCTATAGGGAAAATCTAAATAAGGAAATTCTGAATTTAGAGGCTAGTGGGATCATCCAGAAATCCACCTCTGAGTACTCTTTTCCAATTGTTCTAGTTAAGAAGAAAGATTCTACAATTCGTCTGTGCGTGGACTATCGAAAGCTCAACAACGTCACCAAGATCGACGCAGAGCCAATTCCTTCCTGCGAAGATCTTATTCTTGACATGTCCACCTCCAAAATCTTTTCTAAATTAGATCTCACTAAGGGATATTGGCAAGTCCCTATGCAGTCTCAATCCATCCATCTTACTGCTTTTTCAACTCCTTTAGGACTGTACGAGTGGCGTTTTCTTCCTTTCGGACTTCGAAACGCTCCTGCCACTTTCGTACGCTTAACTAGAGATCTACTTCATGGAGTGACGAATACAGTGACCTATATAGATGATATATGTGTCCATACTGATGACTGGACAACACACCTACTGAAACTGAGACATGTCTTTAATAGGTTGCGACTCTTCGGGCTCACTGTCAAACCGAGCAAAGTCGAATTGGGCCTAAAAGAAATTGAGTTTTTAGGTCATGTCATTGCTCAAGGTCAACTAAAGACTGACCAGAAAATTATTACCAAAATTATGAATCTGACCATGCCTACTTCCAAGAAACAGGTCAGAAGCCTTTTGGGGTTAGTGAATTACTATAGTAAATTTATTTCAAATTTAGCGGAGATTACAAGTGTATTTTCCAATGTTTTAAAAGCTTCTGTAAAATTGGATGTTAAAGATGCATTATTAATTTCTGCATTGTCAAAATTGAAAATTTTGTTTAGTAATGTTCCAATCCTCCGCTTGCCTAATCCGAGGCTCGTTTATTATCTTAGGACAGATGCCAGCAGGATCTCCATCGCTGCAGTACTAGGCCAATTTTATGAGGGCATCTTCCATCCGATTTGCTACGTGAGCCGTAAGATCACACCCACCGAGTCCAGATATTCCATATCCGAGTTGGAAGCCCTAAGCGTCATCTATGCGGTGAGAAAGCTGCATCGATTTCTGGCGGGTGTGCACTTCATTGTCCAGACTGACAACTCCCCAATAACGGTCATACAGAGTGGTGTACATCGAAATGACCGGATATACAGGTGGTCGCTAATACTACAAAATTACACCTTTAGTATAGAACATATTAAGGGGAAAGATAACATCTTGGCTGATACCCTTAGTCGACCATCTGATGTAGCAATACCAGAAATTTCCACATAAGAGTGTAAAGTAATATATGTTAATTTAGTACAGTCAAATATTCTATGTGAAATATGTTAGAAATACATGAGTATTATGTGCTGAACTAAGTACCATAAACATTGACCTGCTATGTGTCCTTAGACATCAAAAGTAAGAACTTTACTCTGGGAACAAATATATCACTTTGTGAACTAGGACAGCTTATTACTTGCTAAGCTCCAAATATGTTCCAGTGAAGTAGTTGTGTTAAACAGAGAAAAACAGTGTCAGATGATTATATACATACAGACACAAGAACAGTGGTCTACAAACGAACTCTACAGGTGCAATACCCATAGAATAAATATGACTGTGTAATGGATTTCAAATACCCAGAACAATTGTATAGATAGTATGCCAATGAAAACGTATTTCTGAACATTAATGGCAACGACTAACCTGAGGTATTTAAAGACCATGTATATATAAACGTAATGTGATATGTATCATAATGTTTTAATATAGTGATAAAATATAGATAGATTATGTCATTTTAATTTATAGTTAGATTTAGATAATATAACACTTTTTCATTTTAGTTTAGATATATTATTAATTTACATATTTATTTAGCTTTAAAAGTAGATTAGGATAGTAATTTAAACATGACAACTAATTATAAGAAGTTTACATATGAATAGTATCATTTAGTTTATTATATTTCACTTTGTTTCATTTCATTTGATTTCATTCCATCTTAACCAATCCATTTAACAAACGTTATCATTTAGTAGTATGATTAGGTTACACCATAATAGAATAGAAATATTATACACTTAAAGATACATCATTTACACCATATAGAATAAAAATATCAATCATATAGTTTGTTTCATTTAAAAACATTAGGTAGAATATGTTATATTTCACATCACCCATTTTAGAAAGGGACGTAACTTATTACATTTCACATTACCCATTTCACCAAGGGACATAACTCATCTCACATCAATTTCATTTCACATAGGTAAATTACATCCCTGTAATTAGATAAATATTAGGAGTAATGTAAGCTTATTTTAGGATTAATGTGACAGATAGATGAAAATAGGCAACGCATTAAATGTATATTTATAGAACTAGTATTAGTATGTCAGTATTTAGAGTAATATTTCTGTAGAATACAATGGTTAATAATACCAGGGTACAAACCATCAACCCGTTTTTCTTACATGTAAATATGTTGTAAATACTTGACGTGTGCAACGGTTGATGCACAGCCATTAGGCTCAACTCTGTCAAACTGAGCCAAACTTGTACAGTGTCACTCCAAGGTTTTTAAATAACTATGAGAGTGAAAGTTATGTGACAGAAATGAAGGTAAAAGATGTGTGACAAAGGTGAGGGTGAAAGATGTGTGACAAAAGTGAAGGTAAAAGAAGTGTGACAGAAATGAGGATGAAAGATGTGTGACAGAAATGAGGATGAAAGATGTGTGACAGAAATGAGGGTAACAGATGTGTGCCAATAGTGAGGGTAAAAGAAGTGTGACATAAAGGAAGGTTAAAAATGTGTGACAGAAGTGTGAAAGTGAGAGCGAATGTAAAATATACAAGAGAGAGTGAGAACAGTCAGCGGATTTTTTCTGCCGCTCAACAATACTTTTTATTTTTGTTGCCGTCAAATGTTGGTTTCAATGTTGGAAATGTGTTGTAATGAATGTATTTTGTGTAGTTTAGTTTAGAATCTTAGTGAAAGTATTTTGAGTCTCATAAGACAGAAACGCAGTCACAGATTTGTATTATACACATGTTTGTGACCACAGTTAAATGAATTATGGCACTTGAAAAACTAACTTACATACACATGATAGTTAGATACACATGTTAGAGGGTAGATTATACTTTTAATTACATCCAAACACACAAACAACCAGAAAAACAAACATGTAAATTGCATACACTTTTATTAGATCAAAGGGAGATAACTCCGGGCCAGGGGACATAATAGACAACGAAACACTAACTTAACAGTGAAATATGACTTTACACGCGGAAGCGAGATAGGTAAAGCCTGTCGCTCACAGCTTGTGTAATGGTTGTTTAATATTATATGGGGGACATGAAGCAATTCATGTGTTGACCTTCAGAAAGTCAACTTTGTATGGGTAGTGAGTTAATTTACTATTTGAGGGCAGGTCTTATAAGACAACGGTCCGGTTCAGACATACCTCTAATTAATATAATATTGCGATTGAGAAGAGGGCTCACGCCAACCAGACAAGTTTGTGGCGATTGCCAGTAGCCAAGTAAAGTGATGCTACATTGTGACATTAGTCAGTAGGTCTATTGAGTAGCCCAAACCCAGGTTATCTGCAGTCTTTGACAAAAATTAGACACACTAATTTTTTAGAAACCTCTTGCGTCACAACCAATGAGTCAAAGTTGATGACGCAACACAGGAGGGGAGGGTGTGTGTCAAAGACTGACACAGGAGGCAGGAATCCTGCCTCATGATAGAACACCACCAGGACGTGGGGTCAACCTCAGATAGAGTAGAGGGAACATAGTGCCCGGGATCAGGGCAGGATAGATGATAGAAAAGGGGGACTATTAACTAGTCCTCACACGAAGGCGTTGACCAGATAGTTAGCACTACTGGTCACGACAGAATCACGCCTGCGTGATCGCTACGAATGCCACTCAAACCAAAGACAGCTAAGAGAAGCGTGCTAACTGACCTAGCACGCAAAGAGCCCAAGGACGCATGAAGGTCCTTCCGCGTGGCGTGTAGCGACGCGAGTGAAGGAAGTCAGACGGGGGACTGACTTTGTAGTGTGCACATCGTAGAGAATAGATATGTGTTTTTCGTATAGCCTAGTAGATAGAGATTAGCTATAGGGTTTAGGAAAACTAGTGATAGAGAATATTGTGACTTTATGTGTGATTAGATAGCGACTGTTTTGCAATTGTAAAGAGCCAACGGCAATAAAATGTACCATGTCATTCCTCGCACACGACTTGCAAGTTTCTTGTATGGTGTGGGAGAAGTAATCCGATGATGCCTGAAACATGAGTTGTTGACACAAGACTTTTTATACAATGATAAAGAAGGATAATGACCAAGACAAAGCCAGTAACGTCGACTTAAGCGAAATTCTACTTATCCGAGTTCAACTTAAATGGACTCGACTATGTTTTTTTACAAGTCTAAGGTAGTTTCCATCAGTTTGTAGATATTCAAGCATCCTTATTATGTCGACATGTCTCACTTTATCGAAAACCTTTGTGTATTCAATAAAGCAAAGATATAGATCTTTGTTTACTTCTGTAGAACGTTCAGTTACTGTTCTCAGTATATACATCATTTACTGTGGATCAGTAATACAAGTAGTAGTAATATTGGTAATAATATTAGTAGTAGCAGTAGCAGCAGTAGCAGCAGTAGTAGTAGTAGTAGTAGTAGTAGTAGTAGTAGTAGTAGTAGTAGTAGTAGTAGTAGTAGTAGTAGTAGTAGTATTAACAGAAGTAGAAAAAGAAGAGGAGGCGGAGAAGGGCTAGTAGTTAGTAGTATTAATAGTAGTAATCTTAGTAGTAGCAGTGGTGGT
The DNA here is from genome assembly GCA_014155875.1 of Cepaea nemoralis. Lineage (NCBI taxonomy): Eukaryota > Metazoa > Mollusca > Gastropoda > Stylommatophora > Helicidae > Cepaea > Cepaea nemoralis. The sequence goes on from JACEFZ010020497.1 coordinate 68,724, forward strand.
GATAGTCACAGTAGTAGCAGCAGTAGTAGTAATAGCAATAGCATAAGTAATAGTAGTAGTAGCAGTAGCAGCAGAAGTAATAGTAGTAGTATTACTAGCGGCGGTAATAGTAGTAATAATTGCAGTAGCGGTGTTGGTGATAGAAGCAGCAATAGAAGAAGAAGTAGTAGTAGTTGTAGTAGTACTAACAGTACTTGTAATAGTAGTAGTAGCAGTGGGGGTGGTGACAGTGGTGGTGGTGGCGGTAGTAGAAGTAGTAGTAGTAGTAACAAAGAATGTTTGCTTTAATCTGTATAATGTATTTGTTTCCCTCGAAAGGTTAGTTGAAAAAACACTGTGGACTGAGGATTATGTGTCAGAAGGTTTGGGTGGCTGGTAATGACGCTTGATGAAGCCCGCTGAACATACATTAGATTTTACATTATTGCTTTTTACTAGGGACAACTTCAGAAATCAATGGCAAACTACTGAACATGAACTTGCCAGGAGATCACAACAGCAAAATATGCTGGTGTTGACTGTGACGTCATGCAAAGGATATACAAGTTTTAGCTTTTAGTTTCCAGTCTTCTTATATGTGTCATTGTAGCAAATTATTCTAGCTCAATTAAAGTGTCCTAACAGGCCACGCTTATACTGAATAGGTGCAAAGCTATGTAATTTCTGGTATTAGCCCATTCATGTTCCCTTTCAATGCACAATACTTTGGATCAGGGTGACCAGATCGCCGTGATCAAAAGAAGCCAAGTCTCGAAAATAAAAAAGCCAAAATAAAGCCAAACATTGCCCAGTAAAAATGAAAAAGCCACACACAAAAAGCGCCAAACATTGCCCATTAAAAACATATATTAAAAAATATACTTACATTACATGAAGACCTCTTCTTCAAATAAGTATTCCTCTTCATTGTTGAGAAATTCAGTACAGGATTCATTAGAATATATAATGCCAGCTTTGAAATAATTCAACATGTTCGATGAAAGAACAAATTCATTACAGCACGTGTTTGAAGGTAATAGTTCTGCTCTAATTCTAATGATTGCTTCTAAGAGAGACAGCTGAAGTCTATTCCTTGCTTTGGTTTTTATGCATGTTAAAAGAGAGAACAGCCTCTCCACTGCAGCATTGCTAATAGGTGTTATTAAGCAAGTAAGAGCAAAAGAAGCAAGCTCTTTAAATTGGGGATGTTTCATGACTCCTTGCCAGAGCTGCTCTGCATTTTTAGGCAGTCCATTTTCTTTAAATTGTTCTTCTTCCTTACAATCTATAAAAGGCAATTTTATGTATTGTTCTTCAATAATAGTGTGGTGGTTTTCTTCAGCCAAATTCAAAAAGGGTAATTTTGAAAATAGTGGTCTAGAAGCCTGATTTAAGATTATTCCCGGGCTAAAATTGGTTAGATCTTTAAATATATTTCTTGCTGAAGGAAGCCGCTTTCTAACTTGATCAAGTGCTTCTTCTAGCATTGATAAGCATCTTTCTTTGAGATCTAAGACCTCTTGTTGGAAATTAATTTTTGTATCAGAACTTTTCTGAATGTAGTTATCATCTCTGATGGGAATTTAATGCCAAAATCAACATTGGAAACATCTTTTTTCTTATTATTAGTATCATAAATCCTGAGACTCTTATAATGCAAAAATAGTTCTTCATGAAATTCGTGAGGATCTGCCTTACTTTTCTGAAAAAGGCTATTTAACCTTTCGAATTCCTGCACAATAGGGGTTGCAAAATGAAAATAAAGGTAGTTTCTTTGATCTAGAAGCATTTCCTTTATAAGTCGTGACTTAAATTTAGTGTCATAATTTGCTAATTCAGCAGAAATAAAATAAGCCTTGAGTTCTTCCCAATTCATTAGAATGTTGAACATTACTTTTCCCCGGACAAGCCCGCGAGTGGGAGAAATTTTCTCAAAAGGAAGTGGTGCATTTCTAGCTTGCTGAAATTTTGTCGATGAGTTCATAATTTTGAATAAATCTTTAAATACTTCTCGTCTTAGATTGCTATGACTAAACCAATTTGGTATTTCTGTCAGCAAAAATCCAATGTTTGAAGGTAGTTTTGACACTGTATATTTGATGCACAATGCTAATGAATGGCAAACACACTTATACTGAACACATGAAGGAGATACATCTGTCATTCTGGACCATAACTGAATTGTTGCATCCAACCATACTGGAAGCACCATCGGATGCAAAACCAATGCAATTTTTTAATGATTGATTACATGTTTCAATTTCAGTGTTAATCAAATTAAATATATTCTCTCTTGTTGCCTCCTGAACTGGAATAAAACCTAGAAAACTAGTAGTAATTTCATTTCTTTTATCGCTGAGGTATCTAACTAAAATGCACAAATACTTTTGGGTCGAGACATCAGTGGACTCATCAATGATGAGTGCATACTTCTTGTTTTGCAGATCTAGAATTAGATCAGACCTTAAAGGCGGTGAAACAACATATTTTATTAGTGACTAGCTGACCCGGCCCGGCTTCGCCCAGGCCCTGGCTGGGATCTATCTATCTATCTGTCTGACCCGGGCCGGCTTCGCCCAGCTCCTAGGTGGGGAGCATCTCATTTAATTCATATAAGTAGTCATCTAATCTCCCATTCCCAACTATCTGTCTGTCTGTCTGATCCGGTTTCACCCATTTCCTGGTGGGGAGCATCTCATTTAATTCATATAAGTAGTCATATAAGCTCCCGTTCCCGACTATCTGTCTATTTGATCTATCTATCTGATCTATCTATATATCTATCTATGTTCGGCCCGTTCCCGTTAAAAATATAGATAGAATAGAAGAATAGATAGATTGATAGTAGAAAATATGATTGGAAGAGATCTATCTAAAGTAAACTTACCAAGATATCACGAACAGCCAATAAATGGTGGGCGGTGGGTTGACTGCAGAGTACTGCAAAGGATATGCAACTTTCTATCACAAAAAATTACTTTTATTTTTTTAATGAACGAAAATCTTTCGCAGGCCCGTCCTACATTCTGCCCTTCTTCTCTATTTCCTCTCATACATTCTTTCATTCAACATCTCTTTTGAAGCAATTCTTTGACAACTGTCATCAGAAATACCCTACGTTTGTGTAACGCGCCATACATATGTGAATGTTAAAAAAAAAAAATTAATGTGCTGTTGAAGCAAAATAAAAAGATAAATTAGAAAAGTTTCACTATTTAAATAGATGCATGGGACGCAGAGGTGTTTCCAAGGCACCAGGGCCAGGTTATATACTGGCCAAGACCTATTGACGCGTCCTCTGGGCAACAGGTCCCTTCGGGGTCCTGGCTAAAGTCAGTAGGATCGCCGATTCCTCCGAAGTCGGAGAGTGTCTGCCTGTACGGCGATGAACCACCAGTCTGCACACCAATAAGCCAGACATGGGACAACGGATACTCACGCAAAACTCAGGTCCTGTATGACATCACACTGATGTTGGACAACAGGATGCCTTCATCCGACATACAGGACTTCGCGTTGGAGCTCAAGCCAACGAACACAAGCAAGCAGCAAGCAAGCAAATAGATGCATTATTTGTATGAAAACTATGTAAATGCCTTAAAGATTATATAATTATTTATTATAACTCATATGCCTGTAAATAACTGTAGACAAAGAGTGTATAAATCTTTGAAAACGATGCAACAATATGACTATAAAGTATATAGCAATGTTATTAAAAGTTATGCCCCTTGAAATAACTTTGCTTACGTTAAGTCCCCTTGCTATATGGAAATGATAATAAAAATGAAATATTAAATTTTAGTAACTAAGTAGCCGATGTTACACTAAAAAACTATGACAGTCGGTTGCCAGATTTCGGCCTCCCATGTCTGTCTGGTTGCTCTGCTCAAGGTAGCGTTCAAAGAGGGCTTTGCCCTTGTCCTCGTCAGTCCTCTGCCAGATGAGGTCAGCACCTTGGAAGTCAGAAATGCTCTTATTCTTGACTACACCACTACATGCTTTTATGTAGTCGCCTAGAACAATTTCAGCGACTTGTCTGTGCTTACTCTTTGACACACCTCTGCCCATTTTTCGCTTTTAACCACCTTGACCAGTTTTTTTGAAATAGCTTACTTTTGTGTGCATCTCTCTTTCTAAGTGCATGCAGGGACTAGGATGGCCAGCTCTGTTCTTCTTGGCATTTTGCCATCTCCTTACAGCACTACGCTTCTCCACCTCGAAATTCCACCAAGGTGGCTGCTCCCAGCTTTTTGTCCTGTCCTGAAGCTTTCTGCGGTTGTCACGTCTTATACTCACATCTTACCCTGTACTGTCATACTGGAAAGTCTTGACTGTTAGCTTGTGCTGCCTGGTTCTGCCTTTCTCCACCAATATGCTGCAAGGGTGGTGGTCGCTGCCGTGGTGTCCTAGGACACCCCATCTACACACTGTAGTGAGTGAAGGAGAAACCAGTGCCAAATCAATAGCACTGTCCTCATCGCCTGGACGGCTTGCTGTCCTGGTGACACAGCCACTGTTGATACAAACCAAGTGCAGTCTCGAGCTCCCCCCTCTGTGTGTTGGAGAAAATGTTTCCCCATGATTTGCCTTTAGCGTTGAAATCGCCACAGAAAATAACATTTCTCTCGTGACCTAATATGTCACTTAAGCACTGCCACTTCCGGGAATCCATACTCGTGTTGCGGGCATAAACATTAACTGACATGAATGGTAGACTGGATTGAACTCTTAACGCCTGTATTTGTATATCGTCACTGTTCCAGCTGGATATGTCTAGCTCTAACGCCACCATGCTGTTGCAAATGAGAATCGCCATTCCCAGGTGCCGCTGTTGTAGAAACATTTGAAGCCGGCAATTCGGAGTAGCTGATTGCCCAGTCTCGTCTCCTGGAGCGCTACGTCATTCCTGTAAACCAGTGTTTCTAGAATAGAGCCCTGTTGTTTTACGCTGGCGCAGTTCCAATACATAATACAGATATTCCTGAGTCCGAGACGGTGACACTTGAGTCTAAAACACCGTAAACCACCACGCTTACATTGACGTTCTCTGCCTGCACGTTGCCTCGTTAAATTGACTGCTTACCGCTCGGAGAACACACGTTGTTCCGCCATGTTGAAAAACCGAAAACCACAGAAACCACACACGCTGCGAAAAATTCACTCAAGGATTGCTTTGCTCGATGCACGAAACTCCGTAGCATCAGCGCAGATCTTGAGTAGAAACTCCTGGTTTTACATTCTGGCACACAAATTACATGCAAGAGATGAATGAATCCATCTCCTACGCGAAAAGGTTAACGATCACAAACCATTACAAACGTCCGTCGCCATCTTGAAACTGGAAGTGCTATGTGCTGTCATGTGGTACTTTACACTGCCAACTTGAGTAAAAGAAGCACCACAAACATCACACTTGTAAGGTTTATCCCCTGTGTGTGTTCTCTTATGTTTCTTCAGAATGTAAGCTTGAGTAAAAGAAGCACCACAAACATCACACTTGTAAGGTTTCTCTCCTGTGTGTGTTCTCTTGTGGTATCTCAAACTAGCAGCGTGAGTAAAAGAAACACCACAAACATCACACTTGTAAGGTTTCTCTCCTGTATGTGTTCTCTTATGTTTCTTCAGACTGCCAGCTTCATTAAAAAAAGCACCACAAACATCACACTTGTAAGGCTTCTCTCCTGTATGTGTTCTCTTATGTGTCCTCAGATGGCTATCTTGAGTAAAAGAAGCACCACAAACATCACACTTGTAAGGTTTCTCTCCTGTGTGTGTTCTCTTGTGGTATCTCAAACTAGCAGCGTGAGTAAAAGAAACACCACAAACATCACACTTGTAAGGTTTCTCTCCTGTATGTGTTCTCTTATGTTTCTTCAGACTGCCAGCTTCATTAAAAAAGCACCGCAAACATCACACTTGTAAGGCTTCTCTCCTGGAATGTGTTCTCCTATGTGTCCTCAGATTGGCTATTCTGAGTAAACGAGGCACCACAAACATCACACTGGTAAGGTTTTCTCTCCTGTATGTGTTATCTTATGTTTCTTCAGATGGCTATCTTGAGTAAAAGGAAGCACCACAAACATCACACTTGTAAGGTTTTCTCTCCTGTATGTGTTCTCTTATGTTGTCTCAGATGCTATTTGAGGTAAAAGAAGCACCACAAACATCACACTTGTAAGGTTTCTCTCCTGTATATTATTCTCTTGTGATGTGCTATCAGGGTAGCCAGCTTCAGTAAAAGAAGCACCACAAACATCACACTTGTAAGGTTTCTCTCCTGTATGTATTCTCTTGTGAGTCTTCAGACTACCATCTTCAGTAAAAGAAGCACCACAAACATCGCACTTGTAAGGTTTCTCTCCTGTATGTATTCTCTTGTGAGTCTTCAGGTTGCCAGCTTCAGTAAAAGAAGCACCACAAACATCACACTTGTAAGGTCTCTCTCCTGTATGTATTCTCTTGTGAGTCTTCAGGTTGCCAGCTTCAGTAAAAGAAGCACCACAAACATCACAGTTGTAAGGTTTCTCTCCTGTATGTGTTCTCTTGTGACTCTTCAGGTTGCCAGCTTCAGTAAAAGAAGCACCACAGTCATCACACTGGTGGGGTCTCTCTCCTGTATGTGTTCTCAGGTGGTACTTCACACTGCCAACATTAAGAAAAGAAGCACCACAGTCATCACACTTGTAAGGTTTCTCTTCTGTATGTGTTCTCTTATGTTCCTTCAGATGGCCAGCTTGAGTAAAAGAAACACCACAAATATCACACTTGTAAGGTTTCTCTGCTGTACATATTCTCTTGTGATTCATGTTCTTTTGACACTCTAGATGGTCATCTTGAATCAAAAGACCATCCCATTCATTACATTTGCTTGGCATCCCTTCAAGATGTGTTTTCTTATAATTTTCTACACAAACATTTGGACTATAATCATCAGACATGTCTCTTTTGTGAGTTCTTTGAGAGCTATAACTGACATAATGAAAAATGTCATCAAAAGACTTTGCAAAGCTCTGTGCATGTTTTTCTTGTGTTTCCTTAATTTGCTGCTGACAATTCTCAATAGCCTGAGATAGTTTATTGTTTGTATCAATCATAGAAGACACATTTTCGGATATTTGACAATAACTGTCATGTTTTGCTGATGACTTACAACTGTTCTCAGCCATTCTTGATTCTGAGTTGCTGTCCCCTGCCAAGACTTGAATGATGCTACCCCCAGCTGTCTAACATTTTACTGAATCTGTGACTCCTGTCCTCACACAGAACATCTGATAGTTCTTGTTTCACAACCTTCATGTCTATGCTGTCAGATGTCCACTTTTGTGAATGCTCTTGAATGGAGTGGTAAGGACTCCTTGGAGGCCAAGAGTGTATTTCTGAAACACATCAAAGTAAATAACATCATCATGAACATACCAGGTGCTGATTATGACCAGATGTGTAATCAAACAGGCACACATTGCAGCTATAGACAATCAATTTCAAGTGAACAGAAGATGGAGAAGAAGAATGATTAATGTGCTCATGTATGATCTATGCTGATGTATGATATAAGCTGTTGTATGATCTAAGTTCAGCTTTGATCTAAGTTGATGTATAATCTAGACTGATGTATAATCTAGGCTGATGTATAATCTAGGCTGATATATAATCTAGGCTGATGTATGATTTAGGCTGATGTATGATCTAGGCTAATGTATGATCTAGGCTGATGTATGATCTTAGCTCAGGTATGATCTAGACTGATGTATGATCTAGGCTGATGTGTGATAAAAGTTCAGCTATGATCAAAGTCAGTGTTTCCCAAGGTGGGGCCCACACTCAACAGGGGGGTATCCATTGTCCAGAGTTTAAGTTAACTATATTTTCAACTCTCAGTCGCTACTCGAGCTGGGTAAACGTCCAGTGTAAGTAACTTATGTCCCCCATGTTAGTAGCCGTGATTTCATTGTTAGACGTTAGAGTTGAACTACTGGTTATACTAGGCCGGCGCTAAGCATTTTGCGCTATTTGTTCTGAATGGCGCAAAATGCTTAGTGCCTGGATCCCAGTTTCTGCAGTGTTTCACAGTAACGCTCAGCATCCACCGTTGGTGTTAATTTGAAATAAGCGTCTGTTAAATTGTAAAAGTCTTGTTGTTTTAAAACATATATACATTGTATAAATATAAAAGATATATAAATGGTATGTAAATTCAATTGGTAATTTTTTCTTATTAATTTCAGTTCAGAAGCATCATTTTCCAGAAAAAACTGTCAAATGAAAAAGTATGATTTTGTTTTGTTTTGCGGTGGGGTAAATGTGCCATTCATATTTAAATATGCATACTTAGTCTACGTTTACTCCAGTTTATATTTTTTTTTAAAAAGTGTTTAAATGATCTCATATTTATTTATTTCAGCCCATAGTGAAATGAGTGGTGCAAACAAGAAACAAATTTGTCAGTATTCTGAGAAATATTTAACATTTGGTTTCATACCCGCTGTCCACAATGAAAGGTCACCTTTTTGTCTTTTTATGCTAACAATACTTGACCAATTAATCTGTAAAATGAGGTCATCTTGAGGCACATTTGAAGGCAAAACATAATGCTCATACTAATTCAGATTTGAATTACTTTCAAACTTGAAAGAAAAATTTTGAATAAAGATTAACATTAAAGTATCTATTTACTGCTCATAATGCAACTATCAATCGTACTCTTGAGGCTAGTTATCAAATTTCATTACTCATCGCTAAATCTGGGAAAAATCATACTATAGGGGAGAATTTAATCAAACCATCAATATCAACATTTCTTAAAATGGTTCTGGAAAAAGATGACAAAGACGTTAAAGCTATGCCACTAAGTAACAATACTGTTAGCAGAAGAATAGATGAAATGAGTGAGGATATTGAAATACAACTTGTTGAAATTCTGAAAACAAGAAAATTCTCAGTGCAAATGAATGAATCAACTTTGAGAGGCAGTGAGGCATAACTTATATAAAATATATTGATAAAGGTGATTTTAGTGAAGAAATGTTCTGTAAATCATTAGAAAGCACCACTACCTACAAAGATATATATTGTAAGCTAAAAAATTACTTAGATGTCAAAAATATACCAATTAAAAAAATAACATCTTGTGTTGCAGATGGTGCTCCTAATATGACGGGGAAGAAAATGGTTGCTTAAAACTGATGAAAGATGAGAATCCAGAAATGCTTCTTGTGCATTGTGTTATTCACAGGGAAAACCTGGTAGCTAAAAACATTTTGCTTGTACTAAATGAAGTACTAAATTTAGTTATAAAAGTATATCAATGCTATTAAAGCTAGTGCCAAAGGTGAACATCTCTTCAAGTTATTTTGTGAAGAACAAAATTAAGACCATGTGAGACTTATACTTCACACTGAAGTAAGATGGCTCTTGAAAGGGAACTGCTTGAAAAGATTAATGGAACTATTTGATACTCTTAGTGATTTTTTAAGCGACAAACCTGAAATGAAAAATCTGTTAACGGTCGTAGGTAAGGCATTTGTGAGTTATTTAGCCGATATCTTGAAAAACTAAATATATTAAATAAACAACTTCAAGGAACAAATAAAACTCTTGTCAATGCAAAAGTAAGGATATTTGGTTTCATTACCTTTATTGACCATTTACATGACAGATGCTTGTCCGTTTTTTAGCACTGAACGGGGAAGATTTTTTTCAGGTTTGGTAAAATTTCAGGTCGCGTTAGTAAAAACATCACAAATAAGGTGTTAGTCAACCGATTTTAGTTAAATAAACGACACAATGAAGGGAAAAGCATGCAGAATATGTTACTCATGTGATTGTTGTCGGTAATCGTAGTCAGCTGATTTGCTCGTTAAAGCGATCGAACGGAAATGGACGTTCTGCCTTGTAAAGGGTTAAATTATGTCAGACATATAATTTACAACAAAAATTTTGAAAAGTTTCATTGGCTCAAAAATTGTGAAGTGATACCGCTATATATGTTATTGTCGATCATCTGAAAATTTTATCAGCTGATTTAAAAGAAAGATGTTCTGATTTGGGTGATGCAGCCAATGTTAGTGGATTTGTCTGATATTTCAAATATGCAGCATCAAGAATTTGCATAAATGCAAAATGACGAGTCAATTAAAACTTTATTTGATATAAAAGGAGCGATGGCATGGCTTTGTGAGATAACCAAAATCAAATATCCAAATGCAACCAAATGTGCAAGAGAACTATTGTTACTATTTCCATCTTCATATTTAGCTGAATGCACATTTAGTGCCATAAATGATTTGCTGCTTTAAAAAAAAAAAAAAAAATCGGCTGGATATAACAAAATGGGAAGACTTGAGACTGAAGTTAACTCAATTGAAACCTGACATAATAATTAAAATAATATAGAAAAATCTTTCATTAAAATTATTTTGTACATGCGTTTCAGTTCTCCATTACATGTTTTGAAAATTTACTTACTACTTACTGTGTTTGCTCAATAATTTTCTAGTGATGTTTTCCTAAAACCAATCATTCAAGTATTTTTAGTGAACATTTCAATATTTGAATATTAAAAATTATGTATATGTGGTGGGGGGGGGGGGGGGGGGGGGGAAAGAATTTTAGAAAGGCTTAGGTAGGGCATAGCACAGAAAATGTTAGGAAACACTGATCTAAGTTAAGGTATGATCTAAGATGATGTATGATCTAAGCTAATGTATGATGTAAGCTGAGGTATAATCTAAGAGAGGTGTAGTGACTGTGTAAGTGTAAATTAACAAATGAACAGGTACTGAAGGTTTACTTTATTACGGACAAGTTTCACTTATGAAGTATATTTTAAGTTCTGTTATCTCTAAACAATGTATAACAACAAGCAATATTGATATTTCATTGTAGCCTCAATCAAGAGTATTAATCTCCTGCCTGAAACTAACAATATGGTGCAACTTGAGGTGACATATTAAAGAAAACTACCTAAGGTGGCACTTCAGAAAACAAAGAACTGCAAAAAGAATGTCAGTAAAACAATGAATGTGGTGCTGCATGCTTAAGAAAAATAACTTTTAAGTCGGATGTCTAAAAATATAACTTCCTTATTGTAACTCAAATTTTATATGTTTCAATGCAGCTCAGTGTTATTGTTCCTCATTGTAACTCAGTACTCTTGGTCCACACATCTAATACAATACACTGAACTCCACGAGGTGTTCACCCTTCCATTAGGTTAGCAGAAATACCAGTTATTTAATCTAAACTGTTTGAAGACAAGGTTATGGAACCACAGCTCATTGGCTGATGCTCACTGACTAGACTTGTACATTCATCATTATCATGTGGCTTGCCGGCTGGTGTAGACATCCATTCTCTCCACAGATCTCAGTCCCTGGTGCTCAGAATCAGATCTGCTGATGATATCCCAGCATGCCACTGTCTCAGTCCATCCAGCATGCCACTGTCTCAGTCCATCCAGCATGCCACTGTCTCAGTCCATCCAGCATGCCACTGTCTCAGTCCATCCAGCATGCCACTGTCTCAGTCCATCCAGCATGCCACTGTCTCAGTCCATCCAGCATGCCACTGTCTCAGTCCATCCAGCATGCCACTGTCTCAGTCCATCCAGCATGCCACTGTCTCAGTCCATCCAGCATGCCACTGTCTCAGTCCATCCAGCATGCCACTGTCTCAGTCCATCCAGCATGCCACTGTCTCAGTCCATCCAGCATGCCACTGTCTCAGTCCATCCAGCATGCCACTGTCTCAGTCCATCCAGCATGCCACTGTCTCAGTCCATCCAGCATGCCACTGTCTCAGTCCATCCAGCATGCCACTGTCTCAGTCCATCCAGCATGCCACTGTCTCAGTCCATCCAGCATGCCACTCACTGTCTCAGTCCATCCAGCATACAATCATCACAGTGTTTTCCAATGCCCCTCTTCTCACTACACGACCACAGAATGTTTGTCTCTTTCTTATAGTTGTATATAATGTTCTAGTGGCATTAACCTTTACCAGACAATCATTGTTAGTTATAGTTGTATATAATGTTCTAGTGGCATTAACCTTTACCAGGTAATCATTGTTAGTTATAGTTGTATATAATGTTCTAGTGGCATTAATCTTTACCAGACAATCATTGTTAGTTATAGTTGTATATCATGTTCTAGTGGCATTAACCTTTACCAGGTAATCATTGTTAGTTATAGTTGTATATAATGTTCTAGTGGCATTAACCTTTACCAGACAATCATTGTTAGTTATAGTTGTATATCATGTTCTAGTGGCATTAACCTTTACCAGGCAATCATTGTTAGTTATAGTTGTATATAATGTTCTAGTGGCATTAACCTTTACCAGGCAATCATTGTTAGTTATAGTTGTATATAATGTTCTAGTGGCATTAACCTTTACCAGGCAATCATTGTTAGTTATAGTTGTATATAATGTTCTAGTGGCATTAACCTTTACCAGGCAATCATTGTTAGTTATAGTTGTATATAATGTTCTAGTGGCATTAACCTTTACCAGGCAATCATTGTTAATTACTCTTGAGGTCCAACATATTAGCACAATTTGTCTCGTTATCCTCATTTCCGTTGCTTCTAAGCTGTTCTGAGTTTGTTTATTCGTGTTCTATAATTCACTGCCATACAGTAAGACAGGTTCTATATAACATTTCAGGACTCTCTTTCTGACATTCAATAGTGGTGACTTATTGCCTTAGATAATTGTCATTTAGGAGTGAAAATTAGTAGCCTGTCTATGACCCGCAGACTACACAAGTCAACCCCATCTAAACGTGGTGTAGACTGGGAAACCATGACCGCGAAGTCATGGGCTAATGGGGCTAAGGCTCGTCATAGGGGATGGACTCCCTGTGGTCAGATTTTTGTCCTAAACCTGCGACTGGTCTAACAAGCAGGCAGGGGATCTTGATACTGCTCGTAGAAAAACAAAGAAGTATAAACGGACTGACCCAAATGGATATAGACGCGGCAATGTAAATGGACTATGTGATAGATCAGCAATTCAAAAAATAAGCACAATGAACGTCTGCGGTTTTAATAGTAAAGAAGAAGAACTTATAGAAACAATGAAAGAGAGGAAAATTGGACTGATTGGAATAGAGGACACCAGAATAAAGGGGGAAGGGTGCAAGGAGATCCACCGCAGTTACACGTTTGTCTACTCAAGTGGAACAGCAAGAAAGGGCAAGACACGGTGTGGGAATAGTCATTGAACCACGACTAGGAATACTAGAAATAAAATATATATCAGAAAGAATCATAACAGTGAGAATAAAAGAACAAACAATTACAACATATGTACAAATATACGCACCATGTAATACAAACATCAGGTCAGGTCTTAGTCAGATATGACTGAGCTACCATATAACAGTAGACGGTACTACCTAGTTTCTGTTAGCGCCGAACGTTGGGCGGCGCTTACCAAACCCGACACCCCACATTGTGCCAACGGCTTCGGGCGGAAGAGCGCAATTGGGAGGGTACAAGCCTTACCCTGGTGCGAGGAAATGCAACCCAAAGACAAAGTGTCATGGCAGGGCAGACCAGGCTCTAAGCCTTGATTGGCGGCTGGTCTAGGATCGAAGCTCCGACAGGCAGACGGTTAGAGCATTGCTTTGCTGATCCGGCAGCTTCTGCAGCTTGTCTTGTTCCAGATGTAGGGGTGTTACCTTTCCTCTGGAGTGAACTAGGCAGGCCGAGAGAGGGATCATGCTGCATGGGCAACACATGATCTCTATAGTTTAGCCCAGGCTTTGTGCTATGGAGAGGCAATAATTACTGCATATGCACCGACACTCGATTCCTCTGATGATGTGAAGGATTCATTCCATGAGGAGTTAGACTCCGTGATCAAGGCAGTTCCAAAATCTGACTACATTTATATGCTCGGTGATTTAAATGCTCATGTGGGCAAGGACTCGAGTTCATGGCCAGTGTGCCTTGGAAAATACAACATCGGTCGCATGAATGAAAATGGGCAAAGGCTGCTGGAGCATTGCACCAGAAATGACCTATGTATTACAAACTCCTTTTTTAAAACAAAAGAGATGCATAAGGTCACATGGAAACATCCAAGATCCGGCCATTGGCACCAGCTGGACTTCATCATCACACGGAGACAACATCTGAACCATATATCATTGACTCGAAGTTACCACAGTGCTGACTGTGATACGGATCATTCTTTGGTTGTTGCAAGGGTTAGACTGAGACCAAAGAGAATCTACACAGCTAAACACAAATCTAGCCCCAGGATTAATATTATTAACACTCACGATCCTGAAAAGTGCTTTCAGTTTCAACAGCAACTTGAAGACGCTTTCACTGATACACCAGAAAATTGTACAGTTAATAAAAAGTGGGGTCAAATTAAGGAAACTCTTTATAAAACTGCCTTAAGGGTTTACGGCACTGTGGATCATAAGAGGCAGGACTGGTTTGCGGCAAACAGCGAGACTCTGCAGCCCTTGATTGATAAGAAGAAGAAAGCTCTCTTGAGAAACAAGGAAAGACCAACGCGTAACACTCTGAGTGAGCTAAGGCAAGCTAGGAAGGATGTGCAAAAGGCTGCCAGGCAGGGTGCAAATGATTATTGGATCAAGTTATGTGAGTCCATTCAAATCGCAAGTGATAAGAGAAACATAAGAAGCATGTATGAAGGAATAAAGAAAGCCTGTGGTCCAGTGATCAAAAGAAGTGCACCATTGAAAACCTTGACTGGAGAAATCATCACTGATAAGAAACAGCAGATGGACAGATGGGTAGAGCACTATCTGGAGCTTTACTCAAGTGAGACCAAACTAGCGGATGATGCCCTCAACGCCATAGAGGCTCTACCAACTCTTGACCACCTGGACACACTTCCCACCTTAACAGAAGTTAAGTGTGCTACAAATGAACTTGCATCTGGCAAGACTCCAGGTAAGGATGGGACTCCAATAGAGGTTATCAGGAGTGGGCAAGACACACTCACTATACAGATCCACCAGCTAATAGAGCTATGCTGGTGAGAAGGACAAGTCCCACAGGATTTCAAAGATTCAAGCATCATAACACTGTACAAGAACAAGGGCGATCGGAGCGACTGCAACAACTATAGGGGTATCTCATTTCTGTGTATTGTTGGAAAAGTATTTGCCAGAATTGTTCTGTGCAGACTTCAAGTCCTAGGAGATCAAGTCTACCCCGAATCACAGTGTGGCTTTCGACAGAACCGGTCTACCACTGATATGATATTCTCATTGCGACAAATGCAAGAAAAATGCCGTGAGCAGAATCAACCACTGTTTATTGCCTTCATCGACCTCACAAAGGCATTTGATTTGGTCAGTCGTGAGGGTCTGTTCAATGCACTAAAGAAGATTGGCTGCCCACCAACTCTTCTGTCCATTGTGGAATCGTTCCACACAGGCATGAAGGGTATAATCAAGTTTGATGGTGCAACTTCTGAAGAATTTAAAATCAAGAGTGGAGTTAAGCAAGGTTGTGTACTAGCTCCCACCCTCTTTGGAATATACTTTTCACTTCTACTGAAATATGCCTTTCGTGATCAGGATGGTGGTATATACATTCACTCACGCTCAGATGGTGGCCTTTACAATGCTCAGAGATTGAAGGCTAAGACCAAAATTAGGAGGGTACTGATCAGAGAGTTGCTTTTTGCAGATGATGCTGCAGTTACGACCCACTCTGAGGAAGAATTGCATTGTCTACTATCTGCATTCTCCAATGCTTGTTCTGAATTTGGTTTAACAATTACCAAAAAGAAGACACAGATTATGTCACAAGGTGCACATGGGGTACCATCAATCTTTATTGACGACGCCGAACTAGAGATAGTAGACCATTTTACATATCTAGGATCAGTGGTAAATAGCAAATTATTCCTAGATCAGGAAATCAACATCCGGATTGGTAAGGCAGCAACAACAATGAACATGTTAAGAAAAAGAGTTAGAGAGAACACAAAAGTCCTTGTCTATCAAGCCTGTGTCCTTAGTACTCTTCTCTATGGCAGTGAAACCTTGACAACTTACTCACACCAAGAGAAAAATTTAAACAGCTTTCATATGCGGTGTCTGCGAAGAATTCTTGGTATTAAGTGGCAAGACAAAATCACAAATACTGAAGTATTGAAAAGATCAGGTTGTGTGACAGTTTATTCCATGTTCAGTCTTCGTAGACTTAGATGGATAGGACATCTTAGGAGGATGGATGATGGTAGAATACCAAAGGATATCTTTTTTGGTGAATTACAGATGGGTAAGAGATCTCAGGGTCGGCCTCTACTAAGATACAAAGATGTGTGTAAGCGGGACATGATTGATACAGGCATTGATAATGCACATTGGGAGCAAGTCGCCGCTGAACGTGTTGCATGGAGGGCAAACATCAGAAATGGAATAAAGACAAAGGAGAAAATTATTGCAGATAAGTCACACACCGAGCGCTTGAGACGTAAGATGGTGCATGATAGTGGAAATGACCACGTGTTCACATGCACCCACTGTGAACGGACATTTACAGCGCAAATTGGCCTTATCAGTCACACTCGCTACCGCCATAGATAAAAGTTATTATGCCTTTTTAAAGCACAAACTATCGTCTGTCAAGATGGCAAGGTGCCAATGTATGTGTAATACAAACAATAATGAACAAGACTGTGGGGACTTCTACGAAGACATCCATGATATGCTAAATAGAATAGATTAGCAGGACAACATCGTAGTTATGGAAGACTTCAATGCAAGTTCAGGACACAACAGAGCGGGTATAGAAAAACATCTTGGAGCACTTGGAGACCAACATAATGAAAGAAATGATAACGGAAGTAGACTGATAGAGCTATGCAGCCAACACAACCTCTAAATAATAAATACATTTTATAAACACAAAGACTCACAAATATACACCTGGTATAAATGGAACGATCTAAATACTAAAAGCCAAATTGGTTTTATATTAACAAGAAATAACAGAAAGAGAAATATATTAGATGCAAGGGCAGTGCCCAACTTAGGTATAAACACAGACCACAAAGCAGTCGTTGCCACAACAAGAACAATCAGCAGAAGGAAGCAAAGACAAGGAAAATACATGCCATGCAAATCAGTAAACTTAAAACATCTCAAAGACAAGGCAGTGAGGGAAAATTATGAAAAAGAGCTAACTGAACTCTTTGTAAAATTACCTATAGAAAGAAAAACCTCCCCCGATGTGTCTCCACCTTGCCGCGGTGGGGGAGCTTGTGTGTCCCTCTGACCCCATGTGCTTGCCGATGGATGAAAACTACATATTGGACAGCTTATGGGATAGGGGCCAGACTAAGAGAGACACAACTTGCTGCTCTGCGGGTAGACTGAGTTTAGGATAACAGTCAGAAGTTTAAATCAGGCGCACGAAGGCAGAAGTTCTTGGTCCGGACAAAACACTTAAGGCTCCATGTCGATGGCTGTGGCTGAACGCCTCTAAGCCACAAACCCTCGGATATGAGAGCTGGGCAAATACCCTCCTATCGAAAAATAGAGGCGTGATACTGAGCAAGCTACATGCTCAGGTCCGATGCAAGTTCGAAGGCTCTCAGCTGGGGGATATGAGAGATCCCCGGATGAGAGGGCCAGGCCGTTTCTCGGTCACTGCTGCAAGAAGGTAAGGTGCTGAGCCGGTAGCACATGTAGCCTACCTTGGGAGCGAGTACAAAAAGTCAGAAAAGTGCCCCAGTCGAAGGAAATGGTTACAAAAACTGTCTGTATCTAACTCATAGAGAGTGTAGACAAAAATGGAAGAACGTCTCAATGACGCGAAATGGAACGCACGGCGAGCGAACCTATTGCGTTGTCCGAAGTAAAAAAAAATAAATAAAGCAAACCGAGTGGATGTTGCTCGCAGTCTGACCGCTCCTGGTGTGTGCTTGAGCGATCAGTGGCAAGCGAGACTCCCAACACATGGAAGTGAGGAACTAAAGCAGCCATGAGCAGGACGTGGCAACTCCTCGGGTGAGCCCAGTCTCAGAGCAATATGTGCCGGCTCTGCAATTATGGAAGCCTTGGATAGCCAGGGAATGCCCATGATCTGCCCCTGCCTTCCCTTGAGGGCCGACCGCGATGACGTTGATCGTTCTATCTTGACCAGCTGAGATGTTGGCGACATCACAACAGTCTAACGTGCCTCGAAACCAGAGGAAGGTTAACCTCATTAAAAAAATGCCCGCCGGAAGTCGGAAGTGTCGTCCTACGGGTGGCAAACTAAAAATTGACACTACGCAATTACGTCCGAGTGAAATGTCTCGTCCGAATGTCTCTCGTGCTAGGAACAGCTCTGACTACCTAGTTTCCGAATGCCGCTCTTGTTCGGAACAGCTCTGACTAGGTAGTTTTCCGAAAGTCTGTCGTGCCTGGAACAGCTCTGACGGGCGCAACGACAAGCACATGTCCGAAAATTCGCTTAGTGGATACCGTCTGCAACCCTGTCTGGTTTGTGCGGGAATGACCCGGGGCAAACGAAATTACCAATATATTGAAGTGAGGATTTAAAGCAGCCATGAGCAGGACGTGACGATCTTCCTCGGTGAGCCCAGATCCAGGGCGCTATGTGTCGGCCCTGCAACTATGGAAGCAGCCTTGGATGGCGGAAAATGCTATGGACTGTCCCTGCCTTCCTTTGAGGGATTGCCGTTGTCTTCGACCGTTCAACCATGGCCAGCTGGGCTGTAGATGGCACCACAAAAGTGAGAGTCTCCCAGGAATGCTACCTGGTCAAAAAAGCACACTGTAGCCGGATGTGTTAGCCCAAGGGTGCATAACTGACACACCGCAATCACATCTGAAAAAACACTCCGGATGAACGAAAAGAAGAAGAAGAAGAAGAAGAAGAAGAAGAAGAAGAAGAAGAAGAAGAAGAAGAAGAAGAAGAAGAAAGAAAAACAGTGGAGGAAGAATGGGAGATGTTCAAATCAAGCATTTTAAATACTGCAAAATAACATGTGGAACCGTTAAAAAACGCAAAACACGGATAAAGAAAATAACAAGTTGGTGGAACGCAGAAGTAAAGAAAGCTGTAAAAGACAAAAAGGAAAAATATAAGAAGTGGTCAAAGAGCAAACAGGAGTACGATTACACAGAATATAGAATAGCGAGAAGACATGTGAATAGAATAGTAAAGAGAGAAAAACAAAAAGAGTGGGAGGAGTATGGAGAAACTCTAAATAATAACTGCAAGGAGGCAACTAGAAACTTCTATAAAAGATAAGTGCAATGAGAACCAGAGAAGAACCCTTTGCCCCAACTGAAATAATTAACAGCAAAAATGGAGAACCAATAAGTGAGCAAAAACGAATCCTAATAAGATGGAAACAGTACTTCGAACAACTTCTCAACATCCCATCAGATGTCACAGGAATTCAAGAAACCAACACAGATGCCACCAAAGAACTAGAACCAGACATACTGAAAGAAGAAATTATAGAAGCCATCAGATTAGCCCCATTGAACAAATCACCAGGACAAGATGAAATACCAAATGAACTAATTAAAGCAGCAAGAGAAGTAGGAACAGCATGGCTACATAGACTATTCAACCATGTTTGGGTAGAACATCAGACACCACGAGACTGGGGACACACCATAATTATCCCAATTTGGAAAAACAAAGGCAGCAAAAGAGAGACAATACAGAGGCATTTCACTGTTGAGTCATACTGGGAAAATATTTTGCAAAATTCTTGAGAAAAGATTACGAACTATTATAGAACCCCAGCTAAGCGAAACACAACTTGGATTTGGGAAAAACAAAGGATCCATAGATGCCATTTTTGCTCTTAGACAAGTTATAGAAAAACCAACCAAATTCAATGAAACACTCTACTTAGCCTTAGTCGACCAAGATAGAGTAGATAGAAACAAGCTGTGGGAAATCCTTAAACAATATGGAGTGAGTACACATCTAACGAACCTATGTAGAAGCTTATACAACAACAGTGAATGCATAGTGAGAGCAACTGGAGAACACTCAGAACCCTTCACCATAAGATCTGGAATATGATAAGGTTGTGTCATTGTGGCGAAAGCCTGGCTGCACCCTCCCATCTTGCTTAATACTCAGTATATTATAAAGATTCTTTAATATATGTTTACATTAAGGTTACGTTTACTTTGTGTTTATAGTAATGGGGTAATTTAGTTTGGCTTAGTTATCCTGGCCAACTACAACCAACAGACAACTGGGCCTGGAAACGGCCACTTGCTAATCCTAGTTCCACATCCGGTCTCACTTTTCTGCTAGAAATCGCAGGCAACGGTAGGGGCCAATTGTGGTGTTCGAAAGGTAACCCTTTTAATAGTAGGTTACTTAAACAAGTAATAGTTCAATAGTAGATTACTGAAGCCAGTAATAGGTTGCACAAAATTCTATATTGAACAAGTGCCCTGACCCGTAGTGAGAATCTGATTCTGGAACTAGGTACGGCAAAACAATTATTATTTATGTATTTTTAATTTTTATGTTCATAACCTGTTTATCTGTCGAAGCCACGATGTGGCAAAATGTAAGAAAACAAACACGTAATATTCTCCGCCAGGAGGACTAGTAAAGAATAGCGCTCTGTATAAATTCATTTCCCAACAGGCGGAAATTCATTTAATATATTTGGCATAAATATAGGACAGGCGTGATCAACATTATTTACGACATTGATGGGTTCAGTCAACTACTCGCAAAACAAACATGATTAAAATTCTAAGTCACATAGGATAATTATTATTTTAGATTGAGCGAATCCAGTAGCAGATAGAGATCGACAATGCTCAGATTCGTTGTCAGCTAATGTCCAGGTTTCTAGAAGTGATTTAGTCATGATTGGAGTTGTTAGAAGACGTCAGGCTAGAATCACCACGCTCTTTGCGTGACCTTTAGTTCACATTGATGGTCGATGGCAGACCTAGTGAATATATTAGTTATTCGGTTCTCTGGTCTTGATAGATAGTTCACTGTCTTACAGTGTAAGCATCTGCATTCTTGATTCTCGTTGTTTAAAGACTTAAGAGTTATTTCAGAAGGATTCTTGATTTTAACATGGAGAAGTTTTGAGTATTCTTATGTCGCTACGTAGTCGCGCAGGCATTGTTTCTTGAATAGTAGCCTCACACTGCTCTACAATATATCCTGGTGCGTGCTGGAATATTAGTATTGGTTACCTGCTCAGAAGCATATTCCTTCGCCTTCTTATCAGGAGTATTTCAATTACATGTCAATACCTCTTTGCATCTCTTGTACACTGTGGAGTATCAGTTTTGGGTTATTAGGTTAGCGATCCATTTCCTTTCCTCAATACACTTTGTAGCGTCAGTTTGGGTGTTAGGTTAGTGATCCAGTTACTTTCCCCAATACACATCTGCGCCTCTTGTACACTTAGGAGCGTCAGCTGTGGTTAGGTTTGTGATCCATTTCCTTTCCTATCACATCAACAGTACAGTCACAGTTAGGGATTGGTTCTATAGCGAGATTCAGAATGAAGACAGAAGGTAGTCACAGGCTAGGACAGACATATGAGATCACAACCCAGGCCACCACTCACCAGTCGTTTATTTTGGTTTGACTCTCAGAGTGTTGTGGTATACCAGAGCAACTCACCAGCAGCATCAACTATCATTGTAACCCAGCAACATAATGTCAGTGTTGCGCATCAGCGACCCTGTGAAAGAACTGATTTGTAGGCCACTGGTGAATAGGGTGACCCGAAGAGGAACGATGGAGAGACTACCAACTTAACCGTTGGAAACACCATTTGCAGCTGAGTGCCTAAACACCTTCCTGGAGTCACAACCATGCATTGCTTGACCTACCACCATACCGTCTTGTGATTAATAAGACCTCACTCCGAGAACATTTATTTTATATAATTCTCATCAGTTATTCTCCTTTTACATTCCTTGTGGGAACTTATTTCTATTTTCAAGTATTAAATTTATGATAAGCGGTGTTGTCGCTTATTGCTAAATAAGCAACCCTAGTTGTTATCTTCATATCCAACATTTAATTAGATCACACAAGTGTGAGAGTAGGACGAAAGTTGAATCTTCATCTTTATCAACTTCTTTGTGCTGCAGTACAGTCTTCGTTGAGATACCGTTGGATTCGTCTTGTCAAGCTCTATCTAACTGGTATGATTTCATAAGTAAAAACCCAATTTTTAAATATTGATAGTAATACAGTAATAATACTAGTTATTACTAATGGCGTAGCATGAACCATCAGATTTTTAAATTTGAGTATTTTCTAATGGGACCACCCCCAAAAGATAGGCCTTGAGAAACCGAATCTAATGGTACCAAGATGATGCATGTATGTCAATTAGAAGTGAAGATATGCAACTTTGAGTGTCGTGGTCATTAACGCAGAAATTGACACAAAAGATCTCCTCCGGGCATCTTTTTTTCGTGTCCAAACCAAGGTCATAGCAGAAGTTATCAAAATTTATGTTCTTACTGGTGTAGCTTGTTTATTTTTAAATGAACACCCTAGCAACCATTCACGAACATCCTAGCAACCATACATCATTGCGATCGGTGTAGCGAAGCCTAATTGCTCATGTCATCTATTTTTACATATAATGCAACGTTATCTAATTAGCATATAAAAATGGTCGCTACTTAGTAGTTATATTAATTAATTACCACGAGCATTCTTTATATTAGCTTTAAACCCTGACAAGTTGTATCTTGTATTCTGCGGAATTGTGCAACGCACGATATGTGTTATATCCTGTTTAGATAGTATGCAATGTTACCTAATTAGCATATAAAAATGGCCGCTAATTAGTAGTTATATTAATTAATTTCTGTGTTTACGATCACGACACTCAAAGTTGCATATCTTCGCTTCTAATTGACATACATGCAACATCTTGGTACCATTAGATTCGGTTTCTCAAGGCCTATCTTTCGGTGGTGGTCCCATTAGTAAATACTCAAATTTAAAATCTGATAGTTCATGCTAAAATAGATATCTTTATATAATGATAGGAGGAGCGGCTGGCCGAGAGGCTAGAACGCCGGACTCTCATTCGGGAGGCTCGGGTTCGATCCCTCTGTAAGGTGTCGGATTTTTTTCTGTCGGGGGCAAAAAGAAAATCCTAACCTGCACAGTTCGCGGCGACTGCACTAGCCAGGCGGACTTTATTCCTCAGGCTCAAAGACCCCTCTGCCATACACCGCAAGGTACTATATTGGCAGTAAATGACAGTTTTTATATAATGAGAAATTATATTTTTCTAAAAAAAAGATTTCTCCTTTATGCAAACATTTAAACATTTGTCATTAATTAAAGAGATTGGCTCACAAGGTAGTAGTTCGAATTGCACGTTTCCGGGAAGGTTAACCCGGTCAACAAATGCCCGCAGAAGTCGGATGTGTCGGCCTAACAGCGCAAGAACGCAGCTCTGCTGTAAACGGGCACAACGCAATCACATATGAAAAAAAACTCCGGATGAACGCAGCAGAAGAAGAAGAATTGCACGTTTTAAAACGTGAAACGCATGCCGACATTTTGGATTTCCAAAAGCAAAGTCAAAGAGGAATTTAATATGTCGGCAAAAATATGTTTTTCTACCAAAGTTGAGCTTGTATTTCAATCAAACTTTCCAAATATACTTAGAATTGGATGCAGAATGTGAAAATCCAACTACAATTAATGCCTATTACCTGCACTAAAAACAGTTAATTTTGTACACAGACGTGTGCTGACATTTTGGATTTTCAAAGCCAAAGTCAAAGAGGGATTTAATATGTCGGCAAAAATATGCCTTTCCCTGGATCATTTGTCGCCACAGTGGTTTGGACTTTTCCTAACACATCAGGTACAGAACAACTGTCCACAACCAGCAGGCGGGCAATGTATCCTGTACTTATAGGATATCCTCCTTCGAACGCAGAGAGATGGGATCTGAGATCATCAGCAGTCCTTGCCATGATAGTCAGTCAAATTTTAAATAAATTTATGTAAAATTAATATTTAATAATTACATGCATTCACATAATAATAAGAGATGATATCTTTATATAATGAGAAAGTACATATATTTTTATAAAAAGAATTTATTTATTTTTCCAATCGCAAAGAGAATTTAATCACGTCCGCAAAAATAATTATTAATTTTTTTCTACCAGAAATTACAAATATATTTAAATGAAACTTTCCAAATTTATGTATCTTTGCATGCACAATTCGAAAATGCAACTAAAATTAACGAATATCTACGCCCTGTACTAAAAAAAAATTTTTATTGCGTGCCGACAATGTCGATTTACAATCACAAAGAGGAATTTATCATGTCCGCAAACAAAAGTAATTTTTTTTCTACCAGAAGTTACCCATATTTTTAAATGAAACTTTCCAAATTTATGTATCTTTGCATGCACAATTCGAAAATGCAACTAAAATTAATGAATATCTATGCCTTGTACTAAAAAAAATTCTTTATTGCGTGCCGACAATGTGGATTTACAATCACAAAGAGGAATTTATCATGTCCGCAAACAAAAGTAATTTTTTTTCTACCAGAAGTTACCCATATTTTTAAATGAAACTTTCCAAATTTATGTATCTTTGCATGCACAATTCGAAAATGCAACTAAAATTAATGAATATCTATGCCCTGTACTAAAATTATTATAATTATTTATGGTATGCCAAATAGTGAAATTATCTCAAAGACAATTTCAAATCTAACCACCGGCTATATGCACAATGATTAGACCGGCCATTTTACCGGAAGCGGAGATGGTAATTCGTTATTGTCACGAGTTATTTAAATATATCCACTGAGATGTACAAAGGGTATGTTAATAGTCAATGATGTGTGGACACGACGAAACACTTCTGCGCACGCGTGGAAAAATGGCTTCCGGTTAAAGTATGCTTACAGTACTGACGGTTCTATATTATTTATATAATACTAAAATAAATAGTCTTAAATAATTAAAGTAACGTACCTTCAAATTTGTGTGATTAATCCTCCCCACGGGGGAACAGTGCCACTAGCAACATAAATATTAAATTTGGGTGTCAGTTTTGTTTCTCCCAAACATAGGCTAACTACCGTTACTAGAGCCTGTATTTTTCCGATGCAAGGTGTCTTGTTAAAGCGAGTACTGGCTCCCGTTCCTCTCCGCTTCAGGGGCCGACCTAGCTTCTGCCGGCAATTGGCCAAGCACATTTTCCGTGTGGCCACCAGGTTCACAGGCCAAACTGAGTATCTTACTCAGCCAAACCTGCGCTGGGGTAGTAGTCAAGTCTTAACTAATATTACTATACTTATAAAGTATAATATATTTAGTTAAAGAAACAGAATATGTACTAGGTTTACTGGGGATTAAATCCTTGCCCAAATATACATGAATATCTATGAATAGTTTAGTTTAGTTTATGGATCACCATCACGGCACATGGGTGCAGCCCATAAGTGCTCCGTTCTCCTCCTAACTCAAACCTGAGTCTGGAGAAACTCAGCTCAGTGCACGAACTCCGTAGCACCGCCGAGGATCCTGAAATACTTGGGTAGATTTTTAACTCGAAATTTTGCCCGGGCAGCGCCGTTAGGCTACTCTTTTTCGATTTCCAACTGCCAAGGGATATTTTACGTGCACAACAATACACACGGGCGTCCGATCTCACTACCCAGAGACCAGGGGAAATTACTGGAAGTCCCGGTGGATTTTTTAAAATAAATCCTGGTCCTCACCGGGGCCCGAACCCGGGACTCGAGATCTATGAATTTGCATACACATGGGAACATAGGAAAATCGTTTTTCCAGACATATCTAAAATGAAAAACACAATCTCAAACGTAATTTAAGCAAAACTAGAGGGGAGGCCCATCTACCACGTCACACAACCGCAACTACTGGAGGTCCTTCTCAGATGTCCTGTGGAGCCAGGGGACCTGAGAATGGAGCGTCTGACCATACTAAACAAAGACTAAAAATAAAGCACTGGAATACAGAGGGAGTCAACAACAAAAAGATAGAACTAGGAAACATCTTAGACCAAGAAAAAGAAAGCGTATGATGCTTGCAATAAACTCACCTCAACGAAAATATAGCCTTCAAAATCAGAGGCTACCAGTGTTACTGATCTGACCGAAAGGACAGGCGAAAGGGTAAGATACTAACCCATGTAAAAAATAACATCACTGCTTCCCAAATTGAAGTTTACGTGGAAGGGGCTGAGTATCAGACACTTAGCCTTAAAACAGGCAATACAGATCTACATCTGATCAATTACTACTATCCAAATGACCGCCCACAGGCTCTGGCCACACTACCATTAACAGAATAAATGATTGTGTGTGGCGATTTCAACGGCCACTCGCAGAGCTGGGGCTATGATTACATGGACTGGAGAGGAGAGACTGGGAGACTGGCGGGATGAGAATAGACTCATCTTGATTAACAAGCCATCCGACCCACATACTTTCTACTCGAGATCATGGCATACTGCAACTACACCTGACCTGGCTTTTCATTCACCAGAACTGGAGTGGAACATTACACGACTTTTTGGGAAATAACTTGGTGGCAGTGACCATTGACCAGTCTTTCTAACTGTAGAACATGAGGTATAAGTGAAAGCAGCACCCTCTCGAGGTGGAACTACAAGAAGGGCAATGTACAAGCATCGCACCAGCTTAGCTGAGAAAGACATAAATAAAATAGTTGAAGAGTTTGGGAAATGCATACTATAGGCAGCACGAGAGTAGTATATTAGGGAACTTACCCACATATTTTTTTGGGAGGCAGGCGGCTGATAGTTTTATGAAGGTTTTTTGCCGACTGGGTAAAAATCCCGGGTGAAATTGTTTTGGCGGCGTGTGGGAAAATCCCCGGTCTATGACATTTTTAGGCGGGTAAGTTTTTGTGAAAGTAATTAAGGTATTCGAGGGGCGTAAAAGTATTCGTGTCTATGTTGGTTGGTGGGATGTCTGTGAAAGTAATTAGTGTGAGTACGGATGAGGGGTGTGAAGGGCTGTAAGTTATATATTTTGGTTACAAAATGTAGGGTATATGAATGTGGTGATAGACAACTATGCGTGGTGAGTGTAGTGATGTATAAACTACCAAGGGCAGGGTGTGATGGGTCGTGGTTATACTCGACGACTCATGGGTAGAGGTGTAGTTGGTTACTATCATCAGAACAGTATGATAGTAGTGTCTAAGTGAAAGTAAAGGGTGGTATGTAGCTTATTCACTACCATCATTACAAAGGAAATCTTATAAAGTAGATGTAATGGGTTTCATTTGGTGGTAAGGGGTGGGTACCAGGTATTAGTTGTCAACTAGGAGTGGTTGATATAGGGGTGGTCATAAATGTAATAAGATAGGAGGTGTTATGTTCGCAGTTACACACTGGTCAACCAGTGGTCAAGCAGTGGTCAAGTAATGGTCAAGTAGTCAAGTAAGGAAATTTTAGGGAAAAATGATTGTAACGATATGTTGGTGATTAAAGAGTGGTAAATTAGTGGTCAAGCAGTGGTCAAGTGGTGGTCAAGTAAGAAAATTTTAGGGAAAAGTGATTGTAATGATATGTTGATGAATAAAGGGTGATAAATTAGTGGTAAATTACTGGCCAAGCAGTGGTCAAGTGAGGAAAATTTTACGGGAAAGTGGTTGTAATGATATAGTGATGATTAAAGGGTGGTAAATTAGTGGTCAAGCAGTGGTCAAGTGAGAAAATTTTAGGGGAAAAGTAGTTCTAATGATATGGTGATGATTAAAGGATGGTAAATTAGTGGTCAAGCAGTGGTCAAGTGAGAAAATTTTAGGGAAAATTGGTCGTAGCGACATGGTGATGATTAAAGGGTGGTAAATTAGTTGTCAAGTAATGGTCAAGTAGTGGCCAAGTACCGATCAAGTAGTGGTTAAGTGGTCGAGTGACCACTTAAATTGTAGGGGAAAGTACTTGTAGTGAACCTGTGTTTGTTAAAGTGATCGATGACGTGGTCAAGTAGTGGTCAAGTAGTGGTAAATGACCAAGTGACTACTTAAATTGTCTGTGAAAGTAGGTATAGTGACATGATGATGATCAAGAGGTGGTCAAGTGGTGTTCAAATAGTGGTCAAGTAGGGGTCAAGTAGTCGAATGACCACTTAAATTGTAGGGTATGGTACGCTTAGTGAAACGGTGATGGTAAAATAAGTAATGACATGGTCAAGTAGTGGTCAAATGGTCGAGTGGTCACTTAAAATGTAGAGGAAAGTACGTGTAGTGAAACGGTGTTGGTTAAAGTGATCGATGAGGTGGTCAAGTAATGGTCAAGTAGTGGTCAAGTAGTGGTCATGTGGTCGAATGATCACTTATATTGTAGGGTATGGTTCGTGTAGTGACATGGTGATGGTTAAAGTGATCGATGACATGATCAAGACGTTATGCCGACTGCTAAGTTCAGAAAGTAGTGTCCTTAGTATTGGTAATTTCCCTGACAGGAGCGCCTCGAGCACTGATTTTGTATTGATCAATAGCACCTAGTGGTACAGTCGACACACATGGACAATAGTTACATCCGGTCAAAGATGGCGTCGCACTCTATCACACATGGGTAATTGCTACAACCAAACTACGTCTCATTCATTAAAACTGGTCAAATATGGCGTCACAGCCGGTCACAGGGGTAATGGGACATCTGAGACACGTGGTTAAGAGGGAAACTATAGAAAAACGGTGTTCCTATCGGTTGTCGAGTCAGGGAACCTAACAGTATGATGATCACTGTGTATAGGAGTGAATAAACTGCATCATCAACACTGCATCCGAAGGGTAAAATGGTCACCCCCTTCTCTCTCTCTTTTCTATAACCGTGTAGTCCTAGTGTTATCCGGTTACACCAAAGGACACCCGGGCATCAACACAACAAACTGCCCCGATTCAACCTTTGGCAATGCACGTAACATGACAGGTCACATGTCCGCCGTCATAACCAGCGAGGTTATCACGTATCAAATTAGACATCCACACTTTCATTTCCTTTCTATGTGGCCATAGTGTTTTTACATCTTTCTCCAGAAAGCCATTTCCAAGACCAATATATGTTTTTTCAGTGTACCTCCTCACTGCCACACTTCACAACCAGACAAAAGTACACCTTCTATGTACCAATTCAACCGTCAAATAAGAAAATATGTTAGACAAAATATTAAAATTATTGGTCAAATACAGAAATATTTCTTCCAAACTTATAAAAAGTACGAACATTTGTTAACCTATTGGGAAAAATATCAAGCAAGTAGGAAAGTTTGTTAGTCAAATAGAAAAAAATATTGACCACGTAACGATATATCGTGTCCACACTTATGAAAAGTAGGGAAATTTGTTAGTCAAATGAGGAAAAAAAAAAAGATTGACCAAGTAACGAAATACCCCCACCAAACTTATGAAAAATATGAAACTTTGTTAAGCAAGTATGAAAAGGTATCGACCAAACAGAGAAATATATCACCCAAACTTATAAAAAGTAGGAACATATGTTAACCAAATGGAAAATATCTTGGCCAAATAGGAAAATTTGTTAGCCAAATGGGGAAAATATTGTCCAAGTAACGAAATACATCGTTCAAACCTACGAAAAGTAGGAAACTTTGTTAATTAAATGTGAAAATTTTGGTCAAAGTTCAACCAAAACTTATAAATATTTCAACTAAACTTATAAAAAAGTAGGAACATTTCTCAGCCAAATTGGAAAAAGGTCGGCCAAATACAGAAATATCGCAACCAAACTTATAAAAAGAAGGAAAATATTGACCAAGTAACGAAATATCTCGTCGAAACTTATAAAAATGTAGGAAACTTTGTTAACCAAATGTGAAAAAAACAAAACAAATATTGATCAAGTAAAGAAATAACTCCTCCAAATTTATGAAAAGTACGAAACCTTGGTACCCAAATGCGACAAATATAGGTCAAATACTGAAATATTTCGTCCAAATTTATGAAAGGTAGAAAATTGTCTTAACCAACTGGGGTAAATATTGCTCAAACTAAGAAACATGTCGACCGAAGTAGGAAATTACATGAACCAAAGTAATGAAATTGTTGGCCAAATAGGAAAAAGTATCTGTCAAACTTATAGATGGCTCGTTTAAACTTATAACATGTATGAAAATTTGTTAGATAAAGGTGAAAAATATTGGCCAAGTAATGAAATATCGCATCCGAACTTATAAAATGTACGAGTTAACCAAAGGCGAAAAGGCCAAAATACGAAATGTCTCGACCAAGCTTATAAAAAGCTAGGAAAAAATATTACAACTAAAATATTGATCAAAAGGTATAAATCCAAAACATTATAAAAATAACCAAATGTGAAAAATATCGTCCAAAGACAAAAATATTTGAACTAAACTTATAAATAAGTCAACAAACCTTGTGAAAATTGTTGGTCAAGTACAGAAATAGCTATGGAAAAAAGTAAGTCCACAAAACTAAAAAAAAAAATGTAACTTCTGTAGTCAAATGTGTCTTGAAGTTTTATCTGAAAAGACATTTCACAATACATAATCAGCACCACTTTCCTTGTTTTACGTTACCGAAGGCCTTCACCGTATCTGGTACAGAAACCCTTATACATCACTCATCTCTCCACACTCTTGGATTCTTTCTAATACAAAGTGGTCACATCACCAAGAACTTCAAACCTCCATTGTACACGTGCTCCATTGAAACACCCATGACAGTTAACAACATGTATGGCCATGTAATCTGTGAGTCCATCGGGGATAGTTCATCCGAGTATTCGTCACCAAAGATCCATTTCCCATGGCTGACATCTTCAACTTGCTATACCAAATCTTATTCTAACATATACTTTACATGAAATTTCCCAAATTTTGGGGATCTTTTAAAGAATACGTAATGAGATACACAAAGACACCAAGAACATATCAGACAAAACAACTCACAAACCAGACTTAGAACTAAAACTTAAACCATATCAGATGAACCACCCAACAAGTACTACTAGAACTCAAAACATAACGATATTAAGGAAACGCATACTTACACATTGTCAGACATTGGATTTAAATCCCCTACTACTAACATATCACTGGTGTCGAAGCCCCGTTTCACAAAAACACCCTCTTGTCAGTTGTTAGTGAAAACCATTACACCAGTCCAGAATTGTGACTCGTAGAATCTACACTCACACAGGATCTATTAAAGAATACGTATGAGATACACCAAGACAACAAGAACATATCATACAAAACAATTCACAAACTAAAACTTAAACCATATCAGATGAACCACCCAACAAGTACTACTAGAACTCAAAACATAACGATATTAAGGAAACACATACTAGTTTATTTCTGTTTATAACTGTTTTAATATGGCAGAGAGAAACATGGTAATTAGACTATATCTGCCTTCTTCACTGCTGTCCTTTGTTCGATAACTTTTCTTCTGTGCTTGTCCTTCAGGACTGGATTCAAAATTTTTTTTCCCCAAGTCTTGTACACGCCTTTCAAAATGCTCACGTTCTCTGATTACATGGTGCCAGTTACCAATGCGTTCTTCGATGCCAACAGTATGGACTGTCAAGAGGTGAGGTTCTGGTGCAAAATTAACCTGTGGAGGTAAATAAAACACATTGAAACTTACAAGACGGCCACACATACTACTTCACTAAAGAAAAAACAGTAAAAAAAAATTCATGATGAGAAGTGGTAAAAGGCATCAAAAACAGACTGTCGACATTCTATTGGTCACGTCTTGAGAAAAGGTAACGGTATAGTCACTGATGGTTTGTAGTATAGAGTGATGTACATAGAAAACATGTATAGCAGCTAGGTCTTCTGTATTAGACATGTTTACAAAAATACACATGTGACCTGTGATCATTACTACCCATACACACCTTATTCGTTGATGACGAACACCTTCGGACACCGACAGTAGGATAGGTTTCGTTCCACAACACATTAATTTTCCTGAGAGACTCTGGGGCATGACTACTATCCAAAAGGTCAATATCTTCATCTGAAGACGAATCATCACCCCAAGCAAAGGTTGTCTCTGGTACATCTAAAGCTGGCTGGGTGCCACGAGTAGGTTTCTGGCAGAAATTTTTTTTTTCGATTGATTATTTTTATAATTATGGTTGAGATATTTCTTATTTTGGTCTTTTCATACTTGGTTAACTCCTACTTTTTATACATTTGACTGAAATATTTCTGTATTTGTCATAACTTCTTCTAAGACTTTGTTCATGTCTGGTAATGTAAGCTCTGTTCCATCAAGAAAAAAGACGTCATGAACACAACCCACTAAAGAAAATCAACAAAAAATCTTGGTTTCAATATTTATTCATCAAGACAGTTTAGTGATATAACGTAAGAAAGAATCAATGACATACATATTTTGGTGATTAAATATTGAAACCAAGATTTTTTGTTGATTTTCTTTATTGGGTTGTGTTCATGACGTCTTTTTTCTTGATGGAACAGAGATTACATTACCAGACATGAACAAAGTCTTAGAAGAAGTTATGACAAATACAGAAATATTTCAGTCAAATGTATAAAAAGTAGGAGTTAACCAAGTATGAAAAGACCAAAATAAGAAATATCTCAACCATACTTATAAAAATAATCAATCGAAAAAAAATTGTTCTGCCAGAAACCTACTCGTGGCACCCAGTCAGCTTTAGATGTACCAGAGACAACCTTTGCTTGGGGTGATGATTCGTCTTCAGATGAAGATATTGACCTTTTGGATAGCCCCAGAGTCTCTCAAGAAAATTAATGTGTTGTGGAACGAAAACTATCCTACTGTCGGTGTCCGAAGGTGTTCGTCATCAACGAATAAGGTGTGTATGGGTAGTAATGATCATAGGTCACATGCGTATTTTTGTAAACATGTCTAATACAGAAGACCTAGCTGCTATACATGTTTTCTATGTACATCACTCTATACTACAAACCATCAGTGACTATACCGTTACCTTTTCTCAAGACGTGACCAATAGAATGTCGACAGTCTGTTTTTGATGCCTTTTACCACTTCTCATCATGAATTTTTTTTTTACTGTTTTTTCTTTAGTGAAGTAGTATGTGTGGCCGTCTTGTAAGTTTCAATGTGTTTTATTTACCTCCACAGGTTAATTTTGCACCAGAACCTCACTTCTTGACAGTCCATACTGTTGGCACCGAAGAACGCATTGGTAACTGGCACCATGTAATCAGAGAACGTGAGCATTTTGAAAGGCGTGTACAAGACTTGGGGAAAAAAAATTTTGAATCCAGTCCTGAAGGACAAGCACAGAAGAAAAGTTATCGAACAAAGGACAGCAGTGAAGAATGCAGATATAGTCTAATTACCATGTTTCTCTCTGCCATATTAAAACAGTTATAAACAGAAATAAACTAGTATGTGTTTCCTTAATATCGTTATGTTTTGAGTTCTAGTAGTACTTGTTGGGTGGTTCATCTGATATGGTTTAAGTTTTAGTTTGTGAATTGTTTTGTATGATATGTTCTTGTTGTCTTGGTGTATCTCATACGTATTCTTTAATAGATCCTGTGTGAGTGTAGATTCTACGAGTCACAATTCTGGACTGGTGTAATGGTTTTCACTAACAACTGACAAGAGGGTGTTTTTGTGAAACGGGGCTTCGACACCAGTGATATGTTAGTAGTAGGGGATTTAAATCCAATGTCTGACAATGTGTAAGTATGCGTTTCCTTAATATCGTTATGTTTTGAGTTCTAGTAGTACTTGTTGGGTGGTTCACTGATATGGTTTAAGTTTTAGTTCTAAGTCTGGTTTGTGAGTTGTTTTGTCTGATATGTTCTTGGTGTCTTTGTGTATCTCATTACGTATTCTTTAATAGATCCCCAAAATTTGGGGAAATTCATGTAAAGTATATGTTAGAATAAGATTTGGTATAGCAAGTTGAAGATGTCAGCTATGGGAAATGGATCTTTGGTGACGAATACTCGGATGAACTATCCCCGATGGACTCACAGATTACATGGCCATACATGTTGTTAACTGTCATGGGTGTTTCAATGGAGCACGTGTACAATGGAGGTTTGAAGTTCTTGGTGATGTGACCACTTTGTATTAGAAAGAAACCAAGAGTGTGGAGAGATGAGTGATGTATAAGGGTTTCTGTACCAGATACGGTGAAGGCCTTCGGTAACGTAAAACAAGGAAAGTGGTGCTGATTATGTATTGTGAAATGTCTTTTCAGATAAAACTTCAAGACACATTTGACTACAGAAGTTACATTTTTTTTTCTTAGTTTTGTGGACTTACTTTTTTCCATAGCTATTTCTGTACTTGACCAAAAATTTTCACAAGGTTTGTTGACTTATTTATAAGTTTAGTTCAAATATTTTTGTCTTTGGACGATATTTTTCACATTTGGTTATTTTTATAATGTTTTGGATTTATACCTTTTGATCAATATTTTAGTTGTAATATTTTTTCCTAGCTTTTTATAAGCTTGGTCGAGACATTTCGTATTTTGGCCTTTCCGCCTTTGGTTAACTCGTACATTTTATAAGTTCGGATGCGATATTTCATTACTTGGCCAATATTTTTCACCTTTATCTAACAAATTTTCATACATGTTATAAGTTTAAACGAGCCATCTATAAGTTTGACCGATACTTTTTCCTATTTGGCCAACAATTACATTACTTTGGTTCACGTGATTTCCTACTTCGGTCGACATGTTTCTTAGTTTGAGCAATATTTACCCCAGTTGGTTAAGACAATTTTCTACCTTTCATAAGTTTGGACGAAATATTTCAGTATTTGACCTATATTTGTCGCATTTGGGTACCAATGTTTCGTACTTTTCATAAATTTGGAGGAGTTATTTCTTTACTTGATCAATATTTGTTTTGTTTTTTCACATTTGGTTAACAAAGTTTCCTACATTTTTATAAGTTTCGACGAGATATTTCGTTACTTGGTCAATATTTTCCTTCTTTTTATAAGTTTGGTTGCGATATTTCTGTATTTGGCCGACCTTTTTCCCATTTGGCTGAGAAATGTTCCTACTTTTTTATAAGTTTAGTTGAAATATTTATAAGTTTTGGTTGAAATTTGACCAAAATTTTCACATTTAATTAACAAAGTTTCCTACTTTTCGTAGGTTTGAACGAACCCTACAATTTAAGTGGTCATTCGACTACTTGACCCCTACTTGACCACTATTTGAACACCACTTGACCACCTCTTGATCATCATCATGTCACTATACCTACTTTCACAGACAATTTAAGTAGTCACTTGGTCATTTACCACTACTTGACCACGTCATCGATCACTTTAACAAACACAGGTTCACTACAAGTACTTTCCCCTACAATTTAAGTGGTCACTCGACCACTTAACCACTACTTGATCGGTACTTGGCCACTACTTGACCACTACTTGACCATTACTTGACCACTAATTTACCACCCTTTAATCATCACCATGTCGCTACGACCAATTTTCCCTAAAATTTTCTCGCTTGACCACTAATTTACCATCCTTTAATCATCATCATATCATTAGAACTACTTTTCCCCTAAAATTTTCTCACTTGACCACCACTTGACCACTGCCTGACCACTGCTTGACCACTAATTTACCACCCTTTAATCATCACTATATCATTACAACCACTTTACCGTAAAATTTTCCTCACTTGACCACTGCTTGGCCAGTAATTTACCACTAATTTACCACCCTTTAAGCCTCACCATATCATTACAATCACTTTCCCCTAAAATTTTCTCACTTGACCACTACTTGACCACTAATTTATCACCCTTTATTCATCAACATATCATTACAATCACTTTTCCCTAAAATTTTCCTTACTTGACCACCACTTGACCACTGCTTGACCACTAATTTACCACTCTTTAATCACCAACATATCGTTACAATCATTTTTCCCTAAAATGTCCTTACTTGACTACTTGACCATTACTTGACCACTGGTTGACCAGTGTGTAACTGCGAACATAACACCTCCTATCTTATTACATTTATGACCACCCCTATATCAACCACTCCTAGTTGACAACTAATACCTGGTACCCACCCCTTACCACCAAATGAAACCCATTACATCTACTTTATAAGATTTCCTTTGTAATGATGGTAGTGAATAAGCTACATACCACCCTTTACTTTCACTTAGACACTACTATCACACTGTTCAGATGATAGTAACCAACTACACCTCTACCCATGAGTCGTCGAGTATAACCACGACCCATCACACCCTGCCCTTGGTAGTTTATACATCACTACACTCACCACGCATAGTTGTCTATCACCACATTCATATACCCTACAGTTTTGTAACCAAAATATATAACTTACAGCCCTTCACACCCCTCATCCGTACTCACACTAATTACTTTCACAGACATCCCACCAACCAACATAGACACTGAATACTTTTACGCCCCTCGAATACCTTAATTACTTTCACAGAAAATTACCCGCCTAAAAAAAAGTCATAGACCGGGATTTTCCCACACGCCGCCAAAAAAATTTCACCCGGGATTTTTACCCAGTCGGCAAAAAACCTTCATAAAACTATCAGCCGCCAGCCTCCCAAAAAAATATGTGGGTAAGTTCCCTAATATACTACTCACGAGAAACAGTACCAAGAGGAGCCCGTAAACATAAACCCTACTGGAGTAGTGCACTGGAACAGTTGCATAATGATCTGGAAGTGAGTAATACGCAAGCAGATGCAAAACCCAGCCAAGAGCACCACAATAAATACCAGCATGCAAAAGCCAAATTTAAAAGGGCTAAGCTGCAGGCTAGATGGAAAAGCTGGCAGGAGAAAACAGAGTCACTTAACTTTGAAAGAGACACAAAGAAGTTGTGGAAGCTAATAAAACACCTTAACGATGAGGGCACAGGGAGAAACTTAAAAATTGCACTACATAAAGAGAGAAACATCTTAACAAGACAGCAAGCAGCTGACCATTTTGCGGACTCATTGGCACAAGATAACAACATCAAAATTAGTCCAGAGAAACAACAAGAGATTCGAGAGAAATGGCAACATACAGGACACAATTAAATAGTACATGAGGTTCTGGAGGACCTATTACAATTAGTGAGCTGGAGCTAGCCATATCAGAACTGAAAATGAGAAAGTTACCAGGAGCT
This sequence comes from Cepaea nemoralis, assembly GCA_014155875.1. NCBI lineage: Eukaryota > Metazoa > Mollusca > Gastropoda > Stylommatophora > Helicidae > Cepaea > Cepaea nemoralis. The sequence continues at coordinate 105,904 of JACEFZ010020497.1, forward strand.
GATGGTATCTCCAATGAAATTATCAGGAACCTAGGAACAGTGACCAAACCAAAGCTGTTGCGGATCCTTAACAACAGCTGGACTTTAGGCAGTGTTCCACAAGCCTGGAGAGAAGCAATCATGATGCCCCTCCTAAAATCAGGAACAATAGTTCCATTGCCTCCAGCTACAGACCAATTAGCCTCACCATCTGTCTCTGCAAAACAATGGAACGCATCATGAATCACAGACTGTAGTGGTACATTAGAAGTGAAAACAATCAGTAGGCTGGCTTTAGGCAGCGCTACTCTACGGAAGACCAGACAACCTACCTCTCAAGAAATTGAGGATGCATCCCAAGAGAAGAAGCTGGTGCCTGCGGCATGAATAGATCTGAAGAAAGCCTTTGACAAAGTCTGGAAAGAACGTCTGATGAAGAAACTGAGAAACTGTAAAGTCAATGGAAGAATGTACAAATGGGTGAAAGCATATTTGCACAGCAGAAGAGCCTGAGTACAGATAGTTGCTTTTGTACACACCGCTTGCCCGCCCTCTGCGACGGCACGAATCACCACCGAGGAATTCTTGTGTGTATTTGTGTTTATGCGTGTGTGTGTTTGTGTGTTACACGTTTGTCTAATCTGGAGTGGAATAGCAAGAAAGGGCAAGACACGGTGTGGGAATAGTCATCGAACCACGGCTAGCAAGAGGAATACTAGAAATAAAATATCTATCAGAAAGAATCATAACAGTGAGAATAAAAGAACAAACAATTACAACATATGTACAAATACACGCACCATGTAATGCAAACAATAACGAGCAAGAATGCGAGGACTTCTACGAAGACATACATGACGTGCTAAATAAAATAGATAAGCAGGACAACATCATAGTTATGGGAGTCTTCAATGCAAGACTAGGACATAATAGAGGGGGCATAGAAAAACATCTGGGAGCATTTGGAGATCAGCAAAATGAAAGGAATGATAACGGAAGTAGACTGATAGAGCTTTGCAGCCAACACGACCTCTATATAACAAACACATTCTATAAACATAAAGATTCACAAGTATACACCCGGTATAAATGGAACGATCTAGATACTAAAAGTCAAATTGATTTTATATTAACAAGAAATAACAGAAAGAGAAATATATTAGATGCAAGGGCAGTGCCCAATTTCGGTATAAACACAGATCATAAATCAGCCGTTGCCACAATAAGAACCATCAGAAGAAGAAAACAAAGAGCAGGAGAATGCATGCCATGCGAATCAGTAAACTTCAAAAACCTTAAAGACGAGGCAGTAAGGGAAAATTATGAGAAAGAACTAACTGAACTCTTTGTAAAATTACCTACAGAAAGAAAAAAAGTGGAAGAAGAATGGGAGATTTTCAAATCAAGCATTTTAAATACTGCAAAAATAACATGTGCAACCACAAAAAAAACGCAAACCACGGATAAAGAAAATAACAAGTTGGTGGAACGCAGAAGTAAAGAAATCGGTAAAAGGCAAAAAGGAAAAATATAAAAAGTGGTTGAAGAGCAGACAGGAATGTGATTACATAGAATATAGAATAGCGAGAAGACATGTGAATAGAATAGTAAAGAGGGGAAAACAAAAAGACTGGGAAGAGTATGGAGAAACGCTAAATAAAAACTACAAGGAGGCAACTAGAAACTTCTACAAAAAGAAAGGTGCAATGCGAACCAGCGGAGAACCCTTTGACCCAACTGAAATAATTAACAGCGAAAATGGAGAACCAATAAGTGAACAAAAACAAATACTAATAAGATGGAAGCAGTATTTCGAACAACTTCTCAACATCCCATCAGATGTCACAAGAATTCAAGAGACCTACACAGATGTCACCGAAGAACTAGAAACAGACATACTAAAATAAGAAATTATAGAAGCCATCAGATTAGCCCCATTGAACAAATCACCGGGACAGGATGACATACCAAATGAACTAATTAAAGCAGCAAGAGAAGTAGGAACAGCTTGGCTACATAGACTATTCAACCATGTTTGGGTAGAACAACAGACACCACGAGACATCCCAGTCGCTGATATTATTCTTGGTAATTTACCCAACATACATCCATGCTCTGAAAAGGAAATCAAAAAGTGGGAACAAAAACACGGTATCCACCACACAAACAGCGACGCTAAAGAGAAACACCATTCTTGCGTGTCTCATTCTGCCAAAATACCAAGGGAGACAACCACTGAGGTAATTCAGAAAGAATTCACCGAGGTGTACAGTGCAGGGACGGTCGAATCTATGAACGATACGACCGAATTAAAACCTCGAATTGAGGATGCTACCGAGCTACCAAATACCAAACCTGTAGATGTGCAACAAAACACACAACACACAAACGCAATCACACGACAGACAACCCACAAAACCAACACTGACCAACTGCAGGAATCATTAGAAATAGTAGCGCCAAACTCAACTAACATCAATTTTGGAAACGAACAGAAAAATGACCCTACACTTACACCATACTTTAAGTTAGTAGGACTTAAACCAAAATTAACAAAGAACGCATCGTGGACATTTAGGCTACAGAACAACATCTTAACTAGGTTTTACACAACACAACAGACCACGATACAGCAAGTAGTCTTACCACAAGCTCATCGAGACAAAGTTCTAAAAATAGCCCATGACTCCCCTTTTGGAGGTCATATGGGATACGAATTGACCAGGGCAATTGTCCTGACCCAGTTTTATTGGCCAAAGGTCGACCAAGACATTAAAACATTTTGTACATCTTGTGATATATGTCATAAACTGGTCAAGGGGAATAACCCTACTACATTCTCTGTAAATGGAAAGTTGAAAATATTCCATGTAAATATGTTGAAACCATACTATGCTAGACAGGACAGTGAGACAAATGAACTGACGCAACGAACTGGTGACGGAGACGAAACGACAATGTTCCAACGAAATGACACCTCGACAAACGAAGCATCGTTAACGATACACTCTTACGACGACGAAAACGACGAAGACATATGGACATTACCGACAATCTGTGATATCGACAACGACGACAAATTTGACGACATATTAACAACGATTGATCTCGACGACGACGACAATGACATTGAAGACTATTTACAAACAGTAGCATCTGTGATAAATCAGACAGACGTGGACAATACTGAAATCCCTGTACCAATCATGACTGACGACGGAAGCATAAATGACATACATATCTCAGACACTTTGACACAACAACAGCGACAAGACATTTTGACTATCCTTGACGAGTATAAAGCTATCTTTTCTAACAAACCTGGACGCACTGATAAAATAACACATTCAATTGTGCTGACAGATCTGAGACCAGTCAAATGTAGACCATATTCTATTCCTCTCCATTACAGATCTAATTTAGATAAAGAAATTTTAGACTTAGAGAAGAATGGCATTATTCAAAAATCGATGTCTCAATATTCTTCACCGATTGTCCTGGTGAAAAAGAAAGACCAGACAATCCGCTTGTGCATCGACTATAGGGTATTAAATACAAGAACAACAACGGATGCAGAGCCTATGAATAGTTGTGAAGATCTTATTTTAAATATGGCCCAATCATCCTTATTTTCTAAGACAGATTTAGCGAAAGGATATTGGCAAGTTCCACTACACCCTTCTTGTAGACATATAATAGCATTCGCAACACCTCTCGGTTTGTACAAATGGCTATATCTTCCTTTTGGCCTGAAGAACGCACCGGCCACATTTGTGAGACTAACAAGATTGTTATTACACGGAATTAAAGACGTAGTAGCCTATATTGATGATATATGCGTCCATTCTTCTGATATGACTTCTCACTTACTTACTCGCAAACAAGTCTTCAACCAAATCTCTCTTTTTGGACTTACTATCAAACCTTCCAAGGTTGAAATAGGTTATACACAAATAGACTTCCTTGGTCATAGAATTTCTGAAGGTAAATTGTTGACTGATGATAAAATTGTTTCCAAGATCCTTAATCTAGAAGTTCCTACCACAAAGAAACAGATTAGAAGTCTACTAGGTCTTATTAACTATTATTCTAAATTCATTCAAAATTGGGCAGAACTCACCTCATTATTTTCTGATATGTTAACTAAAGATCATCCATCAAAAATTTGTAAAAGTACCAGCTTAGATGATGCAATGTGTAGATTGAAACATATTTTTTCTAATCCACCAGTCTTACGATTACCCAACATAAATTTACCCTTTATTTTGACCACAGATGCTAGCGCTATCGCAATAGGAGGATGTTTAATGCAGGAAGTGGATAGCGTACGACACCCGATTCTCTACGTGAGCCGCAAACTAAAGAAGGCTGAGACTCGTTATGCCACAGTGGAATTGGAGTGTTTAAGCCTAGTGTTCTGTATATCGAGATTATCTAAGTTCCTCTTGGGTAACCACTTTGTGGTCCTCACAGACAGTTCGCCATTATTAGTCCTTAACCATGGGTCGCCCAAAAACCACCGGTTACAAAGATGGTGTCTTCTACTTCAGCATTTCGACTTTGAAATACGCCATATCAAGGGCACCGATAATATTATGGCTGACCTTTTATCACGGCAAGTAAATGCGCCAATAGAATGACTCCTTATCACATTGACCATTAGCCATACTATAAACTGTGATACTTTTAGTCGGTTTCATATAACAGTGTAACTCTACACCTGCTAGAGTACTCTCAGTGATTAGGTTAATTACGACACCCAAGAACATGATACGTTACTTTGAGAACTATACCATCAAGTGCCTAAACGCTAAAACGATTCTAGCAAGAAACAGTAACTGTGTTTGTTTCAACCAATAATATCAAGTGCACTGACTCTGAACACTGTAATATTTCATACGGGACATTAAGAACAATCCGTATGTGCTGTTGCTATGAAACTTTGCAAACAGCCGAAACAGAACGACAACGACTACAACACTCAAGAGACAACCATACTAACTTTAACATTCATGGCATAACACGCTAACAACAGGACGACAACGCGCACATCATCGTTGGAGTTAGTTATTTAATTAATTAATTAGTTTAGGATTAAATATGTATTATATTTGCATTAATGATGTATATAAATTGTGTTAACCTGTAATTTGTACATATTCTACATTAATATTACAGGCGGTGCCATTCATAGGCTAAAGAACCGTCCTATACAATTGTCTCTATTTAAATTGTGACCTATTTTTCATGCATCGTACAAAAAGTACGTATTTTCGTAAAGGGCAAATATCGCCTAGCCCATTTTTTTCTAAGGGCAATAACACTTACCTCAACTTTAATTATATATTTTAACCAAATACTATTTTGAATGAAAGGTGAGTGATTGACTGCGTGAAAGGATTAAATGAGAGAACGATACACTTGGCGGACAAATTGTACGCAAACCGTATTTATTTTAATTTGTCTGCGTCTTTCATGTAAATTGCATGACTTGTCGTATGTGTGAATACATGTGTAGTACTTAGTTTAATAGTGAGTTAATATACTTAGTTTAGCAGTTAGGATACATCTAAGCACCACTACTTGGAATGCCTGATCATGTATTGCACACAGTGCAGTGATTCATGATTGAGGTTATCCCAACTCGTGACGCTTGGAAATACGCCACACATTCAGCACACACATTACACAGACCTTACAACTCAACACTATCAATTTAAAATACAGTCACTTTATTAGAAACATCAACTTATTAGTCAAGCACACTAACAAGCCAACAGGGACACTTGTAGTATGAGGGGGATAAAATAACAAGGGAACTACATATTTAGCATTATATAACATACGAGAGTAAAAATGTATTGAAATGCACACACAGATCAAGATTTGAAGGTGTACTTAATTAGCCAGGACTTCGGTCTTGTTAACTCTCTTTAATACAGAGGTTAATTGTCTGGGTACCAGTTGGGTACTTTGAGAAGGAACTACTTTGTAAAATACAACTACTTAAAAGTCAGAGAAATCTCTTTCCAATCAAGCATTTTAAAAATACAGGAAGTAATGTGGAACCAAAAAAGAAATCAAAGAACCAAACCACAAAATGTGAAGTTGTGACCAGAATTAGATCCGGTAAACCCCAATAACAATATATCGGGGGTGGTGAATCCAACAGATGTCTTACCATAATATGTTCGAGGCTGCAATCCTAGTAAGAGAGAAAACCATTAGAGAGAAGAGATTAGAAACTCTTAAAGACCAAGCGAGTCGCTAGACCCCTCATCTAGAGGTGCTCGAACCAGCGGAGAACCCTTTGACCCCGTGAGTTGATTGGCCCGCGAAATGGGGACACCCGGAACCGCAGAGAACAAACCTGTAAGAGGACAGCAGCACAGACTCTTGAGAGAGGCATAGATGTGAGAGGGACTCAATAGATATTCATAGATATATATATACATAGGCTAGATAGTGTGCTAGATTGTTGTATGACAACTCTGTGTTTGAGATTAACTATCTGTGATATGTAATATGCGTCAACGCATACTGTAAATGTATATACAATAAATATTTGATTCTCATAGCGAGCAGATTTATTGTTGCCTGTATGAACCCAAGTTACCTAGATAAGAGCAAGATGATGACATGGGGAAACGCCATAATTATCCCAATTTAGAAAAACAAAGGCAGCACAAGAGACTGCACACAATACAGAGGCATTTCACTGTTGAGTCATACCGGGAAAATATTTTGCGAAATTCTTGAAAAAAGATTACGAACTACTTTAGAATCCCAGCTAAGCGAAACACAACTTGGATTTAGGAAAAAACAAAGAATGCACAGGTGCCATTTTTTCTCTTCAAGAACTTATAGAAAAATCAATCAAATTCAATGAAACACTCTACTTAGCCTTTGTCGACCAAGAAAAGGCATTCGATAGAGTAGACAGAAACAAGCTGTGGGAAATCCTTAAACAATATGGAGTGAGTACACATCTAACAAACCTATGTAGAAGTTTATACAACAATAGTGAGAGCAACTGGAGGACATTCAGAACCCTCCACCATAAGATCTGGAGTTTTTTTTTAGTTTAATCGTTTGATCAACATCCCAGCACACGGTTTAACCCATAAGTGCTCCTTTTTCCTCCTAACTCAAACCTGAGTCTGGAGAAACTCAGCTCAATGCACGAAGCCCCGTTGCATCGGCGAGGATCCTGAAATACTTTGGGATAGATTGTTAACTCGAAATTTTGCCCGGGCAGCGCCGTTAAGCTACTCTTTTTTGACTTCCAACTGCCAAGGAATTTTTTACGTGCGCAACAATACACACGGGCGTCCGATCTCACTACCCAGAGACCAGGGAAAATTTTATTACTGGAAGTCCAGGTGGATTTTTAAAATAAATCCCGGTCCTCACGGGGGCCTGAACCCGGGATCTCCAGCACTCGAGGCGGACACCATACCTCGAGACCACTCAACCCCCCGTCTGGAGTACGACAAGGTTGTGTCCTGTCCCCTCTCTTGTTCATAACATATATAGACACCATATATAAAGAAACCAGCCAAGCAGAGACAGCAAGAATATCACATGACGAGAACAAAGAAGAAGAACCATCTGCAAATCTAACCATTAGGGAACTCCTGTTTACGGACGACCAAGCACTAATAGCACAATCAGAAGCTGAATTACAAGACTACATGGATAGTCTAAACGAAATGTGTAGGGAACATAACATGAAAATTAGCACAAGCAAAACAGAGGTAATGATTATAACTAAAGAAGAATAAACAACAACAATTCACCGAAATGAACATCCCTTGAAACATGTAAAGAGTTTTAAGTATCTAGGAAGTATAATATCATCAAATGGCAGATCAGAAGACAAGATCGAAAATAGGTGCAGTTAGGAAAATCAACTCATTGGACAAATGGCACCAATACTAAAGAACAACCATGTATCAATAACTACTAAGAAAGCACTTTACAACACAGTCTTCCTACCAACTCTATGCTACCAATGCCAAACCTGGACAATGACAGAAAAAGATAAAAGAAAAATTACAACATAAATGAGGTTCCTGAGAAGAATACGTTTGGCCATGCAAGTAGGTTACCAGTAAATAGCATACCACAGCAAGCTATACTTGTTGGTCTCATTAGTTATATTGTTATAATATTGTCATTTACATATCGATTTTCTATTACTGGTATTTTGTAAGGTAATGTAAATGTGTATTTTTATGATCTTGTATTTTTACCTAATTTTGACTAATTTACACTTACTTCTTGGGTGAAATGTCTGAGAAGTGGCAACATTGGCTCAATAAATCAGGAATACGTTTTGGACACTTAAACATATGCAACTTATTCAACAGGCTGCCAGAGTTATCTTCTATTCTTAATCAAATTTTCATGTATTCGGCCTTAGTGAAAGTAGACTAAATGAAAACATTTCAGACGAGGACATCTCTATTAAAGGGTACAAAGTTTTTAGAAGAGATCCCTGTAGGAAACTAGAGACAGGCATAGTAGCCTATGTTTCTAATCTACTAAATGTTCACCGTAGGCTAGACTTTGAAACTTGCGAAATAGAATGTATTTGGTTGGAGTTAAAACTTCGAAACCGCACATCCCTGATAATTGGCTACCTCTATCGAAATCCCAGTGCTGGACACGTTTGGTACAAAAACTTCACTACCATGATGGATGTGGATTTCGCTTCCGGTAAGGAAATTATACTACTCGGAGACTTTAACATTGACACCAACAAATCCCATATAATTTGGGGAAATATAATTGCATCATACAACTTCCAACATAATAGATATATATATCATAAGTAAATAAAACCTAAGGAAAAGGATATTATGTCTTGTGCAGATGATATCAGCCGGCAGGTACTTTGGTGTATCTGGGATTCAACTGGATGAAAGTCTCTTCCATGGATTCAATTCTCTAGCAGAGGGTCATCTCTTATGTGAGTGAGGGGTGGTAAAGTTCTTCAGTTAGGATCATCAGGAATTCTCAGTGGGTTCATGGATTACATGGGTGAGATCTTTGAAGGATGGAGGGGGGGGGGGGGGTGGATGATGCAAGGAAATGGGTTGTACTAATATTTGGACTGGCAAAAGATGGACATGACATACAAGTTTACCGCCCTCAGCAACTAAGACCGCATCTTCACAACAGTAGGCTTTCAGTTAACCGCCCCATCTGACGGTCCAAACAAAATACAATTTCATAAGCATTTTGCTACAATATATCAGTACATCATAAAACATGTCAAGAAAAAAAAAACAATCAGGAAAAATAAAGAAGTAAATAAGCCAATAAGAGGGGGAAGAATGTGTCAACTCAATACTGAGATCACCTCCCTCTTATCTGTATAGATGGCATTGAATCCATCATATCATGCTGTATGGTCCTGATGGGATCAACTCTTGGTGCAACCAGGACAATGAAAAAAGATAATCACACTTTAAGACCAGGGAGTCTGATTGTGATCAGGTTATCTGGTTATATTAAATTAAGTTGATTCAAAGTCATCCAGGAGGTAACAGACATGTTGGGAAGAAGTTAGGTTGTGGTAGAGGCATGATGTGATTAAGATAAAGGTATATTGTTATGAAAGTGGGTTGAGCTAGATGCATAATATGGTAGATGCATGGGAAAGGTGCATGTAGTGACACTTCCTAGTAAGCCAGAGATAGGTTGAGACTGTTGTTTGATAAGACAGGGAATGTTGAGATGGATGTAACTTGAGTTAATGGTCAACCTTATAACATCATCATCATCACTGTCATCATCATGTGCCTGTAAATAAGCTCCTACTATTTTCTCTGGGTTCAGCTTAGACCTCAAATGCCTATCCACATCATCAAGTATTGAGAGTTAATTATCCACCATATAATCTCATCATCATCATCATCATCATCATCATCATCATCATCATCATCATCATCATCATCATCATCATCATCATCAAGTATTGAGAGTTACTTGTCTGCCATATAATCTCATCATCATCATTTATTGATATAACTGCCTTTTTATATCAGAGGGAAAGATTATAGCTTTTCCTCCCACACCCCAGTAATCTTCTTTAACCATCCCATTTTACAACCCTCACAAATGAGAATATATTTACCTCCGGAGTTTATGTGAGTGCCTTTAAATGAGTTATGTATTTAGCATAAGCACTGATTTAAACTAATAGGTCTGGTCATTCCCCGCGGTCTCTTCTAAGCAAAGGGCTGGAGGATGACATTGTTAAACCACCCAAGATTGCAGGTTATCTCATGCAAATTGTCAGAAATGGTCTGTTTTCCAATCATATTTCAGAACATAAATGGCATGCCCTTGACCGTAAGAACCACCTAATAATCATGTGACTACGTAAGGTTGTTGGTGTGTGCAACATCCGGCTAACATTTGGGTATATGGTGCAACTCTTATTAATGAGCATTTATTCTCAGAACAAAACATGACAATTTCACAAAACATATTCAGGGGGAAAAATGTGAATAAAAGAATCACAAGATATATACATCCCTACAGGTATGAGTCAGTGTACATGGTTTTAAAGAGACAGACTCTTAATCTACATTTCCTCTGTGAAAGCATCAATGTTCAGCAAGTAATTTGAAAAGCACATTATTCATATATTGAGAAAAGTACATATACACAGATTTAACAGAATATAAAGGGAATATTCTTCATTGGCGTTGTGGTATAATAAAACGTTCTTACCCTTTCCTATTTATTGACTCCCTTAAAAATAAACAATCCCTTACAACTATGGTTTAAGTATCTTACTGAATATAGGATAAAAACTAACCCGTAGGGTAGCTAAATTAATTTGGCCTTATATTGGCCTACGTACCTGGCCAACAGTCGTCGACTGATTGTAAGACAAAGGCCCAGTGTAGCCATTTTTAATTCACGCTAAGAAAGTAAACAGACGTGTGTTCCCTTGTGGGATTTCTTTCCCCGTGTGGGGAAAAGGTATTGTTGCCTTTAAAACCATGATTCTCTTCAACTATTGGTATGTTATATCTACATTATTAAAATGTATTTAGGTATTACATAGACCAGTATGTTTAATTAAGAGTTAGTTAGAATAATAAGTCAATTCTCTTAAACCAGGCTGGAAGATGTTTACCAAGGAAACACATCTGGGCGCCACGCTGTAATTTTTCCTGTTTTACAATTTCAAATCCATATGTTAAAATCTTGTATAGGCATTATGAACTTATATCTCACTAGTAGTGCTTATAACCTAGAAATATTATGTGTACCGTAGAGTATCAAACTCAGGTAAAAACCACATTCTAGGCATTTTCTCAAGGTGGGAACAGACTCTTGTTTACATACTTCAGTAGAGAACTTGTGTCTGTCAATTTCATATTCCTATGTTAAAACTTCTATGCACTGTGAACAATATCTCACTATTTATGCTTAGAAATCTGCAAATAATCTATGTACTATAGAAAGGAAGTTTTATCCATGCGGAGACATACAAATGATTACGCCTATTCCTGACTCTTAGTCAGGGGATAAAATGCTTGCCACATCATAATCTGTAACTTGGAAATATAGTGCTAAATTTTAGTACCATCCTTTTGCTAACAGATTAATAACCACTCCATAGTAGTGAAGAACATATAATCATTTCATAAAATAGTGTTAGGAGAATGCCATGTTTGAGAATATAAATTCATGAACAATTAAAGTAAACGCGTGATGTAAATGCATGTTCGGATAGGATTCAATCCCCATCGCCTCACCGTAGTAGAAACAGAAGCGAAGATTGATGTGAATAAATTGCTTGCAATATTCAGAATACTGGACCATGCGGCATAAGTTATTCTAATAAATACCCTCCGAATAATAGCAGTCATTGACAAAATATATCACAGCGGCTACTATCCTCATCTGCGGTACGCAGTGGGGAAAAACAATATATGTTTTAGTTATGGATTAACCCCTGAAGAAAATTCAAAACCATTGGCTCCGGCATTAAATTTTATGATTAAATTATTATGTATGATTATCATGTACTTAATATCAGAGAAATGTACATGTATGTTTTTTTCTGGTATGAGAATTTTCTCTGTTCTGATTGTTACTTTTTCCTGTGGGAATATACATTTTAATGTTGCACCTTGGGGACATGAGGATGTTGATAGAAGAATCCATGTGTATGTCAGTACTTAAGAAGCCAATGTTGAATAGTCTTGACCTAATGATGATTATAGTGCCGAAAGGAAGACGCGGCATTAGAAACCACAGAGATTCTGTATAGGCTATTCTCTTCAAGTAATGAGAGAGACAATATCAACATATTGGATGGACAGAATGACTTCACTCATCCAATAGTCCCAGTAACAACAGAACAAAATATAAGTGAGAAAATACCTTACTCACTATGAAGAGTCAGAATGGCTCTACTCAGCAATGAGGGACAGTGGAACGTGGACACCCACTCCTTTCCCCTTCTCCCCTTGTTGTTTTGTATTTGTGTTTGTAATTGTGTTGTAAACCTTTTACCATAACACAGTAGGTTAATGCACGTGTTGTATTCTTGTCATCCCTTTTCTATAGAAGAGAAGCAGGTGGTGGTTGAATGTGGTGGGACTATATCACTAAACCTGGATCCTGGGTCAACAGCCAGAAAGTGAATGTCCTAACCATAGTCTGCATCTAGAAATACCCATGGACTGCTGCGCTCAATAGCTCCATAGCGAGCAACAGATAAATTTGAAGACAACTGTCTGGGTGAGTGATTAAGTCCTATTTTAGTAGGAATATCCAGGATGGACTTCAAGATCTAATAATCTACAAAGATGAAGATCAACAGAGTACTGACAACAGTGTATCGCCTGCTTTACTTCTGAGAAGTATCACCTATGGCCTCATCATTCAACCAAGTCAGTGAAACTGGGACAATCCTTCTAGCAAGTTACTAAAACTAACAACAGTGAGTAACCTTCAACTGTTGGTTGGATTACCAAGTTAATATCCACAATGGATAAGTCTTCGAAAGAACATCTCACAGCTGCAACAGTCAAACATAAGGTTCCAGCCATGCAACACCAAGTTCTAGCTATGAACACCCACTCAAACAAATGGGGAGAAGACACTGAACCACATAAGCCAATACAACCAAGGTACAAACTTAATATCATCTGAAACATAACTACGAAACCAGATTACCTCAAGGTTCCAAACCCTGAACACCATCAGATAAAAGACCATATGAAAGCAGCTAAATGCCTCTACATCAGCAACAAGAGGAATCATCCAATTGTTTGCAAACCTGTTACTGTGCTGGATTTATTCATCTGTGGATATATGTAGGTATAGATCAATTGTGGCCCTAGTCACAGATACTACCATGAGATGCCTCTCAGTCATATAAAGTTCTACACTGGACTAGATAACAACGACTAACTCTTTGCTGGTCCAATGTCAACCTAAATGCCATGGGTTATAGACTCGCGACTTGGTGGGTGTAAAATCTTTGTTGAACTACTTGGGATTCTGATATTAAAAGCAGAGCAGCTGAATGGACGTCTACTTGGCACCATGTATGGTGAGATGGTAAAGTACCTTCTGCAGAGCTTAAGTGGAAATTCCGGAAAGTTAGACCAACCTGAGGCCCCAAATTTAAAAAAAGACACCGAGCCTACTGCAACAGAGTACTCGAATATTCTAGCCCGCGGAGGGATTTGTGATTGTGTGTAATTTCTATTCTTGGATTATAAAGTATGATTTGCACCAGCCAATTACCAGTGACTAAATAGTAAGAACATAACTGAGTGCATTAATTCGGTACCCAGATAATGGGAAAAGGATCTAATCGACAGCAAAGATGAACCCTTAACCGCACACCAGGAGAACAATGACTCTATTTATTAGTTTAATTAGTAATACAAAATGCTGTTTATGTGTTGGTAATTTTTTTCTGAAGGTAACAGGTCAGTAGTTTTTTTTTCCAATGGTATAGTATTGTGACACCAACTCATTATTTTTTAAAAATGAGAGAATGGTAAAAGGTGACAGAAACATGTTATGTTGGGTTCTATGTAATATTTTTATTTGCCTTAATTATGAGGGAAAATGAAAGTAGACCCAATTTGTGGTTGTTGTGTTGTTTGTAATAACCTGGTTTTTTTCTGGGGTCACTGGGTACTATATTGTAATAATGCAATGAATCCCATTCCTGTCTGAAAATGCATAGTGTTTATTACATCTATATATGTAACTGCAGATCTTGAGTTAATACCTGAACTGTTTGTCCAAAAGTGTTGTGTACATCAAGTAAATGTGGTGTCCAACAAGTGGTTGTTTATATGTTGTGAGCAATCAATATCCTTCTAGTACTATAGTAAATTTAAAGGGTGATGAAGTGGGAAGGGAAACCTACACACAGATGCCATTGTTTCAAGGATTGAACTCTTTTCTCCTGGGATTTGTGGTAAATATCCCTGATCACCCTGCATTCTAACCAGTGACCAGAGAATCAATAAAAAAACCCCTAGACATCTTAACAAAATATTCTCAGGAATTAAAATCCACATCCTACAGGCGTATTGTCACAAAATATACAGAAATCTTCTTTTAGTCGCATATGTAACCGACTATAAAGAGATAAGTTAATAGCACGTGTTAACAAAATATAAGAGATATTCTTTTGCCAGCACATGGCAACATAAAGTAAGAAAATACTCTTTAGCCGCATATGTAGAAGAATGTAAATAAAGTATTCTTTAATAGTATATTGCCCCAGGATGTAAGGAAACATTCTTTAGTAGTAAATGACAACAGAGTGTCTAGCTGAAGTTTCTAACTAACAAGTGTAGTAAACAGAAACATGGCGCTTGTTTTCAATCCCACAGGAACACAAAATTAGACTATGATCATTTGTAAACATTTTAAGCATTACATTGACATTATGGTAAATAATATTTAAAATATAAACCTAAACATTGTATTACCTTAACTTTAAGAATTGATTCGCCTCACAATGAAAGCTGCACCTGCCCAAGGACTAGAACACCTGCTTCGCTTCTACACACCAGCTGGCAAACCTACTAAGCATGTTAGCTAGAACAATCATTTCCTTTTCCCCCAATTCTCATAGAGGGGTCTGGCTGGCTGTTTCCGGCTTTAGGCAATCGCTCTAATTGGTTTGATCGCCTGTATGGCGTGCGGTTTTGGTCAGCAATCTCAAGTCGCAGGCCGTGAGGTGTCTGGAAATATCTCACAAGGCTCCCATCCAAAGACAGTTCTTACCGAGGAGAACTGGTAGAAAAGACACTCACGGGTTTCCGACCACCTTGGATCACCGAGGAAATTCTTGAAATTATGAGAGACAGAGATAAGGCACATAAAAAGCGGGATATCAGCACATACCGTACTCTTAGAAACAAAGTTCAATATACCATACGAAAAGAAAAGAAAAATTACTTTAAGAACTTAGTAATGGACAAAACAAATAGTAAGGATATATGGAAGGCAATTAACACCTTGACAAACAAGCATAACTACTAAAATTCATTACCATCAAATCCTATTTCATGCGACCAATTCAGTAACTTTTTTCAGAATGACATAGATCAGTTGAAGGCAACAATACCACATTCTCCTTGCAACTTATCTTTACTGTCATCGTTTTGCTAGACCAGATGCCCCCGAGATATCCTTTCTGACATACCGCTAATGACAGTCACTGAAGTATTCACTTACCTCAATAAACTAAAAAAACACAAACTCATCTGGGTTAGATGGATTAAGCAGTCGGATTCTCCGCTGTGCTGCGCCAGTGATCTGTGTATCACTAACCTATGTATATAATCAGTGTCTCACCAAAGGTCACTTTCCATCAGCTCTCAAAATCGCTAAAGTGTATCTTCTCTTTAAATCTGGTTCATTGGACAATGGTCTCCCAAGCAATTATAGACCCATCTCTTTACTATCATCACTATCTAAACCACTAGAAAAACACATCCATAAAGTAACATTGCAGTATGTAGATCGCAACAAGCGTATAGTTGACAGTTAATTAGGATTTCGACCAAAATATTCTTGCCATACAACCCTAACAAACATGATAGGAAATTGGCACCATAATATAAATAACAATCTATGTGGAGTTGTATTTATCGATTTCAAAAAAGCATTTGATATGATAGACCATGTCATTTTAATTTTAAAAAACTAGAGACAATGAACAATGTTCCTAATGTGGTGACGCTAATATAATAACATCTTTTCTGTCAAACAGAAAGCAAGTAGTATCATACAATAAATCTCTGTCCCAAACCACTACCTTCAATACTGGAGTACCGCAAGGCTCTATTCTTGGCCCTCTATTATTTGCCATATATATTAACAATCTACCTTTGCATCTTTCGTCGTCCTGAGATCTATTTCCAGACGACTGTACAGTGTATACAAACGCTGAAAGCGGTAATTTGCTGGAGGCGTCTGTGCAACAAGAATTAAATAATGTAGTTAGGTGGAGCTATGCAAACCGTATGAAAATTAACATCACTAAAACAAAATCTATGTTATTAACAACCAGACAAAGACTTCAAACTCTAAGCTCACACACATCACTTCAACTTCACATCGATAACATGCCAGTAGAAAGTGTAATTGAGCACAAAACATTAGGCCTAATCATTGATAGAAACCTAACCTTAAATTCCAACGTTCAAGCGCTCATTAAACAAACAGCTAATAAAGTCTACCAACTCGCCAAAATTAAAAATTTCTATACTTCTCACATACAGACACATTTTGACTCCTGGTCTACAATCTGGGACGTTTGTTCTTATTCAAGCACCAAGCGACTTTACTCACCCCAGAAGCGACTTTACTCACCCCAGAAACGGGCCATGAGTTTAATTAATAGCAAACATTTAACTGACAATCCTAGCCTGCATAAACGCCTTCAGTTACTACCATTCCGCAAACGCCTGCTTTTCAATAAGGCTAAAATAATTCACAAATCCTACATCGGAATGCCCCAAATTACCTTTGGCCATTATTTAAATATAATGCTAGACACAGTAAACGATTAAATATATTACACATTCCGAAGCCTAGGATAGACTTATACAAAACAAGCTTAACGTACTCTGCAGCTCAGCTGTGGAACAATCTTCCACATGAAATAAAAGACATCACCAATCCCTATACATATAATCGCAAATTATTTGAACACTATCTCAGTACGGATTACCTTCCCCCTTAATAGTAGAAGTAATAATAATAATAAAACCCTAGTATGACAGCCAGTCCCCTTTTGGTAGGCCAGTATATGCCACATAGCTAATAACAAGTGCCACACCAGTTATTACTATTACTGAGTCGTGTATTATTGATGTTTAATTTTTCCACATGCTTTTATAATGCATATCTTTTATATTGTTGCTGTTTTCAGTTAGCCTTGAATGATGTGTGAATGGTATAATGTATGAAAGAGAGTGATAAAAGAGCAGAATGTTAGACGGGCCGGCGTGCCCAATTCTTAACCCTTTCAAAATAAAGTTTTGTTGTTGTTGTTGTTGTTGTTGTTGTTGTTGTTATGATGTACAGACCTGATGGAAACAGGAAGAGGTCGACCACGTAAACGTTGGATGGAGGGAATAGTAGAATCCATGGGAATGTCGATATATGAAGCCCATAATCGGGCACTCTCACGAAGTTTATACTTCACCTCGACACCGTAAGGTACAAGAGGAACATGATGAGATGAGTGTGTGTGTGTGTGTGTGTGTGTGTCTGTCTGTCTGTGTGACTTTTACACATTCCGATAAAGAGCCTTGTATCTCTACCAATGCTACAGCTACTATTACTACAGCTACTTCTTCCTCTTCTACTACTATTACTACAACTATTACTATCACCACCGCTACTACTACTGGATTTACTGGTAACATGCCAAAACGCCACAGAGGATCCTCCTTCATGCTACTACTATTACCATTACTGCGACTATGATAATCACCAATTCTTTCAAGACCAAGGTTTTACTGGTAACATTTCAAAACGTTTTAACACAGCATTCCCGTAGTTAGTTAGTTAGTTAGTTAGTTAGTTAGTTACTCAGTTAGTTCGTTAGTTAGTTAGTCGACAGATCATCATGACTGCACATCGAACCATTCAGTCCATAAATGCTCGGATCCCCTCCTTAGGAACTCCCGCAGCGTGTAGCGGCTCACGACACCAGTTCTGTGTTGGTTTATTAATCTTCTTTGGCTCCCTGCATAGCATTCTTGTTAGGCCACGCCTATTTTAACTTGCTGTTCTCGCAGCCTGACCATGGCTGTAGATTCACTGTCATCGCTTGGTTCTCGTAAACGACTTACTTCTCGTAGAGCATTCAGAATGTTTGCCTGTTCCATGGCTCGTCCGCCTTCCACAGTAGCCCTACCTGCAAGCCTGTCAGCCTGCTCATTCCATTGTACACCCGCATGCCCTTGCATGAAGATGAAACACATCTTTGCCAGCCGAGACCACTCCAGAGACAGCATCCATTCTCTTCGGAGCCATCCAATCTCTATCATCCTGAGCATAGTCACTGAGGACACATGCCCGATTGAATGTCTGTCTCGAGCCAGTTATTGCAATACATTTGTCAAGACCTGTAAACAATAAGTCCGTAGACAAGCCGCCATGGATTGCTACTACAGCACTCCTGTAGGTCACTTAATGACTTTCCATATGCCACCCCAATGCTGGCGCGCCTTCGCCAGTGCTAACGGAATACCCAGCCCCCCCCCCCCCCCCCGTCACCGAGTACCCACGACTCACTTAATGACTTTTGCACTGTTGTTCCTTTTTCTGTGTTTTTATCATTGTGCCTTGTTGTCACCATGGTGGTTACAACACACTGGAACCACCGACACTCATCCCATCCAACAATATGAAGTAGACCCACCCGCGTCTAAAAAGAAAAAACAAGACACTCATCCCATTCAACGATACGCCGCGGACACACCCTGACCCACCTCAACAACAATTTAAAAAAAAAAGACACTCAAATGAGAGTCTCTACAACATACATCACGACTTGAAGCTGGCTTTCCCGCGGTCAGTTACAGTTCAGTGTTCGCCCTCCGAGGGTGAGATCACTTCTGGGCAGACACTCTTAGAGATGTTGATATGGGAAAGGCATGATATCACGGTACCACAAAAGTGAGAGTCTTCCAAGAATGCTAATCTTGTGAAAAAACGCACGCTAAAGTCGGATGTGTTGGCTTAAGGGTCTCGGCCCAAGGGTGCCTAACTTAGACACACCGCAATTACGTCTGAAAAAGAAGAAAAAAAACCACTCCGGATGAACGCAGAATAAGAAGAAGAAATGTCTCGAAGGTGTATATACAGGACAGGAAAAACACATTCGGGTGTCATGACCCTTCTGGGGGTAACTTTCTGATGATCAGAAGTCTCCAAGGCGGATCCCCCCCCTCCCCCCAATTATCAGCTTCTTTTGTTTTGTAAGCATGTTGACATTAATATGTTTTATCATTTACGATTGGTGCCGTTTGATTTCTGATGTTGTTTGCTTTCTGTGTTCTTGATTATATTTCTCTACCACAGTGGTGTCTTAACCGGTAGGAAATCCCCCTCTTCCCCCCACACCACAATGGTGGAAATTTAGTGTTTTCAGAGGGGGGGGGGGGGGGGGGGGAATTAAGATTATTTCAAGATCACGTTACTACAAGAATTGATTATCTGATATTGTTTTTCACTCCATACTTGAAGATTCTGTACTTCTCGCTCTTCTGAAATTCGTTTTATAACTTAAGTAGACCTGCAAATCATGTTTTCTGTAGTCGCTTTAACGCTTTAAAATACACTCTGAAAATCTCACAGAAAGCTTTTGGAATTCATCTTGACACCCGGGAGACTGCTGCTAAAGACCGTAATTCGTGGTGTACATCATTACATAAGGGTGCAGTCACTTGTGAAGCGACCAGGACTGCAAGAGCTACGAAGAAAAGTTAGTTAGTTAGTTAGTCGTGGTTCCAACCTCACGGCAACGGATCGTCCCCATATTGCTCCGTTCCTGTGCCAGTGAATATCACAAAATGCTCCTCACTGCCCATGTGAACAATGGAATAGACAGGAGTGTCGGCAAGCCAACAGCCTGCATAGGTACACTGTGCATAATGCCGCCGCCAGAATGCCAACACAAAAGTCCTCCACGAAAAATACAGTTCATCGTCGATGAAAACGGCAGTCACCAGAAAGACTTCATTGATCGGGGTTTTATCCCATATGGCTCGGTCTCTTTCTGTAGGGCGACCCACCGAAAGTGCCGCACAAAGCACGAACTCCGTAGTTACAGCGACGACTCCCAGGAGTCGTCCTGAAAAATGCACTCGTGAGCCGAAAAGGCAAACCGGTCAATCCAGCAATAGCCGGCCGTCATCGTTCCGAACATGTAGTTCACGCGAAAAACAACCGCGGACAGATGCAAAAGCATTCCTTGTGAAATTCACAGCTCACAGTGTCGCGATACGCACTCACTCAGTAGCTGTTTGTTGTTATTGTTGTTTTTTGTTTGCAATATTGTTTTATTTAATATGCAGCTGTTTTCCCCAGAAAGCTCATTTAAAGTGGTCAATTGTACAGAAATATATCTTTCAGAATTAGAACATACAATAATAATAAATGTATGCTGGCTTCAAAACACATAATATTATAGTGTAATAGTTAATAGTGACGACATATCATAAATGCTTTACGAAGAAAAGGCTGGACAGAAAAACCACTGCAGGAGATCCTCCTGCTGGAACGTCAAGCATTCTTTGCCCACATTGTCAAAGAACATTTCGAGCCAAAATAGGCCTTATCAGCCATTTTAGAACCCACGGCTCCATACTTTCAACGCCACTGGATGAAATGAATGGTCATCATAATTCTTGATGGACAAACACAACCAGATATAAATTGCAGATTTATAATTGTTTCGGTGCTTCTTGTGGCCGGTGATAATTTTTGTACCGACCAACGTTATCGAGAAACATGGCGGCTTGTCTACGGGCTTATTGTTTACAGGTCTTGAGAAATGTAATTTAAATGTGTGTTTTTTTTTCTCCCGTATCCCTTACCGTTACGGGACGTTGCAGTCAACACCAGCATTTTTTTCAGCTATTGTTGATGTACTAGGCAAGTGTTACTTCAGTAGTTTGCCATTGGTTTCTGAACGACCGGCTCCCTGGGCCCATACCTGCACGTTATTAATATTTAATATTAATTAATAATAATAATCATTAATAATATTATATTATTAATACTTAATACAACGCGAGACGGTCTGCTGCAAAATCGGTCGCAGCTGAGCTTCGAACTCCTGGTACCCGACTCACGAACCGCGTTCGCAAGCCTTTAGCCACGGAGGCTGGCCATTTAAATGTACTTTATTAAAATCTCCACTTCAATGCAAGATCTTTTTAACGAGTGTTCAGATTCTTGCAGTATTGTCAATAGTTTTCTTGTTGTTCCACAATAGTATAGTCTAAGAACAATACTATTTATAATATAGTCAGTGGGATAGTGAGTCTAGATCGTTTCTCTGCAACTGCGTGCAAAATTCCGCAATTTATTCTCGACTAAATTACTTATATTAGTAATTAAATTAATGTAAAGAGTGAAAAACTGCACTCTGCCAATTGAAAAACATTTTATGCAATAAGTCTTAGTCATTGAAAGTTAGGAAAACAAAAAAGAGTGCTTCCAATTATTAGCAATTCTGGTCAGTATTTAAAAATTGGGTGTTTACTTATGAAATCATACCAGTTGGATACACCTTGACAAGACGAATCCAACGGTATCTCAATGATGAGTGTACGTTAATTCTAAGCAGAGTTATGCATTTTTTGGTGACGTAATTTAATACCAGGAAGTGTAATGCTGTCCTAAGAGATAGGGGAGATTTTATCACGGCTTAATAAATAAATTGGAAGCTGAGAAATTCTGCCTTCTATTACACAGTGGCTTGTTTATTTTAAACGGATAACGTAGTGCCATAAATTGCGTCCAGGGTGGCGAGGCCTAACTTGACATAATATTTTTCGATAGGATGTGCCGTGACCTAATTAACAATTTAAAATGGCCACCAATTGTGTATTATTTGCCTTCTGTTACTGTGGCTTGTTTATTTTTAAATGGACAACGTAGTACCATATATCATTGCATCCAGGGTGGCGAGGCCTCAATCAATCAATCATGTGCCATGCCGGAAAGCGTGGGCAGTCATGACTCGTCATTTCACTCGATCACCAGAGTCGTGGATCAGCTCAGTGTTCCTGTCTCATCCATGCCATGTGGCCAAGCCATCCAGGTATTTTCCTCTCGGTCTTCCTCTTGGTCTGTTCCCTTCTATCTTGCCAGTTGTCACTAAGTTCTCTAGTCCATTTCTTCTCATAACATGTCCAAAAAACTTTGACTGTCTACGTCTAATTTCTCTAATCAATTTACGATTTTCATTTGTCTCCTGTAGTACTTGGTCATTGGTTTTTCTGTCTGTCCATGGTATTCTTTGCATTTTCCTCAGAAACCACATTTCTACAGCCATCAGATGTTTTTCTGCTTGACTGCTCATTGTCCAAGTTTCTGTATGGACCCTGGTACAAAAGAACAGGCTCTATGTATCCCCTCAACACTCTTTTAGTTAGGCGAGGCCTAACTTTACATAATATTTATTTTTCGATAGGATGTGCTTTGACCTAATTAATAGTTAAAAATAGCTGCCCATTTATATTAATTAAATGTCATGTGAAATGTTCGTCGATAGTGAAAGAACAATTCATGAAAATGTATCATATTGTCTTAATGTACTAACTGCATTGCGACAGCTTTCTTTTGTTGATTAAATATCATGCATTAATGTAAGTAAGTAAGTTTGTAACTGCTGCATAAATTAAGCAGCAGTTAATTAATTATTAAAATATTAAATAATTGAATATTCAATAAAATTGATATCTACTTCTGCTCTGTAATTACACTGTTCTGTATCTAATAGTGAGCAATTAATAATTAAATACTAACTTATTTAAACCATATAACTTATTTTACAGTATTGCATTTAAATTTAAATAATAATGTACTGCTGCGCAGCTTAGAAAAAAAGTACTCTTTACTTACACTACTTACAGGTTACCAGACGGGTCTGAAAACTGGCTTTCTAAATTATTTTCAGTTATGTCAAATGCTGATATATTATACAAGTACACAGATACATTGCTGCTACAAATTACACTTGTATTCTGTTTAATTTTAGTAGTTAAATTACCAGTTCTAATTATAAATAAATACAGGTCCGCTATAGTTTATTGTATGGGCGCCGCAATCTTGAATTTTGTGTTATGACAGTCATGTCACTAAATATTTTTTCCTGAACACCAGCAATGTTGAAACTCTTCACATTTATGTAAAATTGAACGGGGGATTAAAAAATGCAACAAAAAGTTTATATTTCTTTAATCTACAGGAGTTATAAGACAAATTAGCTTACTGTTGATGAATAAGAGACTCCAAGAAATTCAAGAGAAAACAGTTTCTTGGCCTCAAACTCTTGGCGCATAGCAGAAGGACCTATACTGCAAATATCAGAGTAGGTTCCCCTTTCATCGTACCACGCTGGTTTCGAATAAATCAAATCTAGCTAGACAAGGTAGCAGCCTGAAGTGAATCATTCTGAAGGAATAGCACGCAAAATCAAAATCAACAACAACCCCCCCCCCCCTCTCCCCCCAAAGGGCAAAGTTCGATAACTCTGACATTAGTACAATTATGTTACATAGAACAGTTGGCTGGAATTATAATTATAATTATAGACAATTGAATTAGTTTGTAAGCAAGCGAAAACATCTCTGAGAAAGCTTTGGCGATATGATTTTATAGAAAAATGCTGAAAATACTCTGGACAGCCAAAATGAGTTATCTGGACATTTTGAGGGAGGCTATGTCGCAAAGATAAATCAACAGCAAGAGGCAGTCTTAATTTGTTTGGCTACATCATGAGAAGACAAAAACTGGAGCATCTTGTGACAACTGGAAAGATTTATGGAAGGAGAGATAGAGGAAAACAGTGAGAGAAAAGTCTTGTGTCAACACTGATCCATGCTGTCGGAGATCACAAGATGTGGAGAAGCATGATCGCCTATGCCAATCAGTAAGGCATTTGATGATGATGAATGAGTGATTAGTGAATATATTTAATTATATTTCTTTGCCATAGGATCTTAATGCTGTTTAATCCCTGCCTTGCTATTGCACCTCTCCTCCCTGTAGCATTTATTTGTTTAAGTCTACATTGTGTAATCTCTGCCTTGCTATTGCAACTCTCCTCCCTGTAGCATTTATTTGTTTAAGTCTACATTGTGTAATCTCTGCCTTGCTGTTGCAACTCTCCTCCCTGTAGCATTTATTTGTTTAAGTCTACATTGTGTAATCTCTACCTTGCTATTGCAACTCTCCTCAATGTAGCATTTATTTGTTCAAGTCTACATTGTTTAATCTCTGCCTTGCTATTGCAACTCTCCTCAATGTAGCATTTATTTGTTCAAGTCTACATTGTTTAATCTCTGCCTTGCTATTGCAACTCTCCTCCCTGTAGCATTTATTTGTTCAAGTCTACATTGTGTAATCTCAGCCTTGCTATTTCAACTCTCCTCCCTGTAGCATTTATTTGTTTAAGTCTACATTGTGTAATCTCTGCCTTGCTATTGCAACTCTCCTCCCTGTAGCATTTATTTGTTCAAGTCTACATTGTGTAATCTCAGCCTTGCTATTGCAACTCTCCTCCCTGTAGCATTTATTTGTTCAAGTCTACATTGTGTAATCCCTGCCTTGCTATTGCAACTCTCCTCAATGTAGCATTTATTTGTTAGGTCTACATTGTGTAATCTCTGCCTTGCTATTGCAACTCTCCTCAATGTAGCATTTATTTGTTCAAGTTTACATTGTTTAATCTCTACCTTGCTATTGCAACTCTCTTCAATGTAGCATTTATTTGTTCAAGTCTACATTGTTTAATCTCTGCCTTGCTGTTGCAACTCTCCTCCCTGTAGCATTTATTTGTTAAAGTCTACATTGTGTAATCTCTGCCTTGCTATTGCAACTCTCCGTAATGTAGCTTTTATTTGTTAAAGTCTACATTGTTAATTACCGGGATCTGTGGCGAAGGGTTTATGGATGCAATTCGCAATCCAGCGTACCAATTTCAAAACAGCTGCAGGCAATTTGGCAGTAGACTTCATTGTGTTGGTTTTCACACAATGGTATGAGTTCAGTCATTCAGAAAGCAATGGCAAATTACTGAATGTAAACTTGCCAAGAAATGACAAACAGCCAAAATATGCTGGGGATGACTGTGACATCCTGTAAAGGATATGCAACTTGTAACATGGTTAATTATGGAGCCAGGATATTCACATTGTCATCTGATCAAATACAAAAGTCACAGATGAAACATTTTGGCCACAT
This sequence comes from Cepaea nemoralis, assembly GCA_014155875.1. Classification (NCBI taxonomy): domain Eukaryota; kingdom Metazoa; phylum Mollusca; class Gastropoda; order Stylommatophora; family Helicidae; genus Cepaea; species Cepaea nemoralis. Next base: position 131,389 of record JACEFZ010020497.1, read on the forward strand.
GAACAGAAATAACACTCTGTTGCGACACATGAACAGAAATAACACTCTATTGCTATACATGAACAGAAATAACACTCTATTGCTACACATGAACAGAAATAACACTCTATTGCTACACATGAACAGAAATAACACTATTGCTTCACATGAACAGAAATAACACACTATTGCTACACATGAACAGAAATAACACTATTGCTACACATGAACAGAAATAACACTCTATTGCTACACATGAACAGAAATAACACTATTGCTACACATGAACATAAATAACACTCTATTGCTACACATGAACATAAATAACACTATTGCTACATATGAACAGAAATAACACTCTATTGCTACATATGAACAGAAATAACACTCTATTGCTACACATGAACATAAATAACACTCTATTGCTACACATGAACAGAAATAACACTCTATTGCTACACATGAACAGAAATAACACTCTATTGCTACACATGAACAGAAATAACACTATTGCTACACATGAACAGAAATAACACTCTATTGCTACACATACAATTCTTTCCTGGGCCCAGGAGGGAAGACAACTAAAACTTTCAGATGAACATCTTGGATGATTAAACTGAAATACACCATCATCATGTGCCATTCTGATAAGCGTGGGTGGTCATGTCCCCATCTCACACAATCACTAGAGTTGTGGATCAGCTCCGTGTGTTTGTCTCAATTATGCCATGTGCCCAGTCTAGATATTGACCTCTCTGCCTTCCCCTTGTTCTTTCCCCATCTCACACAATCACTAGAGTCGTGGATCAGCTCCATGTGTTCCCCCATCTCACACAATCACTAGAGTCGTGGATCAGCTCCGTGTGTTCCCCCATCTCACACAATCACTAGAGTTGTGGATCAGCTCCGTGTGTTTCCCCATCTCACACAATCACTAGAGTCGTGGATCAGCTAGATATTGACCTCTCTGCCTTCCCCTTATTCTGTCCCCATCTCACACAATCACTAGAGTCGTGGATCAGCTCCATGTGTTTGTCTCAATTATGCCATGTGCCCAGTCTAGATATTGACCTCTCTGCCTTCCCCTTGTTCTGTCCCCATCTCACACAATCTCTAGAGTCGTGGATCAGCTCTGTGTGTTTGTCTCAATTATGCCATGTGCCCAGTCTAGATATTGACCTCTCTGCCTTCCCCTTGTTCTGTCCCCATCAATCCTGCCAGTTGTCATTATATTCTCTAGTTTGTTTCTTCTCATAGCATACCCAAAGTATCTTGTCCACCTACATCTAATTTCACTAATCATTTGACGGTTTTCATTTGTTCCTTGTAGGACTTGCTCATTAGATTTTTCTGTCTATCCACGGTATTCTTTGTATTTTGCTCAGAAACCTCCATTCCACTGCCATTAGATGTATTTTAGCTTGTCTGTTCATTGTTTATGTTTCACATCCATACAAAAGTACAGGTTCTATGTTGCACTTCAACACTGTTTTTTTCTGTTTCAAATGGCATCATTTTATTGGTCGGTATTGTCTCAATGTCATTCAACCGCCAAAGCGTTAGAACTGAAACTGGAGTAAAATATGTAACAAAGTCGCTCACCTTGGAGATGTGTGCAATTCGAGATAAATCCTTTTTATTCAGATAAATCTCCTTTTCAGAACATCAATATAGAACACTGTTGTAAAATATAACGGGCCCCTGGCACGGGGACAGGACGTTACATGTCAATACAAACCAGCTGTTTATATCTTATCTATAATTGCTCAGTCTCTCAAAGACTATTGCAAAACCGTTACAAACTCGTCGTCTATGATATATGTCCTGGTCCGAACATGGTATGAATGCCACACAAACAGGCAATCTCCACTTTCTAATAAATATGCCTAGAGGATCAAGTCCTTTCTGAACATGGAGCTCAAAGGAAAACACACCGCTGACTTCATGTCGTTTCTCAAAGTGACCTTCCGTTGCTGTCTCTACGATGCTTACGTCGGTCTTAGTTCCCGGTCGTCAAGTCATTCTAATGTTAGACTGGGAATCTCCTAATTCCTATTAGGTGGTGCACGTGACCTCTATGTGGCATAATGCCCCCTCCCAGAAAAAAAAAATGTGAAGTCATTTTTCCTTTAATAATTATCATATATGATACTTACAATTGTAACCATAATTTTCTTTTACCCACAACCACATAGTTCTAGAATTTACCACATCATTAACCCAAAAAAAAATTATAAATGCAACATAATGGGCACGCCCACCTATCCAAACCTTACGTCGGACATCGTGTGACTGATCCTATGGACTCAGATCAACTAATAAACATATTAGTCCCTACCTTGTCCTAATGACAAGTGTGTCCTAACTCTAGGTATTACTATGAGTTTCGGACGAGGGTAATAATGCAGATTTCCCAGTCACCATGTTAGTCGTAGTCGTTACTTGTTGTTGTATAGTCATGATATACTTAATCAGTCCTCTGCCAGATGAGGTCAGCACCTTGGAAGTCAGAAATGCTCTTATTCTTGACTACACCACTCATGCTTTTATGTAGTCGCCAGAACAATTTCAGTGACTTGTCTGTGCTTACTCTTTGACACACCTCTGCCCATTTTTCGCTTTTAACCACCGTGACCAGTTTTTTGAAATAGCTTACTTTTGTGTGCATCTCTCTTTCTAAGTGCAAGCAGGAACTAGGATGACCAGCTCTGTTCTTCTTGGCATTTTGCCATCTCCTTACAGCACTACGCTTATCCACCCAAGCCTTCTCCACCTCGAAACTCCACCACGGTGGCTGCTCCCAGCTTTTTTTCCTTTTCTTCCTGCCCTGAAACGTTCTGCGCTTGTCACGTCTTATTTTACTCACCACATCTTGCCCTGTACTGTCATACTGGAACGTCTTTACCTTTAGCTTGTGCTGCCTGGTTCTGCCTTTCTCCACCAATATGCTGCATGGGTGGTGGTCGCTGCCATGGTGTCCTAGGACACCCCATCTACACACTGTAGTGAGTGAAGGTGAAACTAGCGCCAGATCAATAGCACTGTCCTCATCGCCAGGACGGCTTGCTGTCCTGGTGACACAGCCACTGTTGATACAAACCAGGTCGATGGTTTCCAGTGCAGTCTCGAGCTCCTCCCCTTGTGTATTGGAGGAAGTGTTTCCCCATGATCTGCCTTTAGCGTTGAAGTCACCACAGAAAATAACATTTCTCTCGAGACGAGGACAAGGGCAAAGCCCTCTTTGAACGCTACCTTGAGCAGAGCAACCAGACAGACATGGGAGGCCGGAATCTGGCCAAGGAGGTCACCTCAGACAGATGCAAGGCCCAGGACACTTCGGATGAAGACACAGTGACAGTGAAAGAAATCAAGGCTGTGCTTCGACGATCAAAAAACAGTGCTCCAGGTCCTGATGGCATAAGATACGACGACATAAATAGGTGTACCGACAATGAGCTAGAGAAACTAGCAGACATGTACAACAACAGTATAGGGAGTGCTAGCATCAAGGAGGAATGGTTACACAGCTATCTGATTCCCTTGCCGAAGCCTGACAAAGACCACAAGAAAATTCAGGGATATCGAATTATAACCATGCAGAATACAATAGGCAAGCTGCTGGAGAAGGTAATTGCCAGGAAAATATCAAGCCAACTAGAGAGGCAAGGTGTTTTCCCACCTACCCTGGGTGGGTACCGTCCAAAAAGAGAAACCTGGACCAATGCAGCAGTCTTTGCCCACGATGTCTATGAAGGTTTCCACTCAGGCACTGAAACCGTTGCTGCAGCGATTGATCTTGAGGACGCATACAACAGAGTACCACTGGATTTTTTAATGTTTCAGCTTCTTGAACTAAACGTAAGTCCATTCCTCCTTAGTTGGATCGCTGCAGCTCTCTTCCAACGGAAAGTAGTTTTTAGATGTGGCAGTTGGACTTCGGAACCAACAACAATATATCCTGGCCTACCACAGGGATCACCATTATCTCCGGTACTGTTCAACGCCTACACAGTGAGAATCACCAGTGAGCAGATCACTGGACCTGGCAGGACATTGTCATATGCCGATGATGTTTTAGTGTATCGTCAGGGTAAGGATAGAGAGGAGGTTGCTGTGGAACTACAAACCGAACTCAATCGCATAAGTACTTGGTGTGATGAAGCTGGGGCAATGGTCAACCCAACTAAGGCAACAGTGACCTGGTTCTCGTTGAATAATCATATTGTCAACAATCCAACACCAACTGTAATGCTGTGTTCAGAGACGGTGGAAAGAACGCAGGCAATGAATTACCTGGGGATACGGTTTGATCGAAGCCTTGCTTATAATGTGCACATAGACCAGGTGATAACAAAGGCCAAGCGGGGTTTGGCAGCGATGCGGGTGATGGCGGCAGTAAACTGTGAGCAGCGCCATCTATGTCTTCTGTACGAGGGGCTGGTCATGTCTGTTTTGGAGTATGCAATGGCAATCCTGACTGTCAGCCATAAGCAGATAGAAAGGATGGAAAGGATACAGAATGAAGCTATGCGCATTATTCTTGGATGTACAAGAGATACAGCATGCAGGGCGATGCGCTACCTTCTTGATTTTCCAACCATTGAAGAGAGAATGCAAGTTTGCAGGGCACGTGCCTACCTCAGAATTAACGCAAACACACAGCATCCACTGCATAGTGAAATTAGGAAGGTGAAGGGCAGCAGGTTAAAAAGAGGACGGTCGTGGATGGGTCAAGCCGAGGACATTCTTCAACAGGTGTGTTCACTTGAGGACTTAGAACCTGGCGAGGAGTGGGTGCAAGTGCCAACAGACTTCTGCACATCCTTTTCAGTTTGCATCCAACTAGATAGAAAATGCAGACAAGAAAATCCGGCTGCTGTTGAGGCTGAAGTACAAGCGTTGATTTTCGAGAATTCGCTAGACAGTGACGCGGTCATCTACACAGATGGGTCGGTCGTCCGACATGTGAGAAGCTCATGGGCCTTTACAGCTCGGGCCGGAGGGAGAATTGTGAAGGAGGACTCTGGTGCTTTCACTGAAACCACAAGTAGCCTGACCATGGAAGTCATGGCAGTAAGTAAAGCAATAACATGGCTCGAGACACAGACATTCACTAGGGCTTGTTTCCTTAGCGACTCAATGAACATGATCAAGAGGATAGAGGAGGGGTCGATTCGAAGAGAATGGTTGCTGCCTCTGAAGCGGTCTCGGCTGGCAAAGATTAGTTTCATCTTCGTGCCAGGGCATGCGGGAGTACAAGGAAATGAGCGGGCTGACAAGCTCGCAGGTGAGGCTACTGTTGAGGGCGGACGCGCCATGGACCAGGCTGACATTCTGAATGCTCTACGAGAAGTGAGACTTTTGCAAGAACCAAGTGATGACTGTGAATCTACAACAATGGCCAGACTGCGAGAGCAGCAAATTAAAAGAGGGGTGGCCAAACAAGAACACTACGCAGGAAGCCAAAGAAGATTGATAAACCAACACAGAACTGGCGTCGTTAGCCGCTACACGCTGCGGGATTTGCTGAGGAGGGGATCCGAGCACTTATGGACTGAATGGTCCGATGTGCAACGAGGATGATCTGTCGACTAACTAACTAACTAACTAATACTTAATCATTCATTTAATGGGTAGGGTGCTTGTCTGTGACTCCACTTTAACTTTTTTCCCTCGATATATTCCTTTGGGATCTGAACTATCGTTCGATCATATCTTCTTATTTAGCTCCTGTTATACTGATCCATCAACATACCATCTTAACAGTCTGGACCCACAATTATTATAACTATTATTATAACTAATATAAACGCTAATGTAACTCTTATGTAACTCTAATTACTAGACAATTTCAACAAATATAACATCAAATATAGTTAATGACTTTCACAATCACAGAGTGATACTTAAGATTTCTGACTGTCTTCTGATTTTCCAACAGCAATCACTTGTGTCCGTTAATAAATATCATCCTTGCCGTGGCTCTGTTTTGAACACATATCAGATAAAAATGTACCTTCACTCTATTTATACTATTTAATCTAACAACCTATAGTATCAAGTTGGTTATTGTCATATTGACTTTCTAATAAGGCTTTATATACAAGTATCATCTCACATTATGAACTATGAACTCAATTTATATAAACAAGAACTATAACTATAATTCCACAATTCAACTATAACTAACCAACAGGAAAATCTACTATTCTATAATCGACTCAGAATGTCAGTGAGATTATTATCTTTTCCAGGAATGTGACAGATGTCAAATTCATAGTCCTGTAATAGTAATGACCATCTATGTATTCTAGAATTCTTCAGATGACCCGATTTGAAAATTTGCAAAGGTTTGTTATCCGAAAGAACCAGAAATTTCCTACCTAGTAAGTATCTAGAGAACTTCTCAATACTTTCAATTAAAGCTAGAGCCTCTAGTTCAGTAACAGCATAGTTTCTCTGAGTTTCAGATAGCTTCTTACTGAAGTAAAGAATAGGATGTAGTTTCCCTTCATGTAATTGAAGTAATACAGCTGAAATAGCATGTAAACTAGCATCCGTTTGTAAAACAAAGTCTTTTGAAATATCAGGTAATTTCAAAATAGGATATGTACTAAATAGAGTTTTTATTTGTTGTAATAACTTCTCGTGATCCTCTGTCCAAACTATCTTTGTTGGTTGACCTTTCTTTAAAAGTTCCGAGAATGTTGCTGTCATATATGCAAAATTAGGGATAAACTTTTGATAATAATTAATCAACCCTAATACACTCCTAAGCTCCTTCTTGGATGTTGGAGGTTTGATATTCAGAATCTTTGTCACAACTAATTTATCTGTTTTCCTAAATCCGTTAGAGATTCTATGACCTAGAAATTGTATCTCAGTAAACCCTATCTCAATTTTACTTGGTTTAGCTTTCAACCCATGTTCTTGTATTCTCTGAAAAACTTGTTTTAGAATTTTAACATGTGTGTCAATATCACAAGTATGAATACAAATATCATCCATATAAGTTGCTACATTGGTAATTCCATGAAGTAATCTTCTCATCATTCTCATGAATGTACTTTGTACATTTTGTAAACCAAATGGAAGAAATGCCCATTCATATAAACCCAATGGCGTGCTAAAAGCTGTACATAATGTACATGAACGTACATGTGTGGTAATGTCATTGTTATATCCAGGCCAATAGAACTGCGTTAGCAATCTATTAGTGGTTTTAGCAATCCCCATATGACCAGCGAATGGAGAATCGTGTGCTAATTTTAATGCTTCAGTACGATATTTCGATGGAAGTACAGTCTGAAAATAACGTGATGTACCTCTATCATATTGTCTCGATAAAATATTATTATCTAGGAAAAATTACAATTACCTCTTTTACCTTGTTTTATTGGTTCACTCAGTTTCTTAAAACAAGATTTTTAGAGTCGGATTCCTGTTTCTGATCTTCTGGTAAATCAGTCACTAGTCTGATATTATTGTCTAAATTTGTCACTGTCTTTATCCCTTTTGTCTTGAGCTCTTGTAATTGCGTTAGCTCTCACATGCTCAATCTCCCATTGCTTTGCTTCATCATGCATTAACTGTTTCGCATCTGGTATGTTACCAATCAGTAATCCGGCACATGGATTTGGTAATACCGCTGCATTTATTGTGCCTTCGTAATATGGTGACATAATTGTAATCGTGGCAATCTTATATCTCTCTATTGTGCCACCGAATGTTCTGCACTCTACAGTTCGCCTGTATAATCTTCTTCTTTTATGAGCTTTCGATCTACTCCAACAATCAAAGCTCCAGAATTATGAATGCAAGTAGTGGGTTCACCATTTACCCATGCTTGATGCTTTTAGTTTGCCATTTTGTATGCTAACGGCATTAGCTTCATGAATTGTTTCTATACATTCATTACTAATACTGTCAGTTATATCCTTATCTGACTTATTAGTCTGATCATCATACCATTGTATGATAGCTGCGTGTGTCTCTTCTAAATCGTCTGAATCACTACTGGAGTATATGTATGCTGTACTCGCTTCCTTCCAGGAATTTCTCACCGGACACGATCTACTAGTGTGTCCGTACGCCCTACATGAGAAACATTTAATGCTTCTTTTAAAAGAGTCATACTTACTTCTCTTCTTAGCAGTAATGTCTTTCAGATATGCGGTATAACCTGGATGTTTATCACACATATATAAGTTTCCATGCGATAATCTACAATACTTACATTTGGTGAATTGGCCTTTCCTTGGTCTATCATGTTCTCTATTGTAAGGACTATTTATGTTGCTACCACTACTAAACTTTCTAAACATACCGTTTCCTCTCTGGAATTTTGCACTTGCTCCTATTACTAATTCAGGTTGAGTACAGTTGGCAAATACGTCTCTATGTGCATTAAAGTAAGACTCACCTTTAGCTTCCATCTCACTTAAACTCTTACACTTATTTTCCCTAAGAAATACTGCCATAGGTTCTGGTATGGCAGATAACAGTCTATCTCTAATAAAGTCTCTAACTTTTTCATAATTAGCATTAATATCAGCAGCCTTACACCACTTGTCAAAGCTAGAAGACATTTCCGAAGCAAAATCAAGGAATGTTTGGTTCGATTTTGGGGTAAGTGTTTTAAACTTAGTACGTAACCCCGATTCGTCCAACGAAAAATGTGAAAGCACACGATCGCGCATATATTTGTAGTTTGTACGCAAATCATCAGGAATTAACTCTATCACTTTTAACGGCTCTAACGCGAGGTGACTGTGAAATAGAATCGGTACGTCTTTCTCCGGTACCTTGTAGTACTTTACGAGTACTTCAAAGTTAGTTATCCAAGAACTAACTGAATCACCTTGTTGGAAATTCCTGAATAAACCTTGGTACTTTTTCACAGGATCGTTCTGTTTAGCCAGCATTTTCTCTCGCTCAATTTCAGCTTCACGTTCCATCTCAAGAGTCTTGACCCTTAGGTTACCTTCAACCTCCTTGTCCTTCCAGAGTGTTTCAGTTGCAAGTTGCTCTTTATCAAAAGCCATGTGTTTTTCCTTAAGTTCCGCTTCTGCCGCCATTTGTTTTATCTTCAACTCTGTCTCTGCGGCCATTTGTTTCTCCTTTATTTGCATCTCTATCATTAACTTCTCTTTTTCCGCTGCAATCTTTTCAGCGTTCCACCGTTAATTCTCTTTCTCTAGACTCCATTCGTTCGTGTTCCAAAACTATCTCATTTTGTCTGATAGCCATCTCTTTTTCCTTCAGTTCTCTTTCAAGAGCCATCTGAAGTTGTTTGGATTCCTTTTCTGATGCCAGTCTTTCCTGTCTTTCCTCCTTCTCCCGTGTAGCTTGAAGTTGTCTAGCTTCGCCCAATTTTGAAGTTCGGCACTGGTTAAACCAGTCTTCTCACCCAACTCAATGAAATGTTGCAGTGTAGACATCTTGTCCTAATGTCCTACCTGTAAAATGAGCTATCTAGCTGAAATAAATATGGAAGTAGGCAAGAGAAGAAAAGAATCGACAAAATTGTCATATTGTCTCAAATCACTATCACTCAGATAGTAATGTAAATGTTGTATCACAGTTGAGCAAATATCAACTCAATTGAATTTGTAGTGTAAATTTGAACACCACAAAAAAATCAATCAAATATCTCTATAATGAACGAAACAGATATAAACTAGAGAAATAAATATGAAGAAATATATCCAATATAAAATATATGCAACACAAGACAACTAACAATCATCAAAGATGAATGACGAGTGGCGCGAATACATATTACTGTTTACAAACAATAACAAATTTTATCCACATTTTTTTTTTACGGGTAACGCACATACTATACTACTACAGTTATGACAAGACAATAGTATTGTGGTGACACTCGCAAGATCAAAACCAAAAATTAATTCGTAATGACCTGGCGACTATCAACACACAAATCACTTCATGAACCAATCAAGTAATAATCTCAATTAGTTCATCAAGGCCCTTCCAACCGCCCACAAAATAAAATAAATAGCCTTATTATGAGTCAACATAACATCAATCAACAATGAACAATTTACTGGCCTGTTTCCGGCTCTCGTGTGTGTAAATACAATGAGCTCGACAATTTACATCTTCTATGTTGGCCAAGATATATCAAATGAAGGAACTGTATATCCCAAGTAAATTGCTCCTTGCTTTCACGAGACTACAGTTAACTTGTACTCAAATCTGAACCAACGCGGTTCGTGACCAATCCATGTGCACCGTGATTGGCTTGGGTATATTCGACGAACTTTGAGTTATAGTAGCCTTATAGTAGGCTGAATGCTGTGGGTAATTGAATGCTTGATGCCCACAATGAAGCTGAATGGTATCACACTCGATACAAAAATTGTCAATCCGTGTAGCGTCCTGATTCGTAACACCTGAAGTGTAGAGTGAGTAGTGTCCGGTATGTGAATAACGATGTTGTAATGTTCGACATTCCGTGTAGAAACTCCGTATGCGTTGCAATAGAGGTATCAATCCACCATAATGAAATGGTATCGTGAAAAGATTAGATGCAATACGTCTCGACAATAAGTGTGTACAGTCCCACTGAATGTCCCACCTATATTTCCTTCAGACTCTTGGTGGAGGGAAGTGTAGGTAATCCCAACAATGTGTAATGAACATCCATACTAACATCCGACATCACGTTCGTGTATAGATAAATGTACAATAGTTAGTCTCTATAATGTCCCCAGAAGAATGATGAATGTTCCTTGTGCCGATAGTGTAAATTTGACAGAGTGTCGGCAGCCAATAATATGAAGATATCATTCTTCTCGCTAAGTGCATCTTGACTGTGTGCTGTGTCAACTGCTTGTCTAATCTTGTGTAAACTATGTCTAATTCCAAGACATATCTAGTTCCGTCCTGGTTACAAATTTGGTACTAGCAAGTGTAGTATGTCTCCTGATAGCGGACATCGAAACTGATAACGTGTTCCATTGTCATATAGATATGTGGAATAGCACAGGTTTAATCTCTTACCTTGTGTGTGGTAAACGACATCCACATAATATCGACAAATATTAAATGTTTGCAGTCTGTAACTGATGTTTACATGAGCTGCACTTTCGACTTCCGCTGAGTTTAGGACGGTCCACTTCAACTTGATGTGCAACTATTATATTATATATACAGACAATTTCATTTTTAGAAATAACTCGGAAGATCTTAATCGTTATTAATAGTGTCTTATTTTCCAGTAAACGATACCCTGCAATGTAAAATGTATTGTTTTCTGGCGGTGTAATATAGCTTATTCTAACTCAGCCGCCATGTTGTTGCATCGTGTGTACTCCTGATGCCGCATTGTGCCAAGGAATTTATCATCGTGACGTGCATTCTTTATATGTTTACTTTTGATATGGCAGGAATCAATCGTCGCTTGTTTACATTAAACCATTGTTTCCTCGGATCGAAGTCCCCACATGTCTCAATGTCATCCAACCGCCAAAGCGTTAGAACTGAAACTGGAGTAAAATATGTAACAAAGTCGCTCACCTTGGAGATGTGTGCAATTTGAGATAAATCCTTTTTATTCAGATAAATCTCCTTTTCAGAACATCAATATAGAACACTGTTGAAAAATATAACGGGCCCCTGGCACGGGGACGGGACGTTACATGTCAATACAAACCAGCTGTTTATATCTTATCTATAATTGCTCAGTCTCTCAAAGACTATTGCAAACCGTTACAAACTCGTCGTCTATGATATATGTCCCGGTCCGAACATGGTATGAATGCCGTACAAACAGGCGATCTCCACTTTCTAATAAATATGCCTCGCCTAGACGATCAAGTCCTTTCTGAACACGGAGCTCAAAGGAAAACACACCGCTGACTTCATGTCGTTTCTCGAAGTGACCTTCCGTTGCTGTCTCTACGATGCTTACGTCGGTCTTAGTTCCCGGTCGTCAAGTCATTCTAATGTTAGACTGGGAATCTCCTAATTCCTATTAGGTGGTGCGCGTGGCCACTATGTGGCAAGTATGTTTTCCATATTGCAAAAGGCTATCTTTGCCACAGTGATTCCTGTTCTAATCTCTTCAAGGCACCTCCCATCAGATGTTATGACTGTTCCGAGATGGTTTTTCCTATTTACCAGTATATTACATTGTGGTATTTCTATCTTCTTAGAGACAACCATAATCTTTGTCTTCTCTAGTTATTCACTGTACAATAAGCACATCTACTGTTTCTGATCATGTTTGTTGTCTGCTACAAACCAAGAAATACAACCCAGTAGAGTATATCTTCTTTACAGGTGCAAGAAATTTCAGTAGTACATATCTGCTGTATAAATGTTACAGAAAATATTTTGTCACAATGATTGTGTTATGAGTATTGAAGAAGATTGTTATAAAGTGGAGTTGAGTTAAGAACCGACATCACTGCACTCAGGACATTCCCATACTTGCCCATCCTCGTTCAACAGCCAGCGAAGAGTCATACTACCTAATCGTTCCCACCACTAACTGATTAAAAGTTTCTCCCAGTCTTCCCTCTCAGTTTTAAGATTCTTCCAGAACCCCTGCCCAATCCCCAGCAACTCTCATTCCTCCACCATGGGATCTCAATCCGCCCCCTTGCACCCGGCTCCATAGGTGCATCCCCCCCCCCCCCCCCCCCCCCCCCCCCCCCCCCCCCCCCCCCCCCCCCCCCCCCCCCCCCGTCCGTCCGTCCGTCCGTCCATCCATCTGTCCATCCGTCCATCCATAGGCAAACCACCACCAAGAGGTGCACTCCCCGCCAGCCCACACCCCCGCATGGCTAGGGCAAAATATCCATACACTTCTCACAATCCGTGACCTCTGAAGCGACGAGCGACGAGAGCCACTCCACATGAAACATTCCCCTCTCCACCCTACCAAGTATACTATTTAAATCCATAATGAATACAACATGTGCCGCAGTGGTCTCCTCTAGCCATTGGAATGCCGCTGTTACTGCCCCCACATCCAAGCTGGAGATCGTAGTCTCACATGCTAGACTCTCCTCCCTCAAGACTTGCCCATCAGCCTTTGCAATAAGCCCCAGCCACCACGTCCGCCTCTCACCACCGACCCATCGGTGTAGATGATTATGTCACCCTGATGTGCGCCGCCCTGTACCAGCCGCAGCACCTCAAACCCAGTGCGGCCCGCTGCCCACTCTCCACACCCACGACCCAGTGCCACCACTACACTGTGCCAGTCCGTAAGTCCCCCGGGACTTCAACACACTCTCTCTCATGATCGATGGTCTCCAGATCACACACCCGATACATAGAAAGTTCTACCCGTGCCATCCAGGACCCGCCCCGCCTCCAGCCTTCACCAACGCCTCCACATGATCCTTAAAAGACAAAGATGTTATTAAGATGAACTATAATGAGAAAAATGAAATACTTTTGACAATTAAAAGAACTTGAAAGTCTAGAAAAGATCAGTTCTGAGGGAATTTGCTTCAGGCAAGAAGCGGAGATCACAATATAGATGGATTCAAGATGTGACAGATAATTTACACATGACAGAAGCAGGGCATCTACTTTTGATAGAAGGACATTTTGAAAGTTTTTATGGGGGACAGTTTTGCCAAGTCAATCCATTGGATGAATGAAGAATTCATGTTTGTACAAATAAACCAGTTCCAGGGGCTTTGAGGAGTGCAGGGCATACAACAATAAGGCAAATGGGGTCAGGGTCATTTGGGGGTCATGTGTATAGTGTGGAAGAACAGATAGATCATCATAGCCTGGAGAGAATAGGTGGGGCAGGGAGTGAGCACAGGATCTGGTCAATACTCAGGGAGTGAGCACAGGATCTGGTCAATACTCAGGGAGTGACCACAGGATCTGGTCAATACTCAGGGAGTGACCACAGGATCTGGTCAATACTCAGGGAGTGACCACAGGATCTGGTCAATACTCAGGGAGTGAGCACAGGATCTGGTCAATACTCAGGGAGTGAGCACAGGATCTGGTCAATACTCAGGGAGTGAGCACAGGATCTGGTCAATACTCAGGGAGTGACCACAGGATCTGGTCAATACTCAGGGAGTGAGCACAGGATCTGGTCAATACTCAGGGAGTGACCACAGGATCTGGTCAATACTCAGGGAGTGACCACAGGATCTGGTCAATACTCAGGGAGTGAGCACAGGATCTGGTCAATACTCAGGGAGTGACCACAGGATCTGGTCAATACTCAGGGAGTGAGCACAGGATCTGGTCAATACTCAGGGAGTGACCACAGGATCTGGTCAATACTCAGGGAGTGAGCACAGGATCTGGTCAATACTCAGGGAGTGACCACAGGATCTGGTCAATACTCAGGGAGTGACCACAGGATCTGGTCAATGCTCAGGGAGTGACCACAGGATCTGGTCAATGCTCAGGGAGTGACCACAGGATCTGGTCAATGCTCAGGGAGTGACCACAGGATCTGGTCAATGCTCAGGGAGTGACCACAGGATCTGATCTGGTCAATACTCAGGGAGTGACCACAGGATATGATCTGGTCAATACTCAGGGAGTGACCACAGGATCTGGTCAATACTCAGGGAGTGACCACAGGATCTGGTCAATACTCAGGGAGTGACCACATGATCTGGTCAATACTCAGGGAGTGACCACATGATCTGGTCAATACTCAGGGAGTGAGCACAGGATCTGGTCAATACTCGGGGAGTGAGCACAGGATCTGGTCAATACTCAGGGAGTGAGCACAGGATCTGGTCAATGCTCAGGGAGTGACCACAGGATCTGATCTGGTCAATACTCAGGGAGTGACCACAGGATCTGGTCAATACTCAGGGAGTGACCACAGGATCTGGTCAATACTCAGGGAGTGACCACAGGATCTGGTCAATACTCAGGGAGTGAGCACAGGATCTGGTCAATGCTCAGGAGTGACCACAGGATCTGGTCAATGCTCAGGGAGTGAGCACAGGATCTGGTCAATGCTCAGGGAGTGAGCACAGGATCTGGTCAATGCTCAGGGAGTGAGCACAGGATCTGGTCAATGCTCAGGGAGTGACCACAGGATCTGGTCAATACTCAGGGAGTGAGCACAGGATCTGGTCAATACTCAGGGAGTGAGCACATGATCTGGTCAATACTCAGGGAGTGAGCACAGGATCTGGTCAATACTCAGCGAGTGACTGCAGGATCTGGTCAATACTCAGGGAGTGAGCACATGATCTGGTCAATGCTCAGGGAGTGAGCACAGGATCTGGTCAATGCTCAGGGAGTGACCACAGGATCTGGTCAATGCTAAGGGAGTTACCACAGGATCTGGTCAATGCTCAGGGAGTGACCACAGGATCTGGTCAATACTCAGGGAGTGACCACAGGATCTGGTCAATACTCAGGGAGTGAGCACAGGATCTGGTCAATACTCAGGGAGTGAGCACAGGATCTGGTCAATGCTCAGGGAGTGACCACAGGATCTGGTCAATGCTCAGGGAGTTACCACAGGATCTGGTCAATGCTCAGGGATTCACCACAGGATCTGGTCAATACTCAGGGAGTGACCACAGAATCTGGTCAATACTCAGGGAGTGACCACAGGATCTGGCCAATACTCAGGGAATGACCACAGGATCTGGTCAATGCTCAGGGAGTGACCACAGGATCTGGTCAATACTCAGGGAGTGACCACAGGATCTGGTCAATACTCAGGGAGTGAGCACAGGATCTGGCCAATACTCAGGGAGTGACCACAGGATCTGGTCAATACTCAGGATTCCAAGGAAAGGACACATAATCAGACTGGTTCCATTAATATTTGGTCTCTTTGCTGGCTGTTGAAGATGAGGAAGGACCTCAAATGGGAATGTCTTGAATGCAATGATGTCAGTTCTTAACTCCCCACTCCCCACAGAGGTACTCACTAACCCGGGCTCAGATTTGACACTCTGGTTATACTGTATTTTGAATAACGAAGACACAAACAATAGATTGCACGATTTATTGCCTGGCATATTTGGCTGCATCTCGTCAGGTACATACTGCAGAAATCACACAACTTACATGAATTAATTAGATAAATCCTTCAAACTGAAATATACACATGTTCGCACAGTAATGTCGATTGTCTACCTCGGTAATTTTAAACTGACTAACATGTCTTTCTGCTTGCACAAGGACGGCTTATGAAGGTTGATTATTATAGCTTCAGCAAATTTTAACAATCGACTACTTTGTGTGTTGAACAACACCCGGAAGGCACTGTCTCTTTCAACCACGTGACCGCTCTCGAGCACATGTCTCCCGACCGATGAAGCCGGACTGTTCCGGTGTGTCGGCCTGCCTAGGCTACCATCTTCTGTGTGTAGTATCTTGTCCACCCAATTCGGAATATGTTCCGAAACCCTGCAATGTAACTGTCGCTCAGTTCTGCCTATGTAGATGGCCTCGCATCTGCATGTAAATTGGTAAATACAATATGATTTGGCGTACAAAGCTACAGGTTCTTTTACTGCTGGGATGGGGATTGGTACGGTTCTGTACCTGATGACTAGAGCTGCCGCACAGAATGTTCGCTCGACTGCTGTGGTGAGCCGGTCCCACAGACGTTGCATTACGTCATCTCCTCGGAAGGTTAGCTGGATGAATACCTTGAGTTTAGGGACTGTAGTTACTTCTGATTTCGGTTTGGGCTGTTGGCAGTGGCGCTTTATAAATCCTGTGGAGTACCCATTCAGGTTTAAGGCATTCTTCAGAGTTTCAAATTCCTCTGTCAGTGTGTCCTGGGTGCATATCTTCCTAGCACGGTGAAACAGGGTCCGTACTAAGCCCTGTTTGTACTGGACAGGTGCAAAGCTCTGAAAATTTAAGTATTGGCCA
Source organism: Cepaea nemoralis (assembly GCA_014155875.1). Classification (NCBI taxonomy): domain Eukaryota; kingdom Metazoa; phylum Mollusca; class Gastropoda; order Stylommatophora; family Helicidae; genus Cepaea; species Cepaea nemoralis. Next base: position 148,243 of record JACEFZ010020497.1, read on the forward strand.
GTCCATGTTTCTTTGTGGTACACCGATCTTTGAATTGTGCCGTCTGCTCTACGTCTCATTAGGATATCTAGAAAACGGCAACGCTTCGTTGTGTTCGTGTTCCATAGGTAAAGAGATGTTTATATGTGTCTCGTTCATTGTGGCCTGGAACGACGTTGCTTGTAGCTCGTCTGTGGTGATAATTAGTATATCGTCCACGTAGCGACGGTAAAAGGTACACTCAGGGCGAGAGACAGACAGTGTTGGAGATTCATTGTAGGCAATCTGACAGAATGTACACTAAGGGCGAGAGACAGACAGTGTTGGAGATTCTGTATTTTGGTTGAAAGTTGCCTGCAATGTATCTCCAACACTGTCTCTTGCCCTGAGTGTACATTCTGTCAGATTGCCTGCAATGAATCTCCAACACTGTCTGTCTCTCGCCCTGAGTGTACATTCTGTCAGATTGCCTACAATGAATCTCCAACACTGTCTGTCTCTTGCCCTGAGTGTACATTCTGTCAGATTGCCTGCAATGAATCTCCAACACTGTCTGTCTCTTGCCCTGAGTGTGCATTCTGTCAGATTGCCTACAATGAATCTCCAACAATGTCTGTCTCTCGCCCTGAGTGTACATTCTGTCAGATTGTTGTTCGTCCATCTCTTGATGTTATCTTCCCACTTGTATCATTGTTTACCTCTTCCTCGCTTGCCTTCAACCTTACCCTCCAGTATGGTTTTATAAGAGTGTTATTTCTTTTAACATGGCCAAAATATTTCCCTTGGTTCTTTTTTTTAAGTCTGTCAAAATCTCTCTTCATTCCCAGTTTTTCTAGAAACTCTGTATTTGATTGTTTTTGTTTCCAGTTTGATTGTTTTTGTTACTATGGAATACGGCATATTCTTCTCTATATCCACATCCCCGGGACCTCTATTCAATTTTCTAATGGCTTGATTATTATCCAGGCTTCTGTGCCATACAGTAGTGTTGAATTTGTATAACATATGACAGTTCTCATTTTTAATGCATTTTGTGGCCATTCCTATTCTCTGCCTGATTTATGTTTCAGATTGTGTCTAATACTTATAGCAATGCAGAGATTAAAGTGTATTAAGGAGACTGGCCATAGCAATGTAGAGATTAAAGTGTCTTAAGGAGATTGGCCATAGCAATGTAGAGATTAAAGTGTGTTAAGGAGACTGGCCATAGCAATGTAGAGATTAAAGTGTGTTAAGGAGACTGGCCATAGCAATGTAGAGATTAAAGTGTGTTAAGGAGACTGGCCATAGCAATGTAGAGATTAAAGTATGTTAAGGAGACTGGCCATAGCAATGTAGAGATTAAAGTGTGTTAAGGAAACTGGCCATAGCAATGTAGAGATTAAAGTGTCTTTAGACTGTGTGGTAACTTACGGGGTATGTAAGCCGGTCGCTCAGAAAGCAATGGTAAACTACTGAGCGTAATCTTGCCTAGTACATCAACAGCAGCTGAAAAATGCTGGTGTTGACTGCAACATCCTGTAAGGGATATGAAAAAAGAAATGTGTGGCACAACACCAGCAAACACATGAAAGTAACAATTTTGAGAACATGCATCTTTCCTATGGCAACATACAGATGTGGGTCATTTCACAATTGCTAAAGTATATTTGATAGATTATATTTACAGTGACTGTTCAGGTGCTGTAGATCATTTACAGTAATTGTTCACTTTCTAGACTAAGTGTAAATAGTTTATTATAATATATTGCTGGCCACTCTAATGTTTAACTAAATGTTCACTGTTTGTGTGTTTCAGAAATACACCACTGTTGCCAGAGTTGTGACTTCCTATTTCACATAAGTGCAGCCACAAATAGAGAAGATAGCATCTGATAACATTAAATTGGAGTTTGTGAAACAAGAACTTCAGATGTGTTCTGTGATTACAAAACTCAGGACAGATTCAATAACATGGTAGGCAGGGAAGGTTGTTGCAACCCTAGAAGACATGGCAATACACTCAGACTTGGGATCAAGAGTGACTGAAAATAAAATAACTCTCATCATGAACAGATATATCACTTAATAATAGTGGGACTGAGAATAGTTATATAACTTCAGTAAAACATGAGGAATGTGATCAAATATCAGAGTGTGGGTCATCTAACAATGAAATTAACACTAAACTAAATTGTGTGATTAATGAGAGTAATGCATTACAAACTATAGAAGTCTGGGAAGTCTCTTGCTTATGATAGTCTTACCAGTTGTATTCAACAAAGGATGAAACAAGGAGGCACAACTTACATGTCTGATGTTTGTGATTCAGCTGTTGGTTCAGATATATATTTAAACAGAGAGATAAGAACACATACAGTAGAGAAACATTGCAAGTAGGATTGAGGTGCATCTTTTCGTCAAAGCAATCATTTGATGTACCACATGAGGATACATATAGAAGAGAAATATTGCAAATGTGTTGATTGTGGTGCATCTATTGCTAAAATTGGCACTTTGAAGCTCCGTATGAGAACACCTACAGGAGTGAAACCTTACAAATGTGATGTCGAGCTCTTTAGTTCTCATGACAAATTGAAGCTCCACAAGAGAACACATACAGAAGAGAAACCTTACAGATGTGATGATTGTGGTGCATCATTTACTCGAGTTGGCAGTTTGAAGCACCACATGAGAACACATACAGGAGAGAAACCTTACAAATGTAATGATTGTCAAGCATCTTTTACTCAAGCACACCATTTGAAATTCCACAAAAGAATGCATACAGGAGAGAAACCTTACAAATGTGATGATTGTGGTGCATCTTTTACTCGAATTAGCAGTTTGAAACACCACATGAGAACACATACAGGAGTGAAACCTTACAAATGTGATGATTGTGGTGCATCGTTTACTCAAGCAGGCCATTTGAAATTCCACAAACAAATTCATACAGGAGAGAAACCTTACAAATGTGATGATTGTGATTCATCTTTTACTCAAGCACGCAATTTGAAATTACACAAAAGAATTCATACAGGAGAGAAACCTTACAAATGTGATGATTGTGGTGCATCTTTTACTCATTCTGGCAATTTGAAACTTCACAGGAGAACACATACAGGAGAGAAACCTTACAAATGTGATGATTGTGGTGCATCGTTTACTCAAGCAGGCCATTTGAAATTCCACAAACAAATTCATACAGGAGAGAAACCTTACAAATGTGATGATTGTGATTCATCTTTTACTCAAGCACGCAATTTGAAATTACACAAAAGAATTCATACAGGAGAGAAACCTTACAAATGTGATGATTGTGGTGCATCTTTTACTCATTCTGGCAATTTGAAACTTCACAGGAGAACACATATAGGAGAGAAACCTTACAAGTGTGATAATTGTGTTGCATCTTTTACTGATTCTGGAAGTTTGAAACTCCATTTGAGAACACATACAGGAGAGAAACCTCATAGATGTGATTATTGTGATGCATCTTTTACTCAAGTTGGCAGTATGAAACTCCATTTGAGAACACATACAGGAGAGAAACCATACAGATGTGATGATTGTGGTGCATCTTTTACTCGACTTGGTAGTTTGAAACACCACATGAGAACACATACAGGAGAGAAACCTTACAAATGTAATGATTGTGGAGCATCTTTTACTCAAGCAGGCCATTTGACATTTCACAAAAGTATTCATACAGGAGAGAAACCATACAAATGTGATGATTGTGGTGCATCTTTTACTCGAGTTAGCAGTTTGAAACACCACATGAGAACACATACAGGAGAGAAACCTTACAAATGTGATGATTGTGGTGCGTCTTTTACTCGAGTTGGCAGTTTGAAACACCACATGAGAACACATACAGGAGAGAAACCTTACAAATGTTATTGTTGTAGTGCATCTTTTATTAAAGCAGATGATTTGATGTCCCACAAAACTATACATACAGGAGAGAAATCTTACAAATGTGATAAATGTGGTGCATCTTTTACTCATTCTGGCAATTTGAAACTCCACAAGAGAACACATACAAGAGAGAAACCTTACAAATGTGATTATTGTGATGCATCTTTTACTCGAGTTGGCAGTATGAAACTCCATTTGAGAACACATACAGGAGAGAAACTTTACAAATGTGATGATTGTGGTTCATCTTTTACTCATGCTAGCAGTTTGAAATACCACATGAGAATGCATACAGGAGAGAAACCTTTTAAGTGTGATGATTGTAGTGCATCTTTTACTCAAGCAAGCAATTTGAAGTCTCACAAAAGAATGCATACAGGAGAGAAACCTTACAAATGTGATGATTGTGGTGCATCTTTTACTCATTCTGGCAATTTGAAACGCCACAGGAGAACACATACAGGAGAGAAACCTTACAAATGTGATAATTGTGATGCATCTTTTACTCAAGCAGACCATTTGAAGTTCCACAAAAAAATGCATACAAGATAGAATCGTTACAAATGTGGTATGTGTGTGGTGCATTATTTAATTATTTTAACATGCTGATACCACACACAAGAACACATACAGGAGGGAAATGCAAATGTGACCAGTGTGATGCTTCTTTTACTTGTGCTGAATATTTTTGGAATAATAAGAAATCACATACATGAAGTGTAGTTTAGAAATGTGATGAATTTTTTGCGCTATTTGCCCAAGTTGAATTTCTGAAATGTAACAATTAAATCATACAGGGCTTTTTTCAGAATATATTCTCTCCTCTCCCCCCCCCCCCCCTTTTTTCCCCCCGATATATACCTCAGTTTGGGAGGCAGTGGCGTTATTCTTTACAAGGGTCATTGTCTCACCCTTTCTCCTGTCTTTTCAATAAGATCAGTAACACTGGCAGTCTCTGAATATGAAAACTATGTTTTTACTGAATTATGTAATTCTATATTTATTGCAATCCCGAAGAAATCAGGAGCCATGGAATGCGATCAACATAGAACAATTCGTATAATGAGCCACATCACAAAGATTCTGCTGAGAATTATCATGCAAAGGGTGAGGAAGAAAATACAACCTGAAATAGGAGAAGAACAATGTGGGTTTGTAGAAGGCAAGGGCACAGTAAATGCTGTGTATATACTGAGAACAATAATTGAGCGTTTTATAGAAGTAAACAAAGATCTATATCTTTGCTTTATTGACTACACAAGGGCTTTCGATAAAGTGAGACATGTCAACATGATAAGGATGCTTGAAGATCTACAAATTGATGGAAAAGACCTTAGACTTGTAAAATACCTATATTGGAAACAACAATCTGCCATCAGAATTGATAACGATGTAGGTCAATATCAGCCTATTAAAAGAGGTGTGAGACAGGGATGTGTAATGTCTCCAGATCTTTTTTCCCTGTACAGTGAAAATATATTTAGAAATATAGAAGATATGGAAGGAATCAACATTGGGGGAAGATACATCAATAACATTAGATATGCAGATGATAGTCTTGATTGCAGACAATGAACAGGATCTGCAAAATTTAGTAGATGCGGTTGTTGCACACTGTGAACAACTGGGGTTAGAACTGAATATTAAGAAGACACAGATTATGGTCGTCACTAGGAAGAAGGAAATACCACTATGTGATATACGAGTAGATGGATATATTCTTAAACAAGTGAATCGATACTGTTATCTCGGCACAGTCATAACATCTGATGGGAGATGCCTTGAAGAGATTAGAACAAGAATTGCTATTGCGAAGCCTTTTGCAAGATGGAAAACATACTGACCAACAAAAAGATATCAATTGAAACGAGAAAAAGAGTGTTGAGATGCTACATAGAACCTATACTTTTGTATGGATGTGAAACGTGGACAATAAGCAGTCAAGATGAAAAACAGCTAATGGCTGTGGAAATGTGGTTTCTGAGGAAAATTCAAAGAATACCATGGACAGACAGAAAAACCAATGAACAAGTCCTTCAAGAAACAAATGAAGATCGTAAACTGATTAGTCATTAGACGTAGACAGTCAAAATATTTTGGGCATGTTATGAGAAGAAATGAATTGGAGAACTTGGTGACAACTGGCAAGATTGAAGGGAAGAGACCAAGGGGAAGCAAATACCTGGATGGCTTGGCCACGTGGCATGGTCGAGACAGAAACACAGAGCTGATCCACGACTCTGATGATCGAGTGAGATGGCAGAACATGACCGCCCACACTTACCGGCATGGCACATGATGGATGGGATGGTTTTCACTGAGTTGAGTTTCTTGGTTCTTGCAAGCAATATACATGTATGTGTTCTTCATTCCAGATGTTTTCTTGCTCAATTATTTTGCTACTAACTCCCTCCGCATTCTAGTACATTATTTTCATTCTTTGTCTGGTATGGCCAGATGCTTCATTCACATATCCCCTGACTCTGCAGGACACCTGAGTGAATTTTTGTGAAGATTTGTGAATGTCTGATGCTCATACCGTTGTGAATGTCTGATGCTCATACAGTTATGAAAAGCAACACAAAGTGACCTGCTCCCAAATCACTAACTTTGAATTCAGTAACTGGGCTTGTGAAAATGCTGTCACTACCCCCACACCACAGATGTTGATGATCCATGCATTAGTCGTGATGAAACATTAGAATTAAAATGTGATATGGACTTTCATTCCTTTGACTTTCACAAATGTCCTAGTTCGATATCTTTATCTGTCTCCCCATCTTTGTCTGCATTGCTAACCAAATAGATTTATGGTTCCATCTCTTGAAGTGAGGTTTCACGAAGGGAGATCAGATTATCATTTCCTTGATTTATTCTCATGAACTTTGTCTATTCCCTATGAATTTGTAGACCAAGTTGCTGTGGTCTCCCATCAAGTGTGGTTAGTTTATCTTGCATCTGATTGTGTGTGTGGAACAGGAGGACTATATTCAGCAAAGTCCATATCATTTAATTTCTCTGTCAGATGTCACTGAAATCCATTTTAGGCAGTAGTTATTGTTGCCTTCATAAACCAGTCTGTAGTCATGAAGAACAAATACAGATGAAAAAAGGCATCCCTGTCTCACTCCTATTGATATGTTAAATGTTATTAACTTTTTTCATGAAAACTGCATTTCATGTTTTTTATATGTTGTCCTTTTAAGTTAATGTTTTTATGTATGATCGCATGTTTTTTTATTTGCTTAAGCCAAATTTCTGAAATGTCTCAAGAGAACACATACAGGATAGAAATATAATCAGTGTGATAATGTGATACATCTCTTATTCAAGTTTGCACTATGAAGTGTCATAAAAGAAAACATATAAAGCTTTTTAAGATCTTCGCTATGTGAATGGGTAACAAGTTGATGAGTTATTGAGTTTAGTCTCTGTGAGTATTTGCAACTCGTCTTCCCATGGATTAGCTTGATGGTATATGAGTAGGAAAGCATAAGTCCCATGATAGAGTGAGCTGGGAAAACCATAGATAGAATATAATAATGTTTGACATGGGATTATTCTGCAACTGGGCACTCAATGGAGCCACAGAAGGGAAGTAATAGTCAAGTCAGTCAATGACCCTTGTACACACCTTGTATAGGGAAGTAATAGTCAAGTCAGTCAATGATCCTTGTACACACCTTGTATAGGGAAGTAATAGTCAAGTCAGTCAATGACCCTTGTACACACTTTGTATAGGGAAGTAATAGTCAAGTCAGTCAATGACCCTTGTACACACCTTGTACACACCTTGTATAGGGAAGTAATAGTCAAGTCAGTCAATGACCCTTGTACACACCTTGTATAGGGAAGTAATAGTCAAGTCAGTCAATGACCCTTGTACACACCTTGTATAGGGAAGTAATAGTCAAGTCAGTCAATGACCCTTGTACACACCTTGTACACACCTTGAGGCATATGGTGCTAGACACATATTTGTATAGACAATTGGCACTCCAAGGTCATGTGGTCAATGTGACACCAACTGCCTTTACTTCCCAAGTCATTTTCTGGCACCCATTTTAGACTGGATCAATCTGGAAGCCCAGGTCAATGTTCACATCCACATGGAATTTGAACCCATGATTACCGGGTCGCCAGGCAAGTATCTAGCCACTATTCTACTGGGGCTCCCACAGAAGATTGGTGAGCCCAAATGCTCATGTAGTTTGCTACTTGTGACAGACCAATGAGTGTTGTGTCCTAGATACTAGAATAGTTTGAACAATGGGAGCGACAATAGATCATTGTTCTTATTTATGCATATTTATGAATGTGTTAGTAGAATAAATGAACATATGACTGACATTGTTGTTCATTGATGTGTAGAGTGCTAGAATTGTTGCCAGGAATGTTTCAAGGACAAATCAGTGACATTTTACAATAGTAACACCCTGACAGAGAGGAACTTAATAGTTGTGATTATTATTATACCATTTTCATAAAGCATTCAATCTGAAACACCATTGATGAATACATACAGAGACATTGTTATATGTTAACCACCATGAATGTACACATACAGGAAACATTGAAATATTTGTAGTGCACGCTTTTCTGACACTGACTTTCTGAAGAGGCACAAGCAGGCACACAAAGAAGAGGCACCTAAAAAATGTGATGTGTGTGGTGTATCATAAATAAAAATTATTACTACAAGTTTTGTCATTATTGTGCATGTTTCTCTCATGTTCAGGAGCAATGGTAATACAGGCTAGTATGCTTGCCTGCTGACCAGTGGTCATGTGTTTGAATCCCCATTGACACAGCCTGCGTGTATATCTTAGCCTGTCTTTAAAAAAAAAAAAACAGAAATGCTGGCTCCTGAGAAAACGAGGCTGGCTCCTGAATTATGCTTAGATTTTCCTGCCTCTGAATGTGGGGATTTGTCTCATTGATATGGGCTTTTAAGTTGACATGACCTTAAATCATTATCAGGAAACAACCTGGGAAATAAAGGCCATCATCTTGATATTGACCATGTCATCTGTCTTAATAACTTCACAAACATGTCTGATCGTATCATTAGCCGCACCATCCAAGAACTGCCACTCTTCAACTTGTGTCGCACCCAAAGCCTCATGCGCAGGGTGTTATTTTGTCACGGTGATGCTAAGTCATATCTTTGTTTGGAGCACCTCGTGCCGATCATATATTGATGAGATATGTTGCATGCACACAATGGGTGTTCCCTTTGTACAGCCCACAATTATTCTCATGGCCTCAGTTTTTGCATGTGTTCAGCTTCTCCAGCTGGCTGTGGATATTGAGAGCAACACCAGACCATATTCAATTACCAAAATAATAAATTTTTGATAAAAATAGACCTGTTTACTTGCCTTAAGGTTCATTGAACACAAAATACTAGTTCTCTACTTTATGCAGCAATCGGCATGTGATTGGTGATGTGTTGAATATCACATTGAACACAAAGTACTAGACCTGTATTTTATACAACAATCAACATGTGATTGGTGATGTGTTGAATATCATACTGAACACAAAGTACTAGACCTGTATTTTATACAACAATCGGCATGTGATTGGTGATGTGTTGAATATCACACTGAACACAATGTACTAGACCTGTAATTTATACAACAATCGGCATGTGATTGGTGATGTGTTGAATATCACATTGAACACAAAGTACTAGACCTGTATTTTATACAACAATCGGCATGTGATTGGTGATGTGTTGAATATCATACTGAACACAAAGTACTAGACCTGTATTTTATACAACAATCGGCATGTGATTGGTGATGTGTTGAATATCATACTGAACACAAAGTACTAGACATATTTTATACAACAATCGGCACGTGATTTGTGATGTGTTGTATATCATATTGAACACAAAGTACTAGACCTGTATTTTATACAACAATCGGCATGTGATTGGTGATGTGTTGAATATCACATTGAACACAAAGTACTAGACCTGTATTTTATACAACAATCGGCATGTGATTGGTGATGTGTTGAATATCACACTGAACACAAAGTACTAGACCTGTATTTTATACAACAATCGGCATGTGATTGGTGATGTGTTGAATATCACACTGAACACAAAGTACTAGACCTGTATTTTATACAACAATCGGCATGTGATTGGTGATGTGTTGAATATCACACTGAACACAAAGTGTCAGGAATCTCTATGTCGCCAACCGAGATGCAGGAACATTGTTACGCCCGCCAGGCGAATAATCTCCAGCCGGGATGCAGTAACATCGTTACGGCCGCCAGGCGAGTACCAGTTACCTGCCCATGGGTTGCTGGCTGACGCGATCGTCAGCGGTCAGGCAAGGACAAAGCAAGACGCACGCAGTCCTCGTGAAGCCAGTCCACAGGGCAAGCACTGTGTGAGGAAACCGGCAGACTGCTTGGGAACTCGGACATGACAAGACGTGTGGGTTGAGAAAGGCTTCTGTGTAGTTTCTGTGCCCGAAAGTCGAGTGCTTGTATATCTTGTGAGATAGACTGTGATGCTGTGGGTTTTGTCTGTAAGTGTACTGATGTATTGTATATGTATAATAATAATCATCACATGCCAAACTAGATTGTCTTGCATGTGAACTGTAAATAAATCCATTGAACTTCGTGTCATTGTGTGTCAAGTCCAATCACGTTGTACTTGTACTTGTCTCACATATGTTAGGTCCAACGACCCAGGTTTAAGTCCCTGACATGTGTGAACGTGGAAGGCTCGTCCTCATTGAACGTGGAAGGCTCGTCCTCATTGAACATACTAACGTAAATTACATGCATTTGATTGTTTAAACGTGTAAAACATCTGTGATTGTAAACCTTGTCGCCATTTTGAACTTGTTGTAGTTTGACCTTGTCGCCATCTTGTAAACATGATGTCTATGTCCTTACTGAATGTCATCTTGATGTAAGTGATGTGTCATCATTGTTATAGATTGTTGAAATATATCTAGATTGTATTTGTGAAGTTAGTTGTGGAAAGCAGAAAGTTTAGGAAAGAAAGTGACTTGTGATTTGAAAATTGTCGACCGACGACATTACGACCCACAATTACACTCTACGCCATACAAACCTAATCAAAACTTAGTGACAAGCATACACAGCACACAAAGATAGATTCTAATTTATTTCCTCCCAAAAAGAAAGCAGGTTTTCTGTGCCATCTGAAACCCTTGCCCGTAGAGGTCAATTTGTCCTTGAAGTAGCGACCCTACAGTTCCTAGCCCTGGTTTGAACCATTATTCACCGCATCCAGTGCACTTGAGTATATTTTTTCTATATACTTTCGGATGCAAATTTGGGCATAAATTGTAAGTTCAACAATATTGTAAAATTGTTCACGTTACTAACACCTTGTAACAAATTGTGTGTCTGATAACTTATTTTCATTTAAACATTCCATCATGTCTTCATTAAATGACTTCATCGATATGGGTTTAAAGCTAAAGTTAACTGGTGACAAGTTAACAAAATGGAGTGAAACAAAATATGCTGAACATCTCCTAGTACAAGAAAAAGCTAATGAACGCCATGAAAGAGCGGTTGAAAGAGCTGCCAAGCAGGCAGAAGCAGAAACAGCATCAAAGCAGGCTGAGCTAGAATTAGCTGCGAAAACGAAACAAGCTGAGCTAGAATTAGCTGCAAAAACGAAACAAGCAGAATTAGATTCTGAATTGAAGAAGGCAGAAATAGCAGCTCAAAGCAAACGCGAAGAGCTCGAATTACAACTCAAAATTAAACAGCTTGACACTGAGACTGCCATAGACAAAGAGTCTAAGAAATCTGCAAGACTGGAAAAAGAAAACCAGTATAAAAAGTATCAAGTTATTGTAAGAAATTATACCTCAGGTGACTGCATTGCAGCGTTCACCCAAAATTTTGAAACCTTAATGGACCATTATCAGGTTCCAGTGTCTGAATGGAACAGTATTTATATGAGGAGTTTGTCAGGGGAGCCTCTGAAAGTCATTGAGACTATCCCCAAAGACCTCAGAAAAGACTACCATTATCTAAAATTAAAAATTATGGCACATGTTATGCTAGATGAGGCAGGATACAGAGAACAGTTCAGCAAACTGAGTCCAAAATCTACTCAGACGTTCTCTGACTATGTCTCTGTAGTCCGAGACGTATTTACAAAATGGAGTTCGGCAGCCAAAGTAAATAAGAACTATGATAAGTTAGAAGATCTCATTATCAGGGATAAAATCATCACATCCCTGCCACCAGCATTTTCAAAATTTTTGCTAGAGAATGAATGTACGAGTGTAGAAGAGATTGAGAGACGTGGGTCGGCTTACTACTCAGCCAATAAACATTGTTTTGCTAGTGAAGCTACTGATACAAACTTCGTAGCAGCAGCAAACTATGACAAACCTCGATCAGAAACCTACAATAGGCAAAGAAATTATACGCCTACTTCTGAGAAATACAATCATTGTAGATTTTGTAACACGTCACACCACCAAGGTGAAATGTGCGATAAGAACCCAGCATATGTTACATACTTACAAAACTACATAAATAGTCAGAATAAGGAACGTAAATCCTTTAAAAAGGTACGAAAATGCTTCCTCTGTAAAGCGTACGGTCATTGGCGCCATGATTGTAAAGGAAGGCAAATGACCTAGAAAGCAAATGCCGCCTTATTTGACAGTTCATCATCAGATGAAGAACATTCAGAAAAACTCCCTGTGAACTCAGCACAGGCTTTTGACATGTTTAATTCACATAAATGTACTGTTTGTAATACCTTTTATGAAGATGGCATTTTAACATGCGGCCATTCCATTCCGATTGCCAATGAAGATGCTAATTTGGTAATAGATTCCAAAGGCAGAATAAACATCCATCAGTGATATGTGAATGGCAAGCCTGCTACAGTGCTTCGTGACACCGGAAGCTCCCTTATAGGGCTAAAGAGACAGTTCATAATGCCTACAGACTATACAGGCAGGCATGTATAGACTGCGTATATACTAGACCTGTATTTTATACAACAATCGGCATGTGATTGGTGATGTGTTGAATATCACACTGACCGCTGAACTTCCCCCAACATTTACTGGTGCTTATTTTAGACTAGGTCGACCTAGGCAGACCAGGTCAGTCTTACAATCCTGCCTCTGTCCGAATTCGAACAAATGACCTTTGAGCGAGCCTCTAATCTCCATGCTACCACTCCTTCCATGTTGTTGGTAGAGAGCATACTACAGACGCTGTTCCATTCCACCGCTGCCATCATCTTTAATGCATTGAGTAGCATTCTAATCGATTTACGCCATTTCTCCCATAAGGGTCCCGAAAGACAAACTTTCGTCATATGTTATCCCTGGTGTTAAATGGCTTTCTTTCTGCTCATAGCATCGTTAAATGCGAGGTTTGAGACGTCATCTCTTACAATTATGTCAGATTCTAGTGAGAAACAAAAAGTATGTATTGGATCAAACAAAAATAGATTGCGGAAAATGGGAAGTTGTGGTGTGTCACAGTTATGACTTAAAAGTGATTAATTGGTAGCAGACGTGCAGTATTATAATGCAATAACAAGATGTATGGCTGTGGATTTTGGAATGTAAATCAACAAATTAGAAACAGTTTAGAGGAAACAGAAATGTGGTTCCTGAGACGAATGTTGCAAATTCCTTGGATTGCCAAAGTAATTAACAACGACTGTCTAAAAGAAGCTAATGAAACTATAGTCTGTCCGGAAATTAATGCCGTCATTCACGATCAATTATTTTGAAAACTGTCTGTTGCATCGTTATGAAATTTTTCCAGCCGTCTTATATTTACCCCCACCCAATGAATATGTCTTTGAAAGGTCCAAAAACAACTTAATTCATTGAAAGCGGCGACATTCCTTTGATCTTTTGCTGAACAACTAGTGATTTCTCGCTAACGAAGTTATTTTTACGGTAATGTGAGACATGTCAATTCTGTTGACACACAAAGGCGTATCCAGATTCGTATGAGAGTAGGTGCAATGAAAGGATTAGCTTAAAATCCCATATGGCTCAGTTTCTCTCCGCAGCGCGGAAAGCGTCGCACAAATCACGAACTCCGTAGCTCCAGCGACGACCCTCGGGAGTCTCCGAAAAAATGCTCTCGTGAAATGAAGGACACGGCCCGGAATCGAACATACAACCTTCGAACCCGAGTCAGACGGCTTGTCCACTTCACCACGGAGAATCCCGAGAGGGGTGCAATGTGTAATATTAGTAAAGACAGAGAATTTACAGAGGCACGGGGTAAATAATTTGTAAATTAACAGGAAAGTAGAAGGAATATATTTCTTACCTTATTTTTCATTGCCTTCTTGTTTCTTCAGCTGATGCTGTAATGTTTAGGGCCTGTAATTCGTCTGAATAGTTGGAGCAAAATATCCCAGTAAGTGTGTACGTAGATTAAGGTCTGCGATCTGCTCATACCTTAATCTGTGTCGGACGATTCCAGTAGGTTGATGATTGCTCTCGGTTGCATAAAATTCAATCCATCCTTTCTCCAATAGTCCTTGTCAGAGTCTAGAATAGTGCAGTGATGCAGTGACATCGTTACGCCCGCCAGGCGACTTAGTCCCCAGCAGGGATGCTGTAACTTTGTTACGCCGCCAGGCGAGTAGTGGTTACCTGCCCGCGATATTGCTGGCTGACGAGATGGCTAGCGGTCAGGCAAGGACGACGCAAGACGCACGCACGCCTCGTGAAGCCACTTCAGGTGGGAGGCAAGTTGCGAGCTATAGGCAGACAGCTCTGGGACGTTGACTCGACTGGACGCATGATGAGAGAAAGGCGTTGTGTGGTTTCTGTGCCTGAAAGTCGAGTGTCTGGACATCTTGAGAGATAGCCTGTGAGCTGTATTGTGTATGTAAGTGTATTGAAGTATCAAGTATATCTTGTTGTGATCATCGTACTGTATATGAGCTGTAAATAAATCCATTGAACGTTGTGTCGTTGAGTCTTAAGTCAAATCACGTTGTACTTGTACTGTCTCACATGTGTTAGGTTAGCGAGCCAAGTATAAGACCCTGACATGTGTGGACGTGGTGGCATTCGTCTGGCTTTGAAATGAACGTGTTTATGTAATGAACATTTAAAACTAGAGTTTGTGAACTTAGAATTTTTGTCAAAATTTATTGTACATGTAAATGTGATCGTGGAAGGCTCATTTTGATTTATTACTACATTGTTTAAACATGGAGACTATTTGTAAACGTACAGTGCATACATATTGTTCGATCTTGTAAACGTGTAAAACATTTGTGATTGTTGAACTTGTCACCGTTTTGACCTTGTCGACATTGTGATCTTGTCGCCATTGTGACCTTGTCGCCATCTTGTAAACTTGATGTTTATGTCCTTACTGAATGTCATCTTGATGTAAGTGATGTGTCATCAATGTTGTAGAGTGTTGAGATATATGTGGATTGTCTTTGTGAATTGAGGTGTGGAACGCAGAAAGTTTTGGGAAGAGAAAGTGACTTGTGTTTTGAAAAAAAAAATTGTTGACGGACAAAATTACGACCTACAATTACACTCAACGCCATACAAACCTAATTAAAACTTAGTGACAAGCAGGCACACCACATCAAATAGACGATAATTTATTTCCTCCAAAAACAAAGCAGGTTTTCCGTACCATCTGAAACCCTTGTCCGTAGAGGTCATTTGTGTTTTCGAAGTAGCGACCCTACAGTTCCTAGCCCGATTTCCAACCGTTCTTCACCGCATCCAGGGCACTTGAGTATATTTTTCTTTTCATACACTTTAAGGATGCAAATTTAGGCACGTTTGTCAATAGAATTCAATTGTAAATTGTTTATTTTACTAACCACTTGTAACAAATTGTGTGGCTGGTATTTCATTGACATTTTCCATCATGTCTTCATTAAATGATTTCATCGATATGGGGTTAAAATTACAATTAACAGGAGATGAGTTAACGAAGTGGAGTGAGAAGAAATACTCTGAATACCAAGAACGCGAGGAAAGAGCAGCTGAAAGAGCTTTAAAGCAGGCAGAGACTGAAAGGGCTGCCAAGCAAGTAGAGGCAGAAACAGCCTTAAAGCAAGCAGAGGCAGCAACTGCAGCAAAACAGACCGAATTAGAACTGGCTGCAAAGACAAAGCAAGCCGAATTAGAACTGGCTGCAAAGACAAAGCAAGCCGAATTAGAAACAGAATTAAAGAAGGCAGAAATAGCAGCTCAGAGTAAGAGAGAAGAACTGGATTTACAGTTAAAGATGAAACAACTTGATACTGAGACTGCCATTAACAAAGAGTCTAAGAAATCTGAGAGACTGGAGAAAGACAACCAGTACAAGAAATATCAAGGTATTGTACGTAATTATACCTCGGGTGACTGCATCGCAGCCTTTACCCAAAATTTTGAGACTTTAATGGAACATTACCAGGTTCCACTGTCTGAATGGAATATTGTTTATATGAGGAGTTTATCAGGGGAGCCTCTTAAAGTCATTGAGGCCATCCCCAAAGACCTCAGAAAAGATTACCATTATCTGAAATCAAAGATTATGGCACATTTTATGTTAGATGAGGCAGGTTACAGAGAACAATTCAGCAAATTGAGCCCAAAACCGACTCAAACGTTCTCTGATTACCTCTGCTTAGTCCGAGATATATATACCAAATGGACTTCAGCAGTTAACATTGACAAATATTATCAAAGATTAGAAGATCTGATCATTAGAGATAAAGTTATTTCATCCATTCCATCAGCATTTTCAAAATTTTTGCAGGAGAATGAATGCACTAGTGTAGATGAGATTGAGAGACGTGGTTCGGCGTATTACACAGCCAACAAACATTGTTTTGCCAATGAAGCTACTGACATAAATTGTGTAGCATCGGCTAACTATGACAAACCCTATAGTAGGCAGAAACCTCATAAGCCTACATCTGAGAAGTATAATCACTGTAAATATTGTAAAATTTCACATCATCAAGGTGAGATGTGCGACAAGAACCCCGCATATCATACTTATCTACAAAACATGGTAAACAGACAAGATAAGGAGCGTAGATCCTTCAGAAATTTGCGTAAATGTTTCCTCTGTAAGGCGTATGGACACTATCGCCATGATTGTAAAGGTAGGCAAATGACCAACAAAGCAAATGCCGCCTTGTTTGACAGTCCATCGTCAGATGAAGAACAATCAGAGAAACATCCTGTGAACTCAGCACAGGCTTTTGACATGTAAATAAATGTACTGTTTGTAACACCTTTTATGAAGATGGCATTTTAACATGCGGCCACTCCATTCCTATTGCCAATGAAGAAGCTAATTTGGTAGTAGATTCCAAAGGCAGGATAAACGTCCATCACGGATACGTGAATGGCAAGTCTGCTACAGTCCTTCGAGACACGGGAAGCTCACTTATTGGTCTGAAGAGAACGTTCATAATGCCTACAGACTATACAGGCAGGCACGTAACATGCAGAACATTCTCAGGTAATATTGAAAAGTACCCACTAGCATGGGCATATATTGAAACACCTTTCCTCACTGGGAAAGTAAAGTGTGCTTCATTAACAAACCCAGTGTGTGATATAATAATTGGAAATTTACCAGAGGTGAATGATAAACCTCATGACATAACATCTCTGTGTATTGAAGATAGCATAACATCACCATCCAATGGCATCATTGATAATGTTACACCACCTATTGAATGTATGGTAGCTAATGTAGCACTAAGATCTCATGACATCATTGATAACATTGTTTCATCACCATCTGATATCATTGAATGTGTGAACGCAGTAACTAGATCTACTGCTAGAGTGCAAGATGAAAGTAATCAAACTGAGGCTATACAAATGCTTAGCCCAGTATCACTAACTACTAACACCATGAAGGAGACTTTTGTAACAGCTCAAAAGGCTGACCCTTCATTGTTAAAATATTTCAATCTGATCGGCCAAAAGCCAAAGGTAACCAAGAATGCAAAATGGCATTTTGCTGTGAAAAATGATATCCTCACTAGGTATTATACCAGAGGTGATAACACAACAGAGCAAACTGTTTTGCCAACTAATTATCGTAAGCAAGCCTTACATCTTGCCCATGATAGACCTCTTGCAGGGCATATGGCATACGCTAAGACTAGATCAAGATTATTAACACAGTTTCATTGGCCCAAATTTTGCAATGACATTAAACAATATTGCAGAAGTTGTGACATCTGCCAAAAACTGGTAAAAAAAGGTAAATACCCACAGGCAAAGTTACAAGTTACTGACTTAGCCAGTCGACCTTTTGAGAAATTATCTGTCGACATAGTGGGCCCTCTCAATCATACAACAACTAGAGGGAATAAATATATTCTAACTGTCATTGATCAATGTAGCCGCTGGCCGGAAGCGATTCCGCTAAAGAACATAACTGCCAATGATATAATGGAAGTTTTCTTCCATATATTTTCTCGGATAGGATTTCCAGACACTATCCAATCAGATAGGGGCACTCAGTTTATTGCCGCATCTACCCAAGCTTTCACCAAAATGTTGGGAGTGAAGCAGTGTTTCAATTCCCCGTACCATCCTCACTCTAGTGGAATTATAGAAAAATGTAACGGCGATTTAAAGCACATGCTTGCAAAAGTCACGCAAGAGCACCCCAATAACTGGGATGTATATCTACCAGCTATTCTTTTTGCTTATCGCGAAGTACCACATTCTAGTACCGGTTTCTCTCCTTTTGAACTTATCTATGGTGCCAAACCACGTGGCCCATTAACTATTTATCATCAAATGTTAACTGACTCCACTCCAGTACTTAAACCCATATCATCATACGTATATGTTACATCATTGCGTGAAAGAATCATCAAATCTTGTATAATTGCAAAGAATGCACTAAAATTATCTGGTGCTACTTATAGACAGTATGCTGACAAAGGTAACAGGACAATAACGTTGACACCTGGACAGGACGTTCTTCTTCTATTACCTAGTGACAGACACTTATTGACTGATTCTTGGCAGGGACCTTTTAAAGTGACGAGACAGATTTCACCTGTAGACTACGAGATCCAAATAAAAGACAAACACAAAATATTCCACATAAATATGCTAAGACCATATCACAACAGAGACAACGAACAAGACGATACAACAGCTTGTACAGTGATAATAGATCATGAAGATGACGAGGCTAGTGACGAAATTCCAACACCTGCATTAGACACCACAAACTGCTTGAAGGAGATCAAAATCAACCCAAAGTTAACTCAAGCAGAAACAGACAGTTGCAAACAGCTAATACAACAGTACAACACCATCTTCTCCAACAACCCAGGACAAACAGAATTAGTACAGCATCACATCACACTCACGTCAAACACAGCCATAAGATGCAGACCATACACCATTCCATTACATTACAAAGAACACTTACATCAGGAGATCATCAACTTAGAGAAAAACATCATAAGACGATCCCAATCAGACTTCTCATCTCCAATGGTCATAGTACGCAAAAAGGACAACACAATAAGACTCTGTGTCGACTATAGAAAGCTCAATAAAATAACTCTTCTAGATCTGGAGCCAATGGCAAACTCTGACGATCTACTGACAGAACTGACAGACGCTAGGTGTTTTACGAAGGTAGACATGACTAAAGGATATTGGCAAATAGCGGTAGACGAACAGAGCAGACATCTGACAGCATTTGCCACACCTTGCGGACTGTACGAATGGTGCAAACTTCAATTTGGGCTTGTCAATGCCCCAGCCACATTCGTACGTATGACACGACTTTTACTAGTAGATATACCTAACATAATTTGCTATATAGACGACATCTGTGTTCACACAGAGACGATGACAGAGCACATAAAGACATTAGAACAGACATTTGAACGTATTAGACAGCACGGACTGACGGTAAAGCCTGCAAAAGTAGACATAGCCTACCAGGAAATATCCTTCTTGGGGTACAAAATATCCAATGGCTTTGTCACGACAGACGATAACATTGTGTCCAAGATACTAAAACTCTCACTTCCGACTACGAAAAAGCAAGTCAGAAGTTTGTTGGGACTGATAAATTATTACCGGCAGTTCATTCCTGATTTTTCCGAACTGACCGAATATTTACTAACTTACTAACAAAAGATAAACCGGAGAAATTTGTAAGCAATGAATGCCTAAAATTTGCATTCTGTAAAGTATTATCTTGTCTTTCTGATAATAGCTTACACAATCCCATCCTGAAATTGCCCAATCTTCATTTACCTTTCAGATTGCGTACAGACGCGAGCTCCGTGGCGATTGGAGCAGTCTTGTTGCAAGAGCACAATAACATCCTTTACCCTGTGTACTTCGTATCCAGGAAACTGAAACCCAGAGAACGGGCTTGGTCAATACCTTAGTTGGAAGCCCTAGCTTTAGTGGTGGGTATAACTAAATTGTCCAGATTTCTTCTAGGACGCCATTTCATCGTGGAATCTGACAGCAGTCCGTTGCGATTTATAAATTCAGGTGTACCTTCAAACCAGATGGTAGCACGCTGGTCTCTTAAGCTCCAAGATTACAGCTTCGAGGTTCGACATATTCCAGGCAGAACCAACACGATTGCCGATCTTTTGTCCCGTTGTCCGACCGACCCAGTAAGCACCAATGTCTGAGTGCAATGTGTAAAATACACTCAGATTAACACAGCCATCCATCAGTGAATTTTTTTTTTTCCATTCACAAAAAGCTGTGTAAAGTCTACTATGTGATGTGATAGGGATTACTCCCAATATATATAGTGTTCTTATTTTACTAATTAATGTAGTGATTGTCGTGTATAATTGTGTAGTGTGTGGTAGAAAGCGAACTTTATTAATTGTATATATTACGAAAGAGAACAGTGCCACATTCGCTCAAAAACTTACCGTAAGCGAACTATCCAATTTGACAGTGGCATCTGCGTGTGGAACTTTCCAGTGATATTTTAAATCCGTGTGTGAAAGTGTGACCTAAACATTGACAGCTACACCACTGCAGTCAATCGTAATCCAGAAGGTTTTACAGTGAAACATCCAACACATGAACGATTAGAACATTGTACATTCCGTAACTACATCAGACCGGAACAAGTGTTTTCTACAAGTTTCAACATCAGCTGTTTAGTGTTCGTGTGTACTTCCGGATTAGTTAGAAATTTAGAGCAAAATTAGCAGACGACAAATAAAAGTTTAAAAAGCTATGACGATTCTAAAATCTTTAGGAATCAACAAGTTTGAATACACGAATTGTGTGTTTATATATTTATGTAGTGTAATCTTAGAATCATATCTTGATTAATGTATTCATACTACCGACTTTTTCTCGTTAGTATGAAGAAACATCAAGCGATGACGCTAAGAAATAGAATAATTATTGTAAAATATTATATTTCATAAATTTTGAAGTTACCCCCCTTTCATTTATTTGTTATTACATCATTACACAAAGGGCCATAATTTGAAATGTATACTGTAATGTGTTGTATATAAATAGCCATGTTGTTGCCCGATTGTTGACACACCAGGAAGCCATCTACTGGGCATGGTAGAGTGTTACCGACATTGCAGACACAAGAGCTCCTGGCCAAATGAGGTCAGGGTTTGAGCGTTTAATACGACTTTTATAAAGCCGTATTTCGGTCTAGCCAGATGGTTTTTGTTTCAAGAACCATATTATTACGTTTTTTTTTTTGAGGCTGCGAGGTAGATGTGTGAAGCTGGTACTACCGATCTGACTGGGTCAATAATGCAATTGAGGTAATCAGCCATCGAGAGGATGAAACCTGACAAGTGTTAAAGGTTAAACACCACATTTCGTTGAATACAACTTGCATTTCTTATATGTTTCTATGGCAGATGTGTATTTCTATGTATTATGATATCAATGTATATAACAACAGAAGGGTCGACTCTGACAAGGTTAAAATATTAACCCAGTATGTACATATATTATACATGAAAGATGACATCTTTCATGAAGTTGCCGGGGGAGCATGTCAGAGTCTAGAATAGTGCAGTGATGCAGTGACATCGTTACGCCCGCCAGGCGACTTAGTCCCCAGCAGGGATGCCGTAACTTCGTTACGCCGCCAGGCGAGTAGTAGTTACCTGCCTGCGAGATTGCTGGCTGACGAGACTGGCTAGCGGTCAGGCAAGGACGACGCAAGACGCACGCACGCCTCGTGAAGCCACTTCAGGTGGGAGGCAAGTTGCGAGCTATAGGCAGACAGCTCTGGGACGTTGACTCGACTGGACGCATGATGAGAGAAAGGCGTTGTGTGGTTTCTGTGCCTGAAAGTCGAGTGTCTGGACATCTTGAGAGATAGCCTGTGAGCTGTATTGTGTATGTAAGTGTATTGAAGTATCAAGTATATCTTGTTGTGATCATCGTACTGTATATGATCTGTAAATAAATCCATTGAACGTTGTGTCGTTGAGTCTTAAGTCAAATCACGTTGCACTTGTACTGTCTCACATGTGTTAGGTTAGCGAGCCAAGTTTAAGACCCTGACAGTCCTCTTCCTCTTTCAACACATGGTCCTGACGTTTTTTCCAGTAACTTTTATCAATATTTAATAGCGCAGACAGACAGACAGAAAGGTAGGTAGGTATATAGGCAGAAAGGTAGGTGGATGGATGGCTGGCTGACTGGGTGGGTGGGTCGGCCGGCAGGTAGGTAGGTAGATTAGATAGATAGATAGCCAGATAGATAGAAAGATAGATAGATATCGGTCGGTCGGCCTGCAGGCAGGCGGGTAGATAGATTAGATAGATAGATCCCCGCCAGGAGCCGGGCCGAGCCGGCTATAATTTATATAATCACGTTTGATGAAAGAACCCACAGTTTTACGACACCTCTGAACCTACCCCATATAAATTCCCTCAGTCTGCCAAAAGCAAAACCGCGCAGACAAATTTCAAAAATTTGGGGGTGTGTCTTGTTGAAACGGTAATGCTCTTAAAATGATGGAATGAGTGCGGGGGCAAACAAATATATATACCGTATATAACCAAACATTGAAATCTGCTGTACAATCTCCAGAACAAAAATTTCTTTGTTGGGTGGACATAATTATAAGGTTATATGCTAAATCTCATCATTTTCCCTCAATTGGTTACTGAGATATTGAATTTTATATTGAGGCCAAAAAAACCAAAAAAAAACTATAGAACATTTTCCCCCCCCCCCCCCCCTAGCGGAGAAAGCTGCTAACCCCTCTGCCACGGAGCCGGCATAGAACATTATATTCAACAATAATAAAGAGGCAAACATCTTTCTTTGGTCATGTGATGACAAGAGAGGCATTGGAGAATATCATGAAAATTGAAAAGATTGAGTGAAAGAGGCAGACCAAGAGAAATGATGCTGGATGAAATGAGACGGTGACATGGAGGAATATCATCAGCAGAGTTGATCCAGAAAACAAAAGGCCGAGATCTGTGGAGAGTCATTAACGCCCTCGCCAGGCGGCACGGCACTTGATGACGAACAACATTTTGGTTTAATATATATATGCCCATGCCAGATACGGGAAGTAGCTTAAGATGATTAATCATGCCATGGCACTTAATCAGAGAAACGGTCTCATTTCCCGGTTGGCATCGCTCTCTCCTGACAGCCTCAGTGTCCAACATGGTTTTATTATACTCCGCTTTTATAATCTGGGTGACCTGACTTTGATTGGTACATATTCCTGTAGCTGAATACATGTACGACATCGTACCCGACTGTGTATGTTGCGACTGGATGTCGTGATGACTAGCGTAGAGCGGTGACTGATATAGCAGCAGCGATATTGTGGTATTGGGTCTCCAAGCTGTCAGACACGGAAGCTACCTGAGTGCGACAGTGGGTGCAAAGCTTGATCAGAGAGCTCTGAGTATGCAACATGATGTATTCCTTTCTTCCCTTCTCCCTGTTCGTTACTCGAATGTCTTCCACCCCTTTTCGTCAGAGGTGTACTCACTACCCAGAATGTCATACTTTCATTTATTGGTCTCTTTAGTCTCCGAAAAATTTCACTCGTAAACCGAAGGACGCAGCCCGGAACCGAACCCACAACCTTCAGAGCCCGATTCAAATGGCTTGACCACTTCACCACGGAGACTCAGTTCCTATTAGATCACCATCATTGTTTCTAGAGATGTACAGTTGGGAGAGAAACTGTGGTGTGCCCTACCCACAGTAAACCAATCATCCATGCTGTCTCTTTCTCATGTGCTCATATCATTTCTAGCATGGAAGTGATGTGATATACTACACGAGGCTATCTCATATCATGTTTACTAGTGATAGTCGGATCATCCACTATCCCCATTGCACAGTATACCGCCCAGATTTCCCATCTAGAGGTACGTTTATATTTTTAACCGTGGCGACAGTGAAACGTGGCATTTTGTTGTCTGTGTATTTCAATTGAAAGAATCCATTACGTTACTTCATCATATGTTGAACTGTTTTTTTTTTAAAACCTGACGAGATAGAGCGAGGTATGCCAAATATTAAATTGTGCAATATGTTGTTTGTGTCTTCTTCGTTTTCTTTTGTTCTGCTGCTTTTGCCATGAAGCATCGCAGAGAGGAAGCAGGTGCAATTTTATGTGCTTCATTTGTCTTGTTCTAGCATCAAATTTGATTTCTTCAGTGACTCTATTACTCCACCTAGTCAACTCTGTTTATGTCGTCCTCTCGCTCAAGGCCCTCTTGTCCCACACTGCAAGATACTAACTATAGGCGGTAGGTGACAGTTTATGACAGATATTCTATAAAGTCAGTAATCGGTGTTTTCCCTACACTTGCTCTTAGTTTCACATGTGTTTATCCATCTCTCATTGTTTTGTAATTTTCAGCTCTACTTCTTATGCATCTCCTCTCCATGATATGATTTTATAGCCTGTGTGTTTCTAGGACTGTCCATGTCCCATGTCTGATATTGGTAACAGCTTTGGGACGTCTGTCAGCATCTACCCAGCGGAAATCCGGGGGATTTCAATTACGACCAGACATTGTGGTGCTCTCTCTGTGGACTCTACAGTACTAATCTACATTTCATAAATTCAAAGCTATGTTTTCCCGTAGTGAATTTGAATAACGAAGACACAAACAATAGATTGCACGATTTATTGCCTGGCATATTTCGCTGCACCTCGTCAGGTGCATAATGCAGAAATCACACAACGTAAAGTAAATTAACTAGAGAAATCCTTCAAGCTGAAATATACACATGTTCGCACAGTAATGTCAATTGCCTACTATGGTAATTTTAAGCTCACTAACATGTCTTTCTGTTTGCACAAATCTGGTTGCGTAGGTTAATCATTATTGCTTCTGCAAACTTTAACAAGCGAGTATTTTGTGTGTTAAACAACACGAAAAAGGCAATGTCTGTATCAATCACATGGCCGCTTTCGAACATGTGCCTAGCAATTGATGACGCCGGAAGCTTCCGGTGTGAAGGCCCCACTAGGCTCCTATCGCCTGTGTGTAGTATCTTCTTGACCCATTGAGGTATGTGTTCTGACACGCTTTAGTTCAGCTGTCACTTTGTTCTGCCGATGTAGGTAGACTGGCACCTACATGTGAATTGGTAAATAAAATTGTTTTTGGCGTATGGAGGAACAGGCTCTTTTACTGCTGGTATGGGAATTGGTGTGGTTCTATACCTAGTGACTGAAGTTGCAGCACAGAATGTTCGGCCTACTGCTGTAGTGAGCCGGTCTTGTAGACGTTGTATTACATCATCTCCTTGAAAGGTTAGCTGGATGAATATCTTGAGTTTAGGGACTATAGTTTCGTCTTGTTTTGGTTTGGGCTGTTGGCAGTGGTACTTTATAAATCCTGTGGAGTACCCATTTAGGTTTAAGACATTCTTCAGAGTTTCAAATTCCCCTGTCAGTGTGTCCTGGGTGCATGTTAGTCAGCTTTAAATTACCGTGGTAGACAACTGACATTACTGTAAGTTATTGGTACGGTAAGTTATTGGTTTGGGGAATAGTCTTAGCCCCATACTCAATTTTTACTATTACTATAATGTTGTAAATGGTATTTAGAAGTGCATTAGGCAATAGCTTTTGAGTTAAAATATAAATGGTATATTTAATAAAAAATAACTTTTATATAATAAAAATAATAACTTTTAAGTACCACTCACTTCAAATGGCTATATTGTTACAATCTGATCACGAATCCTGACGGTACTTAAAGGTCTATCTAAAATAACATTGCTTGTTTCCCAGGTAGGTGGCGTGAATGTTTGGAAGCGATCTGGGCATGCGCAATACATTTTGGGCATGCGCAATACAAGTTATCGATAAAATAATTCAGGATACAAAGGGTTAATAGAGTAATGGCAATGGTTCTGTCGCCCTGCTACCGAGTCGAGTGCGTGGCGTGACACTGAGCTGTGAATTCGTTTGGAATGTTTTTACATCTGTCCCCGATTGTTGTAGAATGAACTGCATGTTCGTGACGATGGCGATCGGTCTGTCGCTTGGAATTGAATGGATTGCCTTTTGTGTTCACGAGTGAATTTTTCTCGGAGATTCCTGGGGGTCATCGCTGGAACTACGGTGTTCATGCTTTGTGCGATGCTTTCAGCGGGACTCCCTGCTAAAGGGGACCGAGCAATATTTGATCAATCCCGGGGCAATGAAGTCGATCCTCTCGACTTTTAATGCAGTAATGTGTGGCTGCTGGTTTTCTAGTCACTGCCGCTTCCATCGACGATAAAATGTATTTTCTATGGAGGACTTTTGTGTTGGCTTTCTGACGGCGGCATTATGTACAGTGTACCTGTTGGATTGTTGAGACTCCTGTCTATTCCACTTTTCACATAGAGCAGTGAGGGGCATTTCGTGTGATGTTCACTGGCACAGGAATAGAGCATAATGGGGACGACACGTTGCTGTGAAGTTGGAACCGCGACTAACTAACTAACTAACTAACTAACTATCTAACTGACATTACTGTGCGAACATGTGTGTATTTCAGCTTGAAGGATTTATCTGGTTAATTTACTTTATGTTATGTTATTTCTGCAGTATGTACCTGACGAGATACAGCCGAATATGCCAAGCAATAAATCGTGCAATCTATGGTTTGTGTCTTCGTTATTCAAAGTACTAATCAAGATAACTGTTCCATTCGAATCAAGGGTTGAGAAGCAGCACACCCACAAGATGGAAAAGTACAGCAATGTTTTCTCAAGCCTGAGACAAGAAGGATAACCCATCAGGCTATTCGCTTACCAACTCCGCATACGATGTGCTGAAACAGAGGGGGGTGAACGGACAAACTAGAACACGGGCACTTAAAGACTGGGCTGGGCAGCGGAGAAGGCCTCGTTCTGGCTACAGGGCAGGCGTAATGATAACTGGGACAAGTATACGCAGTAAATGGTTCACAGATTTGCTTGCAATGTAAACTATCGGCTTTCAAAGAAGGAAACCTCACAATAACCACAAAGCATCCTCAGTAAGACAGAAGCCTCTCAATGAGACCGAAATACAGTAACCTCTCAATGAGACAGACACACAGCAACCTCTCAATGAGACAGACACACAACAACCTCTCAATGAGACCGAAACACAGCAGCCTCTCAATGAGACCGAAACACAGTAACCTCTCAATGAGACCGAAACACGGCAACCTCTCAATGAGACCGAAATACAGTAACCTCTCAATGAGACAGACACACAGCAACCTCTCAATGAGACAGACACACAGCAACCTCTCAATGAGACCGAAACACAGCAACCTCTCAATGAGACCGAAACACAGCAACCTCTCAATGAGACCGAAACACAGCAACCTCTCAATGAGACCGAAACACAGCAACCTCTCAATGAGACTGAAACACAGTAACCTCTCAATGAGACCGAAACACAGCAACCTCTCAATGAGACAGACACACAGCAACCTCTCAATGAGACCGAAACACACAGCAACCGTCTCAATGAGACAGACACACAGCAACCTCTCAATGAGACAGACACACAGCAACCTCTCAATGAGACAGACACACAGCAACCTCTCAATGAGACCGAAACACAGCAACCTCTCAATGAGACCGAAACACAGCAACCTCTCAATGAGACCGAAACAGCAGCAACCTCTCAATGAGACCGAAATACAGTAACCTCTCAATGATACAGACACACAGCAACCTCTCAATGAGACAGACACACAAGCAACCTCTCAATGAGACCGACACACAGCAGCCTCTCAATGAGACCGACACACAACAACCTCTCAATGAGACCGAAACACAGGCAACCTCTCAATGAGACCGAAACTACAGTAACCTCTCAATGAGACCGACACTACAGTAACATCTCAATGATACAGACACACAGCAACCTCTCAATGAGACAGAAACACAGCAACCTCTCAATGAGACCGAAACACAGCAACCTCTCAATGAGACCGAAACACAGCAATCTCTCAATGAGACCGAAATACAGGAACCTCTCAATGAGACAGACACACAGCAACCTCTCAATGAGACCGAAATACAGGAACCTCTCAATGAGACAGGCACACAGCAACCTCTCAATGAGACAAACACACAGCAACGTCTCAATGAGACCGAAACACAGCAACCTCTCAATGAGGCAGACACACAGCAACCTCTCAATGAGACAGACACACAGCAACCTCTCAATGAGACCGAAACACAGTAACCTCTCAATGAGACCGAAACACAGCAACCTCTCAATGAGACCGAAACGCAGCAACCTCTCAATGAGACCGAAATACAGTAACCTCTCAATGATACAGACACACAGCAACCTCTCAATGAGACAGACACACAGTAACCTCTCAATGAGACCGAAACACAGCGACCTCTCAACGAGACAGACACACAGCAACCTCTGAATGAGACAGACACACAGCAACCTCTCAATGAGACCGAAACACAGCAACCTCTCAATGAGACAGACACACAGCAACCTCTCAATGAGACAGACACACAGCAACCTCTCAATGAGACAGACACACAGCAACCTCTCAATGAGACCGAAACACAGCAACCTCTCAATGAGACCGAAACACAGCAACCTCTCAATGAGACCGAAACACAGCAACCTCTCAATGAGACCGAGATACAGTAACCTCTCAATGAGACAGACACACAGCAACCTCTCAATGAGACAGACACACTGCAACCTCTCAATGAGACAGACACACAGCAACCTCTCAATGAGACCGAAACACAGCAATCTCTCAATGAGACCGAAATACAGGAACCTCTCAATGAGACAGACACACAGCAACCTCTCAATGAGACCGAAATACAGGAACCTCTCAATGAGACAGACACACAGCAACCTCTCAATGAGACAAACTCACAGCATCGTCTCAATGAGACCGAAACACAGCAACCTCTCAATGAGGCAGACACACAGCAACCTCTCAATGAGACAGACACACAGCAACCTCTCAATGAGACCGAAACACAGTAACCTCTCAATGAGACCGAAACACAGCAACCTCTCAATGAGACCGAAACGCAGCAACCTCTCAATGAGACCGAAATACAGTAACCTCTCAATGATACAGACACACAGCAACCTCTCAATGAGACAGACACACAGTAACCTCTCAATGAGACCGAAACACAGCGACCTCTCAACGAGACAGACACACAGCAACCTCTGAATGAGACAGACACACAGCAACCTCTCAATGAGACCGAAACACAGCAACCTCTCAATGAGACAGAAACACAGCAACCTCTCAATGAGACAGACACACAGCAACCTCTCAATGAGACAGACACACAGCAACCTCTCAATGAGACCGAAACACAGCAACCTCTCAATGAGACCGAAACACAGCAACCTCTCAATGAGACCGAAACACAGCAACCTCTCAATGAGACCGAGATACAGTAACCTCTCAATGAGACAGACACACAGCAACCTCTCAATGAGACAGACACACAGCAACCTCTCAATGAGACAGGCACACAGCAACCTCTCAATGAGACCGACACACAGCAACCTCTCAATGAGACCGAAACACAGCAACCTCTCAATGAGACCGAAACACAGCAACCTCTCAATGAGACCGAAATACAGTAACATCTCAATGATACAGACACACAGCAACCTCTCAATGATACAGACACACAGCAACCTCTCAATGAGACAGACACACAGTAACCTCTCAATGAGACCGAAACACAGCGACCTCTCAACGAGACAGACACACAGCAATCTCTGAATGAGACAGACACACAGCAACCTCTCAATGAGACCGAAACACAGCAACCTCTCAATGAGACAGACACACAGCAACCTCTCAATGAGACAGACACACAGCAACCTCTCAATGAGACAGACACACAGCAACCTCTCAATGAGACCGAAACACAGCAACCTCTCAATGAGACCGAAACACAGCAACCTCTCAATGAGACCGAAACACAGCAACCTCTCAATGAGACCGAGATACAGTAACCTCTCAATGAGACAGACACACAGCAACCTCTCAATGAGACAGACACACAGCAACCTCTCAATGAGACAGGCACACAGCAACCTCTCAATGAGACCGACACACAGCAACTTCTCAATGAGACCGAAACACAGCAACCTCTCAATGAGACCGAAACACAGCAACCTCTCAATGAGACCGAAATACAGTAACATCTCAATGATACAGACACACAGCAACCTCTCAATGAGACAGACACACAGCAACCTCTCAATGAGACCGAAACACAGCAACCTCTCAACGAGACAGACACACAGCAACCTCTCAATGAGACAGACACACAGCAACCTCTCAATGAGACCGAAACACATCAACCTCTCAATGAGACAGACACACAGCAACCTCTCAATGAGACAGACACACAGCAACCTCTCAATGAGACAGACACACAGCAACCTCTCAATGAGACCGAAACACAGCAACCTCTCAATGAGGCAGACACACAGCAACCTCCAATGAGACAGACACACATCAACCTCTCAATGAGACTGAAACACAGCAACCTCTCAATGAGACCGAAACACAGCAACCTCTCAAAGAGACCGAAACACAGCAACCTCTCAATGAGACAGACAAACAGCAACTTCTCAATGAGACCGAAACACAGCAACCTCTCAATGAGACTGAAACACAGCAACCCCTCAATGAGACCGAAACACAGCAACCTCTCAATGAGACAGACACACAGCAACCTCTCAAGGAGACGAAGCACAGCAACCTCTCAATGAGACCGAAACAACTGCGGTCTCGTGCCGCCCCAGAAGCCATCCCACCAGGTCAGAGGAACAAGGCGCCTAAGAAGTGTCGATACAGAAGAGTAGAAACACCACTATGTAGAGGTCACCGGGACCGGAAATGTCTGAAGTCGAACCTCTGGTGCCATGTGCCGGTAACGGCTGCTGGTGGTGGAATGTCTTACAAGGACCGCGCGCAATAGTAGTATTAGTAGCGACAGCAAGAGTTGGAGGGGACGGGGGAATTTGTTTGTTTGTTTGTTTAAAAAAAAATAGAATTAGCCCAGTGTGGAAGCTGGTTCCGCTGGGAGCATGCAGGTGGGCGGTCCGTAAGCTGCGAACGGGATACGGAGAAGGCAACAACGTCTACTGATTATTATTAATTTCCACCAAGGCATAGGGTGAGACTGAAGTCAACTGCCTGTGTAAGAAGCTGGCTTTCCCGCGGTCAGTTATGGTGCTGTGTTAAAGCTGGTAGATGCACCGTGTGCCCAGTGTTCGCCCTCCGAGGGTGGGATGGCTTCTGGGCAGACACACTTAGCGATAGACTCCAGTTTCGCTCTCGTTTGAGCTCATCAGTAGTGCATATCCCAGACAGGACCCGGGATCGAACCCCGGATCACTGGCGGGTGTGCGAGCTCAAACGAGAGCGAAACTCGAGTCTAATGCTTCCAGTATGACGCGGACAAGACCTTAGGTTCGTACCGGAATACGATCAGCGTTGCCAGTAGTGGGTTGTGCTCAATCCTAAATCCCGAAACAACCAAATAAAACATTTTCATTTAGTTTTAGCGATGTTGATATGGGAAAGGCACGATAATAAATGCCTCGAAGGTAAATTCACATCTGGGTGTCATGACCCTTCTGGGGATAACACTTCTGATGATCAGAAACCTATGTCGTGCTGGCTTCGTTGTAGAGTGTTTTGCAACTATCACTACTATCAGTATCAGCTTTTTTTTTTTTTTTGTAAGCATGTTGACATTAAGATGTTTTACCGTTTACGATTGGTGCCGTTTGATAGTTAATGCTGCTTGCTTTCTGTATTCTCGATTCTATTTCTCTACCAGATATTTAGTCTTTCATCTTCCTTGAACACATTGCCCAAATAACTTGTTTGTCTTATTATGCAAAGACACCGCGGGAGAGCATTGCGTTGAATTCTATCTATGAATTGCAGAATTATAATTGTTTCGCTGCTACCTGTGGCCGCTGATAATTTTTGTACTGACCTGTGTTATCGTGAAGCGTTGGTTTCTGGGAAACATGGCGGCTTGTCAACGGACTTATTGTTTACAGGTATTGGAAAATGTGATTTAAATGTTCTTTATTCAAGTCTCCACTTCAGTGCAAGATATGTTTAACGAGTGTTCAGATCTTGCAGATTGTCAGTAGTTTTCTTCTTGGTTCACAGTAACGATTTCAAATTCCTCAATTTCTTCTCATTTCATCTCATCTGTTAGTGTGTTAGTAGTACTAGCAATTTTGGTCAATATTTAAAAATTGGGTTTTTACTTATGAAATCATACCAGTTAGATAGAGCTTGACGAGACGAATCCAACGGTATCTCAACGAAGACTATACGCTGATTCTAAGCGGAGTTATAAATTATATGGTGACGTAATTTAATACCAGGAAGTCCAATGAAGAATTAACTGATAAGTCAGGATTTATCGCGGCCCTAAGATTGGAAACTTGAGAAATTCTGCCTTCTATAAACGTGGCTTGTTTAGTTTTAAACGGACAACATTGTGCCATATATCATTGCGTCCGGGGCGGTGAGGCCTAACTTGACGTATTATTCATTTTTTTTATAGGATGTGCCCTGACCTAATTAACAATTTAAAATGGCCGCCAACTGTTTATTATTTGCCTTCTATTAACGTGGCTTGTTTATTTTTAAACGGACAACATTGTGCCATATATCATTGCGTCCGGGGCGGCGAGGCCTAACTTGACGTATTATTCATTTTTTTATAGGATGTGCCCTGACCTAATTAACAATTTAAAATGGCCGCCAACTGTTTATTATTTGCCTTCTATTAACGTGGCTTGTTTATTTTTAAACGGACAACATTGTGCCATATATCATTGCGTCCGGGGCGGCGAGGCCTAACTTGACGTATTATTCATTTTTTTTATAGGATGTGCCCTGACCTAATTAACAATTTAAAATGGCCGCCAACTGTTTATTATTTGCCTTCTATTAACGTGGCTTGTTTATTTTTAAACGGACAACATTGTGCCATATATCATTGCGTCCGGGGCGGCGAGGCCTAACTTGACGTATTATTCATTTTTTTTATAGGATGTGCCCTGACCTAATTAACAATTTAAAATGGCCGCCAACTGTTTATTATTTGCCTTCTATTAACGTGGCTTGTTTATTTTTAAACGGACAACATTGTGCCATATATCATTGCGTCCGGGGCGGTGAGGCCTAACTTGACGTATTATTCATTTTTTTTATAGGATGTGCCCTGACCTAATTAACAATTTAAAATGGCCGCCAACTGTTTATTATTTGCCTTCTATTAATGTGGCTTGTTTATTTTAAACGGACAACATTGTGCCATATATCATTGCGTCCGGGGCGGTGAGGCCTAACTTGACGTATTATTCATTTTTTTTATAGGATGTGCCCTGACCTAATTAACAATTTAAAATGGCCGCCAACTGTTTATTATTTGCTTTCTATTAACGTGGCTTGTTTATTTTTAAACGGACAACATTGTGCCATATATCATTGCGTCCGGGGCGGCGAGGCCTAACTTGACGAATGTTTTATTTTTTTTTATAGGATGTGCCATGACCTAATTAACAATGTAGTCACTGGAGGGTCTTCTCCGTGATTATTTATTGTATTTTGTGTAGGCATTTGTTTTTCGTTATTCTTTTATGTAAGCTTCATTACTCTGTGTAATTTTATACTTTTTATATTTTCAGATTTCTGCAGTATGTACCTGACGAGATGCAGCGAAATATGCCAGGAAATAAATCATGCAATCTATTGTTTGTGTCTTCGTTATTCAAATATATAGAAACTCACCACAGGAAGGTGTGCATCTGAATTGTTTTATCAAATTGACGCAGGCTGTGGCAAAGGTGTGACAGGCAGAATCTTGAATGTCCCAGGAAATGGTTTAAGAAAGAGTGTCACAAGTGATGGCCATTCTTTGGTTAATTGCTGTTTATGTTTCACAACTAATTTTTTTTAATTTATGTAAATTATGAGTAAGAGTACTTTCCTGTATTAGCTTGCCTGGTTCGTTGACATGAACGAGACTCCTCACTTCTCTCAGGTGTATAATATAATTTAGTATTAGGATCCAGAACACCAAAGACCGAGATTTGTGGAAAGCCATGAACGCCTACGCCAGCCGGCACTTTATGATGATTATTATTAATATTTGCCTATACAGAGAATATTTTAAAATGGGGTTTCTACTTATGATTTGGTAACAGGAAAGTAAAGGTAATATTCCTCTTTCGATAGAATGTCGAAAGGAATGAGAGGATCAACTTCATTGCACCAGGTTTGCTCAGTCTCTTTCCCCACAGCGGCCTGGTGAAAGCATCGTACAAAGCACAAGAGTCTCAGAGTTTCTGACAAAGATGCAATTGACTTATAAGACTTTTTGTTATCATGTGCTGTGACCTAATTGCTAGTTAAATATAGCTGCACATTTATTATATTAATTAAATGTCATGTGAAATGTTCGTCGTTAGTGAAAGAACAATTCATGAAAATGTATCATATTGTCTTAATGTAATAACTGCAAGGTGTGGAATGCGCCTGACCCTGCAGCCAGCAGGGTTAGGATCGGCTAGCCTCTCCCAGGAGGGGTGAAGAGCGAAAATTAGTAGCCTGCCGATGACCCGCAGACTACACAAGTCAACCCCTACCTCCACGTGGTGCAGACCGGGCAACCATGACCGTGAGGTCATGGGCTAACGGGGCTATGGCTCGCCATAGGGGATGGACTCCCTGTGGTCAGATTTGTGTCCTAAACCTGTGACTGGCCTAGCAAGCCGGCAGGGGATCTTCATACTGCTCGTAGAAAAACTAAGAAGTATAAACGGACTGACTAAAGTGGGGGTTAAAGCAGCACTAGATTTTATTAAAAAGCAGCAAGTCAAATGGTTTGGCCATGCAAGTAGGTTACCAGTCAACAGCATGCCACAACAAGCAATGATGTACAGACCAGATGGAAACAGAGGAAGAGGCCGACCACGTAAACGTTGGACGGAGGGAATAGCAGAATCCATGGGAATATCGATATATGAAGCCCATAATCAGGCACTCTCACGAAGTTTATACTTCACCTCGACACCGCAAGGTACAAGAGGAACATGATAAGATGAGATGAGTACTAACTGCATTGCGACAGCTTTCTTTTGTTGACTAAATATTATAAACATTAATGTAAGTAACTAAGTTTGTGACTGCTGCACAAATTAAGCAGCAGTTAATTAATTATTAAGATATTAAATAATAAAAAAATTAAAATATTAAATATTAAAATAATTAACTGTTCACTAAAAATTGATTTCTACCTTCTGCTCTACAATTACAGCACACTGTTCTGTATCTAATAATTAATTAATAGTCAGCAATTAAAAATTAAATACTAACTTATTTAAAACATATAACGTATTTTACAGTACTGTATTTAAAATTAAATAATTAAGTGCTGCAAGAAAAAAAGTACTCCTTACTTAACACCTTACAAGTTTACAGACGGGTCTGAAAACTGGCTTTGAAAATTATTTTCAGACATGTAAAATGCTGAAATATTAATTATTATGCAAGTACACAGATACATTACTGCTACACATGACATTTGTATTCTGTTTAATGTTAGTACTTAAATTTTTTTTTTTTTTCGCTTTTCCATCCTGTTTCAGGATATTGCGGTCAACACCAGCATCTTTCAGCTGTATGTTGATTCCTAGGCTAGATTACGCTCATCAGCACGCCACGACTTTCTGAGCGACCGGCTCCATACTCTCATAAGTCACTTTTGCGATTCGAACCACTGCTAATTCTTGTCGCGTCACGTGACGGGAGTATTCAGGGTTAGCGGAGAAAGCTGCTAACCCCTCAGCCATGGAGCCGGCCGTACTTAAATTACCAGTTCTAATTGTAAATAAATACAGGTCCGCTATAGTTTATTGTATCGGCGCCGCAATCGGAGTATGACGGCCGGCCGTGGCCATGTCACTAAATATTTTGTCCTGAACGTCTGCAAACACCTGGAATGCTGAAACTCTTCATATTTATGTAAAATTGAACGGGGAATTCAAATATGGAAGAAACTATGCTGGGAATGTTCAATTACATGAGTTATAAAACAAATTACCTTACTAATCGTGAAAAGAACCAAATATAATCAAAATAAATCGTTTTTTTGATATAATAACTTGGCGGTTAGCTAACAGAACCACTTCTAAATATATGAGAATAACTTCCCCTTTGATCGTACCACACTACTTTCGTTTTTTTTTGGTTCTTTTAGCAGTCCATGTCAAACCGGAAGTGATCGTTCGAGGACGCAGGAAAAAGTTCGCAAAATTACACACAAAAAAGTGAAGAGCTAAAAAAAAGGGCGATAATTCTGAAATTGCTAGTAGTACTAGTAGCAATTTTGGTCAATATTTAAAAATTGGGTTTTTACTTATGAAATCATACCAGTTAGATAGAGCTTGACAAGACGAATCCAACGGTATCTCAACGAAGACTGTACGTTGATTCTAAGCAGAGTTATAAATTATATGGTGATGTAATTTAATACCAGGAAGTCCAATGATAAATTAACTGATAAGTCAGGATTTATCGCGGCCCTAAGATTGGAAACTTGAGAAATTCTGCCTTCTATTACCGTGGCTTGTTTATTTTTAAACGGACAACGTTGTGCCATATATCATTGCGTCCGGAGCGGCGAGGCCTAACTTGACGTATTATTTATTTTTTTTATAGGGTGTGCCGTGACCTAATTAACAATTTAAAATGGCCGCCAACTGTTTATTATTTGCCTTCTATTACCATGGCTTGTTTATTTTTAAACGGACAACGTTGTGCCATATATCATTGCGTCCGGGGCGGCGAGGCCTAACTTGACGTATTATTTATTTTTTTTATAGGGTGTGCCGTGACCTAATTAACAATTTAAAATGGCCGCCAACTGTTTATTATTTGCCTTCTATTACCATGGCTTGTTTATTTTTAAACGGACAACGTTGTGCCATATATCATTGCGTCCGGGGCGGCGAGGCCTAACTTGACGTATTATTTATTTTTTTTATAGGGTGTGCCGTGACCTAATTAACAATTTAAAATGGCCGCCAACTGTTTATTATTTGCCTTCTATTACCATGGCTTGTTTATTTTTAAACGGACAACGTTGTGCCATATATCATTGCGTCCGGGGCGGCGAGGCCTAACTTGACGTATTATTTATTTTTTTTATAGGGTGTGTCGTGACCTAATTAACAATGTAGTCACTGGAGGGTCTTCTCCGTGATTATTTATTGTATTTTGTGTAGGCATTTGTTTTTCGTTATTCTTTTATGTAAGCTTCATTACTCTGTGTAATTTTATATTTTTTATATTTTCAGATTTCTGCAGTATGTACCTGACGAGATGCAGCGAAATATGCCAGGCAATAAATCGTGCAATCTATTGTTTGTGTCTTCGTTATTCAAATATATAGAAACTCACCACAGGAAGGTGTGCATCTGAATTGTTTTATCAAATTGACACAGGCTGTGGCAAAGGTGTGACAGGCAGAATCTTGAATGTCCCAGGAAATGGTTTAAGAAAGAGTGTCACAAGTGATGGCCATTCTTTGGTTAATTGCTGTTTATGTTTCACAACTAATTTTTTTAATTTATGTAAATTATTAGTAAGAGTACTTTCCTGTATTAGCTTGCCTGGTTCGTTGACATGAACGAGACTCCTCACTTCTCTCAGGTGTATAACGCAGGTGTATAATATAATTTAGTATTAGGATCCAGAACACCAAAGACCGAGATTGTGGAAAGCCATGAACGCCTACGCCAGCCGGCACTTTATGATGATTATTATTAATATTTGCCTATACAGAGAATATTTTAAAATGGGGTTTCTACTTATGATTTGGTAACAGGAAAGTAAAGGTAATATTCCTCTTTCGATAGAATGTCGAGAGGAATGAGAGGATCAACTTCATTGCACCAGGTTTGCTCAGTCTCTTTCCCCACAGCGGCCTGGTGAAAGCATCGTACAAAGCACAAGAGTCTCAGAGTTTCTGACAAAGATGCAATTGACTTATAAGACTTTTTGTTATGATGTGCTGTGACCTAATTGCTAGTTAAAAATAGCTGCACATTTATTATATTAATTAAATGTCATGTGAAATGTTCGTCGTTAGTGAAAGAACAATTCATGAAAATGTATCATATTGTCTTAATGTACTAACTGCAAGGTGTGGAATGCGCCTGACCCTGCAGCCAGCAGGGTTAGGATCGGCTAGCCTCTCCCAGGAGGAGTGAAGAGCGAAAATTAGTAGCCTGCCGATGACCCGCAGACTACACAAGTCAACCCCTACCTCCACGTGGTGCAGACCGGGCAACCATGACCGTGAGGTCATGGGCTAACGGGGCTATGGCTCGCCATAGGGGATGGACTCCCTGTGGTCAGATTTGTGTCCTAAACCTGTGACTGGCCTAGCAAGCCGGCAGGGGATCTTCATACTGCTCGTAGAAAAACTAAGAAGTATAAACGGACTGACTAAAGTGGGGGTTAAAGCAGCACTAGATTTTATTAGAAAGCAGCAAGTTAAATGGTTTGGCCATGCAAGTAGGTTACCAGTCAACAGCATGCCACAACAAGCAATGATGTACAGACCAGATGGAAACAGAGGAAGAGGCCGACCACGTAAACGTTGGACGGAGGGAATAGCAGAATCCATGGGAATATCGAT
Organism: Cepaea nemoralis; assembly: GCA_014155875.1. Lineage (NCBI taxonomy): Eukaryota > Metazoa > Mollusca > Gastropoda > Stylommatophora > Helicidae > Cepaea > Cepaea nemoralis. The sequence goes on from JACEFZ010020497.1 coordinate 187,377, forward strand.
ATATGAAGCCCATAATCAGGCACTCTCACGAAGTTTATACTTCACCTCGACACCGCAAGGTACAAGAGGAACATGATGAGATGAGATGAGTACTAACTGCATTGCGACAGCTTTCTTTTGTTGACTAAATATTATAAACATTAATGTAAGTAACTAAGTTTGTGACTGCTGCATAAATTAAGCAGCAGTTAATTAATTATTCAGATATTAAATAATAAAAAATTAAAATATTAAATAATTAACTGTTCACTAAAAATCGATTTCTACTTCTCAGACTTCTTTTTTCTGTATCTAATAATTAATTAATAAATAATAGTCAGCAATTAAAAATTAAATACTAACTTATTTAAAACATAACTTATTTTACAGTACTGTATTTAAATTTAAAATAATTAAGTGCTGCAGCGCAGCTTAGAAAAAAAGTACTCCTTACTTAACATCTTAAACATCTTCTTACAAGTTTACAGACGGGTCTGAAAACTGGCTTTCAAAATTATTTTCAGTCATGTAAAATGCTGAAATATCATCATGCTCGTACACAGATAGATACATACATTACTGCTACACATGACACTTGTATTCTGTTTAATGTTAGTACTTAAATTACCAGTTCTAATTTAATAAATAAATATAGGTCCGCTAAAGTTTAGTACTATTGTATGGTATGGGCGCCGCCATCTTGAATTTTGTCTTATCAAGGCGGTGTCACGAAATATTTTGTCCTGATCGTGTGCAAACACCTGCAATGTTGAAACTCTTCATATTTATGTAAAATTGAACGGGGGATTCAAATATGCACGAAAAAATGAATTAATCTTTCATAGTCAGGAGTTATAAGACAAATTACCTTACTAATCGTGAAAAGAACCATATATAATCCAGATAAATCGTTTTTATGGTGTAATAACTTGGCGGTTAGCTAGCAGAACCACTTCTAAATATATGAGAATAACTTCCCCTTTGATCGTACCACACTGCTTTCGTTTTTTTTGTTCTTTTAGCAGTCCATGTCAAACCGGAAGTGATCGTTCGAGGACGCAGGAAAAAGTTCGCAAAATTACACAAAAAAAAGTGAAGAGCTAAAAAAAAGGGCGATAATTCTGAAATTGCTAGTACTAGCGAGCCCCATCATCAATATAATTTTGAGTATTTACAAATGAGACTGCCACAGTAGATAGGCCTTGAAATTCAAAATCTAATGGTACCTCAATGATGCCTGTATGTCACTTCTAAGTGAAGATATTCACATCTTTGTGAAGGTGAGACGAGTTGCGGTTTTTCATCCTATTCATCCGTAAAGAGAACTCTCTAATGTGTCCCTTTCCTCCAATCAGCGAGACCCGCTGGTGTCTGCGCGTCTATGTGTGCGAGATTGTCTCAAACGGTCATATGAAAACTGACTTCAAAAATATGTTCCGTCATGTTAAATGATTACAAAATAGTACAAGTATACAAATTAATTATTAATAATCTTTAAACTTGTGTTCTATTTAACTTTTGTAGGTCAAATCACACGTTTTATGTGTTGAAAAGTCTAGCGCAATCACAATCAATATCATATGCGGCGGCCGTCATGACCCGTGGGTTTCCAATTCACAAAGTCACATCTTCGCAGAAAATCTGTTTTTCAACCACAATTCGAGCAAGTTTAGTGATGAAACTTTGAAAGATTCAGGAGCGATATTTTATACGGCAATTAAAATTCATATTAAACAAAGACATCTATTGGATTCATCGATTCCGATATGCGATAATTCCGCTGCTTGCTCGTCGGCAGTTGCACAGATCCATAGAGCACACTTTATTCACAAACTTCCAGTTTCTTAGTTCTATATAATATTTTAGTTCGTAATGTTTAATAGTTTCTATTTTATCACGTAATAATTTTGTGAAAAATTAATTTAAAAAAAAAAAAATTCACGTCCAGTCGGAAAGTGATCCCCGAACTCCCGTGTGACAGGCGGGCTGCTTACGACTTACGCTAGCGAGAAGACAAGGATTGTTCTGCAAAGATATTTATAAAGTAAAGCCGCCGTTTTGGGTTTTATGATCGTAACATTTTCACCTGTTTTTCAACCACAATTAAAGCAAGTTTAGCGATGAATCTTTCCAAATTTCTGAAAAATTTGTTGCAGAATTCGAAGACCCATCTACAATTTATGGTTTTCTATTGAAAGCAACAGAAAAAAGTTATTTACGGTCCAATGTGCCGTTTTCATTTTTCTCCGCGTGCGAGGTTGGTCGTAACCAAACGGGTCATAGGCGGATTACGAAAACTGACTTCAAAAATATGTTCCGTCATGTTAAATGATTAAACAATAGTACAAATATACAAATAAATTATTAATAATCTTTAAATTTGTGTTCTCTTTAACTTTAGTAGGTCAGATTGTACGTTTTGAGTGTTTTAAAGTGAAAGCGCACATGCCACAGCCATCGATACGCGCATGCGCAGCACCGTGGCACATAGCCATGCGCTTACTCATTCACAAAGAAACGCTTCGCCGAAAATATTCAATATTATATTGTTTCTCATCCACCCTGCAGCGATTAAAGCGATGAAACTTTCCAGATATATTTTAAATTGTATGCAGAATTCAAAAATACATCTATCATTGATGTAATTCTATCTGCAACAACAGAAGAGTGTTACAAAGTGCACATGCCAGTCCGATATATATGGCACAAAGAGCAAAAAACACATCTTCGCCGAAAATGTTGTTTTCATCCACCCTGCAGCGATTAAAGCGATGAAACTTTCCAGATATATTTTAAATTATATGCAGAATTCAAAAATACATCTATAATTGATGTAATTCTATCTGCAACACCAGAATAGTGTTACAAAGTGCACATGCCATTCCGATATATATGCGCAAAGAGCAAAAAAATACACATCTTCGCCGAAAATGTTGTTTACATCCGCCCTGCAGCGATTAAAGCGATGAAACTTTCCAGATATATTTTAAATTGTATGCAGAATTCAAAAATACATCTATAATTGATGTAATTCTATCTGCAACACCAAAATAAAATTAATTACGGTAAGTATGAAATATAATGTTATTTATATAAAAGGTCAGGATGATGTCAACCAATCGCTGCGCTCAGAATATTGGGCATACCTTTCCCGGGAAAGAGATGTGAATGAATGAATGACGTCGAAAGAATGCATGGTATATTAGACAGCGTTTTCCGGGACGAGATTTTCAATGGTGATCTGACTCCGTACAGGACTTTTGCTTTTACTTCGGGTAATGGCACGATGGAACACGTTAGTAGTACGTTAGTTAGTTAGTCGCAGTTCCAACTTCACAGCAACGGGTCGTCCCCATTATGCTCCGTTCCTGTGCCAGTGAATATCACATAAAACGCTCCCCACTGCCCAATGTGAAAAGTGGAAAAGACAGGAGTCTCGACAAACAACAGCCAGCACAGATACACTGTGCATAATGCCGCCGCTAGAATGTCAATACAATAGTCCCCCACGAAACATCCACTGTCCAGTTTATCTCTGATGGAATCGGCAGTCATTTTCCCATCTGGATGTTTCCTAGATGTTCACCAAAACAGTCCACGAAAATACAGTTCATTGTCGATGGCAGTGGCAGTCAACCAGAAGCCCAGCAGCCACGCATTTCTGCATAAGGCAAAGACAGGTCAACTCTGGGACATAGCCAGCTGCCATCACTCCGAGCATGCAGTCACGTTCCAAAACACCTCGGGTAGATTCAAAAGCATTTCACACGAAACTCACACGCTCACAGTGTCGCGCCACGCACTCACTCAGTAGCAGGGCGACGGAACCATCAAGCTTCCTTAGTCGCCTCTTACGACATGTGTGATAGGCTACAGTGTTGCTATTCTTTGCTTCCCTTAAGGGCCCCGGCAACACATGGGAGATTTCATCTCATCTCACCTCATTCATCATGTTCCTCTTGACTAGCATATACAGAGAATATTTTAAAATGGGGTTTCTACTTATGAAATCATAACTGCTGGAAACAGCTTGACAAGACGAATCCAACGGAATCTCAACGAAGAGTGTACGTTAATTCTAAGCGGACTTATGGTTTTTTTGGTGTCATAATTTAGAACCAGGAAGTGTAAAGAGGTCCTAAGTAATGAGGGAGATTTTATCGCGGCTCAATAAATTGGAAGCTGAGACATTCTGCCTTCTATTACTTTATTTTTTATTATTACTTTGTTTATTTTTAAACGGACAACGTGGTACCATATATCATTGCGTCTGGGGGGGCAAGGCCTAACTTGACATATTATCTATTTTTTATAGGATGTGCTGTGACCTAATTAACAATTAAAAATGGCCGCCAATTGTTTATTATTTATTAAAAGTCGCATTGCTAACAAACCTGGTAATATGTATATTTTATTATGTGTTTTTGGCAACAGGAAAGTAAAGGCCACATTTCTCTTTCAATAGAATGTCGAGAGGATTGAGAGGATTTTCTTCATTGCACCAGGTTTTACCCCACATGGCTCAGTCTCTTTCCACAGGGCGGCCTGCAGAAAGCATCGCACAAAGCATGAGAGTCTCAGTGTCTCAAAGAAAAAATGCACTTGACTTTTAAGACTTTTCTATAGGATATGCTGTTACCTAATTAACAGTTAAAAATAGCTGCCCATTTATATTAATTAAATGTCATGTGAAATGTTCGTCATTAGTGAAAGAACAATTCATGAAAATGTACTCATATTGTCTTAATGTACCAACTGCATTGCGACAGCTTTCTTTTGTTGATTAAATATCATACATTAATGTAAGTAAATAAGTTTGTAACTGCTGCATAAAGCAGCAGTTAATTAATTATTAAAATATTAAATTAAAAATTTTTTTTTTTTAAATAAGTAAATATTCGCTAATAATTGATTTCTACTTCTGCTTAATAATTAAACTGTTCTGTATCTAAAAGTGAGCAATTAATAATTAAATACTAACTTTAGAAAAAAAACCATAACTTATTTCACAGTATTTTATTTAACTCTTTCTCTGCCAAGGGCCCATACATCGCCACAATTGACCGACAGTGACGACAATGGGCCCCTTAATCGCCACATCCATCCATCTTGTGCCATGCCGGTAAGCGTGGGCGGTCATGTTTTGCCATCTCACTCGATCACCAGAGTCGTGGATTAGCTCAGTGTTTCTGTCTCGTGCCCTCCACATAGCCTTACCTGTGAGCTGACAAGCTCATTTCCTTGTACTCCCGCATGCCCTGGCACGAAGATGAAACTAATCTTTGTCAGCCGAGACTGCTCCGGAGACAGCAACCACTCTCTTTGGATCCACCCCGCCTCTGTCCTCTTGAGCATGCTCATTGAGTCGCTAAGGAAACATGCCCTATTGAATGTCTGTATCTCAAGCCATGTTATTGCTTTACTTACTGCCATGACTTCCATAGTCAGACTACTTGTGGTCTCAACAAAAGCACCGGAGTCCTCCTTCACAATTCTCCCTCTGACCAGCGCTGTAAAGGCCCATGAGCTTCTCACATGTCGGACGACCGACCCATCTGTGTAAATGACAGCATCACCGTCTAGCGAATTCTCGAAAATCAACGCTTGTACTTCCGCCTCCACAGCAGCTGGATTTTCTTGCCTGCATTTTCTCTCTAGTTGGATGCAAACTGAAAAGGATGTACAGAAATCTGTTGGCACTTGTACTAAATCCTCCAGTGAACACACCTGTTGAAGAATGTCTTTGGCTTGACCCATCCACGACCATCCTCTTTTTAACCTGCTGCCCTTCACCTTCATAATTTCACTATGCAGTGGATGTTGTGTGTTTGCGTTAACTCTGAGGTAGGCGCGTACTCTGCAAACTTGTATTCTCTCTTCAATGGTTGGAAAATCAAGAAGGTAGCGCATCGCCCTGCATGCTATATCTCTTGTACATCCAAGAATAATGCGCTTAGCTTCATTCTGTATCCTTTCCATCCTTTCTATCTGCTTACGGCTGAGAGTCAGGATTGCCATTCATTCATTCATTCAGTAGCATGTCCATTTCAGAACCTCGCTCCCATAACAACCTTCCGGAAAACCTCTCGATCATAAGCAAGATGTCCCGCATCTGATACACCCATCTGGAGATCATCTGCCACATCCTGCACCCATCTTCTCTTTGGCCTTCCTCTTCCTCTCTTCCCAGGCATATACCCCTCCATTATTGTTCTCTCTAAACTTTCGTGACGTTTCAAGTGACCAAAATATTTCAATTTTCTTTGTTTTATCGTCTTTAATAGCCAACCTTCTTCAATATTCAACTCTTGAAGTATGGATGCATTTGTTTATTTTCTTTACCCAAGATATTCTTAGAACTCGTCTATAACATTTATATTCAAAGGCGTTTATGCGCTGTTCAGCTTGTTTAGTAAGTGTCCATGTCTCACAGGCTTATGTTGCAATGGGAAAGATGCATGCTCTTAAAAATCTAAATTTTGTAGTTCTATCTGTCACACTCCATAATTTATTCAGCTTTTTTAGTCTTTGAAGAGCAATTGATAGTCGCCGTTTAATTTCTTTCATTGTGTCACTGTTGTTGGTAATCAATGAACCAAGATATTCAAAGTTTTCCACTACCGCCAATTTTTCCCCATTAATGTATATTTCTTTCTCCATAGTAGTTTTATCTGTATGCATTATCTTTGTTTTTGCTATGTTAAGATATAAGTTGTGATTTTCGCTATTCAATTGGGTTGAAGCTATTAGGTTTTCTATGCCATTCTGTGTTGTGGATAGTAATACTGTATCATCAGCATATCGAATCTCCGGTATGTAATGACCGCCAATATTTAGGGCATCATATAGCTCCCTGTTTATATCATCTCTTACATTTCTCATTATATTTTCGGTGTACAGGTTAAACAAATAGGGTGACAGCACGCAGCCCTGACGGACTCCTTGCTTGATGTCAAACCAATCTGATGCCTCGCCATCTATTCTAACTGCTGCTTGTTGGTCTAGATAGAGCATTTTTATGAGTTGTACTACATGTGATGGAAAGCCATATTCCTCATGATTTCCCAAAGTTTCTGATGCTGTACACAGTCAAATGCTTTTGAATAATCCACAAAACATGAGAATAGGTTTACATTAAATTCTCTGCACTTCTCTATTATTAAACGCATGTTGAATATGTGATCTCTTGTTCCTCTTCCTTGTCTAAATCCAGCTTGAACTACGTTAATCTCTTCTTCCATTTTCTTACGAAGTCTTCCCATTATGACTTTTAGTAGAATTTTACTTGCATGACTGATCAGGGCAACAGTTCTATAGTTGGTGCATAATTTCAGGTTGCCCTTTTTTGGTATTGGAATGAAGATAGTTCTCTTCCAATCTTTTGGCCATATACCATATTTCCAAATCTTTGTACATAATGCATGATATATGTGTATGCTTTCTTCTCCTCCTGCTTTAATTAGTTCAGCTGGTATCTCATCACATCCAGGTGATTTACCATTCTTCAGGTTCTTTATAGCCCAAGCAATTTCATCTAATGAGGGTTCAGGTTCTGTCTCTGCTGCCATTGGTTCATGTATCTCATTCATATCCTCACTGTCACTCATATCATACTGATTTTTGTCCTTTCTTGTGTTCTTTCTTATTTCTCGAGTTAAAGATTTATATTTCATCCTGCTGTTATCGGATTCACCTCCTTTCTGTTTAAGTTCCCTTCGTTGTTTTATTAATTCTAATGTGTCTGTCTGTCTGTCTGTCTGTCTGTCTGTCTGTTTGTCTGTCTGTGTTACCCGGCCCGGCATCGCCCAGCTCCTGGTGTGGAGCATCTTATTTAATTCATATAAGTAGTCATATAAGCTCCCGTTCCCGTTCCCGACTATCTATCTATCTGTCTATCTGTGTGTGCTTTATCTGCAATCATTTTCTCTTTTGTCTTTTTTTCCATTTCTGATAGTTGCCCTCCATGCAACACGTTCAGCGGCGACTTGCTCCCAATATGCATTATCAATCATGTCCCGCTTACACACATCTTTGTATCGTAGTAGAGGCCGACCCTGAGATCTCCTACCCATCTGTAATTCACCAAAAAAGATGTTCTTTGGTATTCTACCATCATCCATCCTCCTAACATGTCCTATCCATCTAAGTCTACGAAGACTGAGCATGGAATACACCATCACACAGCCTGATCTTTCCAATACTTCAGTATTTGTGATTTTGTCTTGCCACTTAATACCAAGTATTCTTTGCAGACACCGCATATGAATGCTGTTTAAACGTTTCTCTTGGTGTGAGTAAGTTGTCCAGATTTCACTGCCATAAAGAAGAGTACTAAGGACACAGGCTTGGTAGACGAGGACTTTTGTTTTGGCAGTAAGCTTCCTGTTCTCCCAGACTCTTTTTGCTAACATGTTCATTGTTGTTGCTGCCTTACCAATCCTGATGTTGATTTCCTGATCTAGGGATAATTTGCTATTTACCTCAGATCCTAGATATGTAAAATGGTCTACTATCTCCAGTTCGGCATCGTCAATAAAGATTGATGGTACTCCATGTGCACCTTGTGGCATAATCTGTCTTCTTTTTGTTAATTGTTAAACAAATTCAGAACAAGCATTGGAGAATGCAGATAGTAGATGTTGTAATTCTTTCTCACAGTGGGTCGTAATTGCGGCATTATCTGCAAAAAGCAACTCTCTGATTAGTACCCTCCTAAAATATAAAAAGAATAATGTTAATATATCGTGTTGTAATGAAGACACAATGAAAGCTACTACATTTTGAGTTTAATTTTGTTTAAATCGGAGAGGAGCGGTTATTGACAGGAAATTGTCTCAAGCTTTATAATTGCACCTATATTCATTGATTACAAGCTAAATCTACAACGACAGAGTTTAATAGGAATGGCAACGCATACCAGACTGTCGACATGAGCAGTGGGAGAAGCTGCTATGGTTGACCAAGAAAACCCTTGTAGAGCTGGGACGAGTGATTTTTGCAAATAGTTTTTTAATGTTAGCAGATGAAGGTGAGCGATGGTCAATTCAGTATGGCCACCATTGACACTACCTGCCAACATATGCTAGTTTGGATAAATGAACAGTATAGCATACATGTAGAACTAAAATGTTGGTTCTGAAAGTTCATATTAGAAAATTGTTTCATATGGATAGACAATGGAACTTATTTGTTGAAATTTTGATTTCATGTTAGGCAGAATATTTAGAGTTAAATTAAATAAATGAAAGGTCTTAGGATAACATATATGTATTTGACATTTAAAGGATGATATTAATAGATTCCTATTTATCAGAATCACAAGAAGTATTGTCAATCGTTACTGGCAGATTACAGATAACTTAAATTCTAATTAGATTTGAGATTGTTTGGAATATTAATTGTAAACAAACTGGTGTATAACGCCATAAACAGTAATTAGAAAAAAGTTGGTGCCCAGTTTATTTTTCTCTTGGCCCGCCAGTGTAATGCCATGAGTCGAATTGGAGCTCATGGCATGCTGAAAGATGGTCACGGAGAAGCACGTGACAGTCATGGGTTTTAAACCAGCTTGCTGAGGTAGTCACCGGAGAAAGAGACATGATTTTGCGAAGGTGACAAGGACATTCAAATTATGGTTGTTGTGGATGCACAACGTCTCGAAGATAAGCAACGGCTAAGATTAAGCCGCTTTTATTATATTAGAGATGTGTCAAGTCTACTAGATTTGATTGTGGTGTCGAACAATTGAAATGTATCTTCTTTTCATTCATCCGGAGTGTTTTTTCAGATGTGATTGCGATGTATCTGTTATGCGCCCTTGGGTCGAAACCGGTAGGCCAACACATCCGGCTGCAGCGTGCTTTTTTTTTGGACCAGGTAGCATTCCTGGGAGACTCACTTTTGTGGTGCCATCTACAACTCAGCTGGCCAAGGTTGAACGGTCGAAGGCAACTGTCATCCCTCAAAGGAAGGCAGGGACAGTCCATAGCATTTTCCGCCATCCAAGGTTGCTTCCATAGTTGCAGGGCCGACACATAGCGCCCTGATTCTGGGCTCACCGAGGGAATCGTCAGTCCTGCTCATGGCTGCTTTAAATCCTCACTTCAATATATTGGTCATTTTGTTTGCCCTGGGCCATTCCCGCACAAACCAGACAAGTTTGCAGACGGTATCCACTCAGCGAGTTTTCGGACATGTGCTTGTCTTTGCGCTCGTCAGAGCTGTTCCAGGCACGACAGACATTAGAAAAACTACCTAGTCAGAGCTATTCCAAACAAGAGCGGCATTCGGAAACTAGGTAGTCAGAGCTGTTCCTAGCACGAGAGACATTCGGACGAGACATTTCACTTGGACGGAATTGCGTAGTGTCAATTTTTAGTTTGCCACCCGTAGGACGACACTTCCAACTTCCGACGGGCATTTTTTAATGAGGTTAGCCTTCCTCTGGTCTTGAGGCACGTGAGACTGTTGTGATGTCGCCAACATCTCAGCTGGTCAAGATAGTACGATCAACGACATCACAGTCGGCCCTCAAGGGAAGGCAGGGGCAGACCATGGGCATTCCCTCGCTATCCAAGGAGGCTTCCATAATTACAGAGCCGGCACATATTGCTCTGAGACTGGGCTCCCGAGGAGTTGCCACGTCCTGCTCATGACTGCTTTAGTTCCTCACTTCCATGTGTTGGGAAACTCGCTTGCCATTGATCGCTCAAGCACACACCAGAAGCGGTCAGACTGAGCGACGTCCACTCGGTAAGCTTTTGCTTTTGACTTTGGACCACGCAATAGGTTCGCTTGCCGTGTGTTCTATTTCGCGTCATTGAGACGTTCAACCACTTTTGTCTACACTCTCTATGAGTTAGATACAGACAGTTTTCGTAACCATTTCCTTCGACTGGGGCACTTTTCTGACTTTTTGTACATCTGCTGCCGGCTCAGCACCTTACCTTCGTGCAGCAGTGAACGAGAAACGGCCTGGCCCTCTCATCCAGGGATCTCTCATATCCCCCAGCTGAGAGCCTTCGAACTTGTATCAGACCTGAGCATGTAGCTTGCTCAGTATCACGCCTCTATTTTTCGAAAGGTGGGTAGCGCCCCGGCTCTCAGATCCGAGGGTTTATGGCTTAGAGGCGTCCAGCCACAGCCCTCGACAGGGAGCCTTAAGTGTTTTGTCCAGACCAAGAACTTCTGCCTTCGTGCACCTGATTTAAATTTTTGACTGCTATCCTCTCAGTCTACCTGCAGAGCATCAGGTTGTGTCTCTCTTAGTCTGGTCCCTATCCCATGAGCTGTCCGATATGTAGTTTTTCATCCATCGGCAAGCACATGGGGTCGATGGGACACGCAAGCTCCCCCACCACGGCAAGGTGGAGACACATCGGGGGAGGTCGAAATGTATTATGTTTAATATAACTGTAGAAACATCGCTGGAGTTTTGTTATATTATAGTCGCATTCTGCCTGTCATAGCATGAAGTATAGAAACTACAGTTAACCAGTCTATGGGAACAGTCACTGTGCTGAGGTATTGACAAATGCCACCTAACAAAGTTGAAGTCAACCCTAACAGAATAACGCAGATTACGAAAGCTGAGCGGCATGCAGTTATTTCACGTATGCTGCTTGAATCAGTGCAGCTATAGAGAAGTTGGCACTTGTAGTAATTGATGGGAGATGGTGTTTCTGCGGACCCTAAGATATAATGCAATGCCTTCCACAATGCATAATAGTATAGCCGACAGTCAGATCGTTCGATATCAGCAGCACTGCATCTCCCTGAGAACGAAGGAACCTCCAGATGCAGCTTAATTAAAATAACAAACTTCCGGCAATTATGAGGACTTCAGTGAACTCCTGGCAATTATCATCATCATCATCATCATATATATATATATATATATATATATATATATATATATATATATATATATATATATATATATATATATATAAAAGATAATGTTTGTTTGTTTGTTAGTCCTTTATGCGTTCCCACAGTCCATCCGATTGAGATGAAATTTTGTACAGATGTTCTTTTCATTCTGGCGGAGCCAACTGACGTAGTTATTTAGCTTAAAAACAGTTTTTTTAAAGTAATAAATTAACATTAATTAAAATATTGCAAGGGGACTTAACTTAAGAAAGAAAAGTTATATCAAAGGACCTTACTTTTAGTAGAATTGCTATATTATGTAATTTAAATAATTGTTGTATTTTTCTTAAGTTTTATAAAATGTTTAAAGAAGTTATCTACAGTCACATGAGTTATACGAGATATATATATATATATATATATATATATATATATATATATATATATATATATATATATATATATATATATATATATATATGAGATCTCTTACCCATCTGTAATTCACCAAAAAAGATGTCCTTTGGTATTCTACCATCATCCATCCTCCTAAGATGTCCTATCCATCTAAGTCTACGAAGACTGAGCATGGAATAAACCGTCACACAACCTGATCTTTCCAATACTTCAGTATTTGTGATTTTGTCTTGCCACTTAATACCAAGAATTCTTCGCAGACACCGCATATGAAAGCTGTTTAAACGTTTCTCTTGGTGTGAGTAAGTTGTCCAGGTTTCACTGCCATAAAGAAGAGTACTAAGGACACAGGCTTGATAGACAAGGACTTTTGTTTTGGCAGTAAGCTTCCTGTTCTCCCAGACTCTTTTTCTTAACCTGTTCATTGTTGTTGCTGCCTTACCAATCCGGATGTTGATTTCCTGATCTAGGGATAATTTGCTATTTACCACTGATCCTAGATATGTAAAATGGTCTACCATCTCTAGTTCGGCGTCGTCAATAAAGATTGATGGTACCCCATGTGCACCTTGTGACATAATCTGTGTCTTCTTTTTGCTAATTGTTAAACCAAATTCAGAACAAGCATTGGAGAATGCAGATAGTAGACATTGTAATTCTTCCTCAGAGTGGGTCGTAACTGCAGCATCATCTGCAAAAAGCAACTCTCTGATCAGTACCCTCCTAATTTTGGTCTTGGCCTTCAATCTCTGAGCATTGTAGAGGCCGCCATCTGAGCGTGAGTGAATGTATATACCACCATCCTGATCACGAAAGGCATATTTCAGTAGAAGTGAAAAGTATATTCCAAAGAGGGTGGGAGCTAGTACACAACCTTGCTTAACTCCACTCTTGATTTCAAACTCTTCAGAAGTTGCACCATCAAACTTGATTATACCCTTCATGCCTGTGTGGAACGATTCCACAATGGACAGAAGAGTTGGTGGGCAGCCAATCTTCTTTAGTGCCTTGAACAGACCCTCACGACTGACCAAATCAAATGCCTTTGTGAGGTCGATGAAGGCAATAAACAGTGGTTGATTCTGTTCACGGCATTTTTCTTGCAATTATCGCAATGAGATTATCATATCAATGGTAGACCAGTTCTGTCGAAAGCCACACTGTGATTTGGGGTAGACTTGATCTCCTAGAACTTGAAGTCTGCGCAGAACAATTCTGGCAAATACTTTTCCAACAATACACAGAAGTGAGATACCCCTATAGTTGTTGCAGTCGCTCCGATCGCCCTTGTTCTTGTACAGTGTTATGATGCTTGAATCTTTGAAATCCTGTGGGACTTGTCCTTCTCGCCAGCATAGCTCTATTAGGTGGTGGATCTATAGAGTGAGAGTGTCTTGCCCACTCCTGATAACCTCTATTGGAATCCCATCCTTACCTGGAGCCTTGCCAGATGCAAGTTCATTTATAGCACACTTAACTTCTGTTATGGTGGGAAGTGTGTCCAGGTGGTCAAGAGTTGGTAGAGCCTCTATGGCGTTGAGGGCATCATCCGCTAGTTTGGTCTCACTTGAGTAAAGCTCCAAATAGTGCTCTACCCATCTGTCCATCTGCTGTTTCTTATCAGTTATGATTTCTCCAGTCAAGGTTTTCAATGGTGCACTTCTTTTGATCATTGGACCACAGGCTTTCTTTATTCCTTCATACATGCTTCTGATGTTTCCCTTATCACTTGCGATTTGAATGGACTCACATAACTTGATCCAATAATCATTTGCACACTGCCTGGCAGCCTTTTGTACATCCTTCCTAGCTTGCTTTAGCTCACTCAGAGTGTTACGCCTTGGTCTTTTCTGGTTTGTTAAGAGAGCTATCTTCTTCTTATCAATCAAGGGCTGCAGAGTCTGGCTGTTTGCCGCAAACCAGTCCTGCCTCTGATGATCCACAGTGCCGTAAACCCCTACAGCAGTTTTATAAAGAGTTTCCTTAAGTTGACCCCACTTTTCATTTACTGTACAATTTTCTGGTGTATCAGTGAAAGCGTCTTCAAGTTGCTGTTGAAACTGAAAGCACTTTTCAGGATCATGAGTGTTAATAATATTAATCCTGGGGCTAGATTTGTGTTTAGCTGTGTAGATTCTCTTTGGTCTCAGTCTAACCCTTGCAACAACCAAAGAATGATCCGTATCACAGTCAGCACTGTGGTAACTTCGAGTCAATGATATATGGTTCAGATGTTGTCTCCGTGTGATGATGAAGTCCAGCTGGTGCCAATGGCCGGATCTTGGATGTTTCCATGTGACCTTATGCAGCTCTTTTGTTTTAAAAAAGGAGTTTGTAATACATAGGTCATTTCTGGTGCAATGCTCCAGCAGCCTTTGCCCATTTTCATTCATGCGACCGATGTTGTATTTTCCAAGGCACACTGGCCATGAACTCGAGTCCTTGCCCACACGAGCATTGAAATCACCGAGCATATAAATGTAGTCAGATTTTGGAACTGCCTTGATCACGGAGTCTAACTCCTCATAGAACGAATCCTTCACATCATCAGAGGAATCGAGTGTCGGTGCATATGCAGTAATAATGGTGGCAAAACCACAAGAGGTTGCCAAGCGCAGGGATAATAGTCTTTCATTTCCTCCTGCTGGAATTTCAATCATTCCCAGTAGCGAATTCTTCACTGCAAAGCCCACACCGTGTTGCCTTTTTTCTGCCTGCCCTCTACCCTTCCAAAAAAGGTGTAATTGTTTTCCCTGAGTGACCCTTCCTCAGCGAGGCGAGTCTCCTGCAGGCCAGCAATATCAATGTTAAGACGATTGAGTTCGGCATCAATCACAGCCGTTTTTCTCACATCGTCAATATTGGTCAAGTCAGTGGAAAATCCTGGACACATGGTTCTCACGTTCCAGGTTGCAAGCCGTAGCTTGAGGTTTCTATTTTTCTTTTTATTAGTACCTGGTGCATTGGTTTTACAGCCTGCGATTCAGATTTTGTCCTAGCCCCAAGCACCCATTGAAGCAGGCAGGCTGTGGCGGATCAGCACCCAATTGGCCGGGGGCTGCCCAGCTTGAGGCGGGCGGTAGCTGATCAGTGACACCTGTAGGTGTCTCCCACCGTCAGAGGCAACGCGTGGCGCCCCATGTCTACGCCAATTGACAGGGACTTATAACCCGTAACAGTTGCCTCTCGCTTTGATTCCGAGACCAGGTTAAGACCAGGGATGGAGTTATTGCCTCTCCATAGCACAAAGCCTGGGCTAAAATATAGAGATCATGTGTTGCCCATGCAGCATGATCCCTCTCTCGGCCTGCCTAGTTCACTCCAGAGGAAAGGTAACACCTCTACATCTGGAACAAGACAAGCTGCAGAAGCTGCCGGATCAGCAAAGCAATGCTCTAACTGTCCGCCTGTCGGAGCTTCGATCCTAGACCAGCCGCCAACCAAGGCTTAGGGCCTGGTCTGCCCTGCCATGACATTTTGTCTTTAGGTTGCATTTCCTCGCACCAGGGTAAGGCTTGTACCCTCCCAATTGCGCTCTTCCGCCCGAAGCCGTTGGCACAATGTAGGGTGTCGGGTTTGGTAAGCGCCGCCCAACGTTCGGCGCTAACAGAAAGCAGGTAGTACCATCTACTGTTATACAGTAGCTCAGTCATATCTGACTAAGACCTGACATACAAACTATGAGTTATAAACAAAGTGATAAAAACTTTAAAGCATCTTCAAAGTTTTCATAAAAATAATGCATCTATTTTAGGTACGTGAAAATTTTCTAACTCGTCTTTTTATTTCTTTTCGACATCTATACTGAATAATGTAATTTTTTTTTGGCAAGAAAGTTAGTTGAATATCCTTTGAATTACGTCGCAGTCATCCCAGCATTTATTGGGTTTTCATGATATCTTGGTAAGTTTACGTTCAGTAGTTTCAGGTTGCCCTATTTAGTTATTGGAATGAAGATTGTTCTCTTCCAATCTGTTTGCCATATTTCCGGGTGCGGGAACGGGAGATTATATGACTACTTATATTAATTAAATGAGACATTCCCCGCCAGGAGCTGGGCGAAGCCGGGCAGGGTCATCTAGTATACATATAAAATGAAAGTTCATGTCATAGATGACACCTGTAGGGACTTATCACGTTGTATAGTACATTTACAGTAACTGTTTATTCTATAGAAGTTCAAATAGTTTATTGAAATATGTTGTCCACTACTCTAATGTTGAGCTAAATGTTTATTGTTTGTGTGTTTCAGAAATACACCACTGTTGCCAGAGTTGTGAAGTGAAATTATTTCTCATAAGTGCAGTCAGAAATAGAGAAGATGGCATCTGTTAACAATGACTAGGAGTTTATATAAAATCAGGAACATATGTGTTCTTTGATTACACAACTCATGACAGATTCAATAACATTGTTGGCATGGAAGGTTGTTGTAGCCATGAAGACATGGAATGACACACAGACATGGGATCAAGAGTGACTGAAAATAAAATAACTCTTGTTCACCATGAGCAAATTTCACTTGTTGATTGTGAGATTCAGAATGGTTATATAACTTCAGTGAAACATGAGGAATGTGATCAAATATCAGAGAGTATGTCATCTACCAATGAAAGTAACACTAAACTAAAGTATA
The DNA here is from genome assembly GCA_014155875.1 of Cepaea nemoralis. Classification (NCBI taxonomy): domain Eukaryota; kingdom Metazoa; phylum Mollusca; class Gastropoda; order Stylommatophora; family Helicidae; genus Cepaea; species Cepaea nemoralis. The sequence goes on from JACEFZ010020497.1 coordinate 204,280, forward strand.
CGGCTAATGAGACTAGTGAATTACAAAATAGAGATACACCAGTGACATGTAGACAGATCTCTGAGAAGTCCCTTGATTGTTATAATAGCCTTTCCTGTTGTGTGTCTGAAGTTTGTGGTTCAAACGCTGGAGCAGATATATATTTAAATAGAAAGATAAGAACAAATATAATAGAGAAATCTTACAAGTGTGAAGTTTGTGGTGCATCTTTTACTCTTGCTGGCAGTCTGAAGCTCCACAAGAGAACACATACAGGAAGGAAACGTCACAAATGTGATGACTCTGGTGCAAATTTTACTTGTGGTGGCAGTCTAAAGTTCCACAAGAGAACACATACAGGAGAGAAACCTTACAAATGTAATGACTGTGGTGCAACTTTTACTTATTGTGGTAGTCTGAAGATTCACCAGAGAACACATACAGGAGAGAAACCTTACAGATGTGATGATTGTGGTGCATCTTTTGCTCAGACTAGCCATCTGAAACTCCACAAAAGAACACATACAGGAGAGAAACCTTACAAGTGTGATGATTGTGGTGCATCTTTTACTCACACTAGCCATTTAGTGTATCACATGAGAACACATACAGGATGGAAACCTTACAAATGTGATAATTGTGGTGCATCTTTTACTCAAGCTGGCAGTCTGAATCTCCACAAAAGAACACATACAGGAGAGAAACCTTACAAATGTGATGATTGTGGTGCATCTTTTACTCAAGCTGGCAGTCTGAATATCCACAAAAAAACACATACAGGAGAGAAACCTTACAAATGTGATGATTGTGGTGCATCTTTTGCTCTGACTAGCTATCTGAAACTCCACAAAAGGACACATACAGGAGAGAAACCTTACAAATGTGATGATTGTGGTGCATCTTTTGCTCAGACTAGCTATCTGAAACTCCACAAAAGGACACATACAGGAGAGAAACCTTACAAATGTGATGATTGTGGTGCATCTTTTGCTCAGACTAGCTATCTGAAACTCCACAAAAGAACACATACAGGAGAGAAACCTTACAAATGTGATGATTGTGGTGCATCTTTTGCTCAGACTAGCTATCTGAAACTCCACAAAAGAACACATACAGGAGAGAAACCTTACAAATGTGATAATTGTGGTGCATCTTTTACTCTAGCTGGCAGTCTGAATCTCCACAAGAGAACACATACAGGAGAGAGACCTTACAAAAGTGATGATTGTGGTGCATCTTTTACTCGAGTTGGCAGTATGCAACTCCACAAAAGAACACATACAGGAGAGAAACCTTACAAATGTGATGATTGTGGTGCATCTTTTGCTCAGATTAGCCATCTGAAATGCCACAAAAGAACACATACAGGAGAGAAACCTTACAAATGTGATGATTGTGGTGCAACTTTTACTCATGGTGGCAATCTGAAGATTCACCATAGAACACATACAGGAGAGAAACCTTACAGATGTGATGATTGTGGTGCATCTTTTGCTCAGACTAGCCATCTGAAACTCCACAAAGGAACACATACAGGAGAGAAACCTTACAAGTGTGATGATTGTGGTGCATCTTTTACTCACACTAGCCGTTTAGTATACCACATGAGAACACATACAGGAGAGAAACCTTACAAATGTGATAATTGTGGTGCATCTTTTACTCTAGCTGGCAGTCTGAATCTCTACAAAAGAACACATACATGAGAGAAACCTTACAAATGTGATGATTGTGGTGCATCTTTTACTCTAGCTGGCAGTCTGAATCTCCACAAAAAAACACATACAGGAGAGAAACCAAACAAGTGTGATGATTGATGTGCATCTTTTACTCACATTAGCCATTTAGTGTACCACATGAGAACACATACAGGAGAGAAACCTTACAAATGTGATAATTGTGGTGCATCTTTTGCTCTTGCTTGCAATCTCAAGGTCCATAAAAGAACACATACAGGAGAGAAACCTTACAAATGTGATGATTGTGGTGCGTCTTTTGTTCAGAATGGCAATCTGAAGCTCCACATGATAACACATACAGGAGAGAAACCTTACAAATGTTATAACTGTGGTGCATCAGTAGCTACAGCTCACAATCTGAAGCTTCACAGAAGAACACACACAGGAGAGAAACCTTACAAGTGTGATTATTTTGGTGCATCTTTTGCTCAGTCTAGCATTCTGAAAAACCACAAAAGAACACATACAGGAGAGAAACATTACAAATGTGATGATTGTGGTGCAACTTTTACTCACACTAGCCATTTAGTGTACCACATGAGAACACATACAAGAGAGAAACCTTACAAATGTGATGATTGTGGTGCATCTTTTACTCATAGCTAGGCCATCTGAAGATTCCACAGAGAACACATACAGGAGAGAAACCTTACAAATGTGATGATTGTGGTGCATCTTTTGCTCAGACTAGCTATCTGAAACTCCACAAAAGGACACATACAGGAGAGAAACCTTACAAATGTGATGATTGTTGTGCATCTTTTGCTCAGACTAGCTATCTGAAACTCCACAAAAGAACACATACAGGAGAGAAACCTTACAAGTGTGATGATTGTGGTGCATCTTTTACTCACACTAGCCATTTAGTGTACCACATGAGAACACATACAGGAGAGAAACCTTACAAATGTGATAATTGTGGTGCATCTTTTACTCTAGCTGGCAGTCTGAATCTCCACAAGACAACACATACAGGAGAGAGACCTTATAAAAGTGATGATTGTGGTGCATCTTTTACTCGAGTTGGCAGCATGAAACTCCACAAAAGAACTACATACAGGAGAGAAACCTTACAAGTGTGATGATTGACTGTGCATCTTTTACTCACACTAGCCATTTAGTGTACCACATGAGAACACATACAGTAGAGAAACCTTACAAGTGTGATAATTGTGATGCATCATTTGCTCAGACTAGCTATCTGAAACTCCACAAAAGGACACATACAGGAGAGAAACCTTACAAATGTGATGATTGTGGTGCATCTTTTAATATTGTTGGCAGTCTGAAGCGCCACAAGAGAAAACATACAGGAGAGAAACCTTACAAATGTGATGATTGTGGTGCATCTTTTACTGAAGCAGGCAATTTAAAGCGCCACAAGAGAAGACATACAGAAGAGAAACCTTACAAATGTGACGATTGTGGTGCTGCATTTACTCAATCTGGCAGTCTGAAGTGCCACAAGAGAAGACATACAGGAGAGAAACCATACAAATGTGATGATTGTGGTGCATCTTTTATTCAGAAAGTCCATCTGAAGCTCCACATGCAAAGACATACAGGAGAGAAACCTTACAAATGTGATGATTGTGGTGCATCTTTTGCTTGGACTAGCCATCTGAAACTCCTTAAAAGAACACATACAGGAGAGAAACCTTACAAATGTGATGATTGTGGTGCATCTTTTGCTCTAGACTAGCCATCTGAAATCTCAACAAAAGAACACATACAGGACAGAAACCTTACAAATGTGATGATTGTGGTGCAATCTTTTACTCATGATGGCTAGTCTGAAATTCACCAAGAGAACACATACAGGAGAGAAACCTTACAAGATGTGATGATTGTGGTGCATCTTTTGCTCAGACTAGCCTATCTGAAACTCCACAAAAGAACACATACAGGAGAGAAACCTTACAAGTGTGTTGATTGTGGTGCATCTTTTACTCACACTAGCCATTTAGTGTACCACATGAGAACACATACAGGAGAGAAACCTTACAAATGTGATGATTGTGGTGCATCTTTTGCTCAGACTAGGCTAGTCTGAAATCTCCACAAAGAGAACACATACAGGAGAGAGAACCTTACAAATGTGATGATTGTGATGCATCTTTTACTCACACTAGCCATTTAGTGTACCACATGAGAACACATACAGGAGAGAAACCTTACAAGTGTGATGATTGTGATGCATCTTTTACTCACACTAGCCATTTAGTGTACCACATGAGAACACATACAGGAGAGAAACCTTACAAATATGATAATTGTGGTGCATCTTTTACTCTAGGCGGCAGTCTGAATCTCCACAAAAGAACACATACAGGAGAGAAACCTTACAAATGTGATGATTGTGGTGCATCTTTTACTCTAGCTGGCAGTCTGAATCTCCACAAAAGAACACATACAGGAGAGAAACCTTACAAATGTGATAATTGTGGTGCATCTTTTACTCTAGCTGGCAGTCTGAATCTCCACAAGAGAACACATACAGGAGAGAGACCTTACAAATGTGATGATTGTGGTGCATCTTTTACTCGAGTTGGCAGTATGAAACTCCACAAAAGAATACATACAGGAGAGAAACCTTACAAATGTGATAATTGTGGTGCATCTTTTACTCTAGCTGGCAGTCTGAATCTCCACAAGAGAACACATACAGGAGAGAGACCTTACAAATGTGATGATTGTGGTGCATCTTTTACTCGAGTTGGCAGTATGAAACTCCACAAAAGAATACATACAGGAGAGAAACCTTACAAGTGTGATGATTGATGTGCATCTTTTACTCACATTAGCCATTTAGTGTACCACATGAGAACACATACAGGAGAGAAACCTTACAAATGTGATAATTGTGGTGCATCTTTTGCTCTTGCTTGCAATCTCAAGGTCCATAAAAGAACACATACAGGAGAGAAACCTTACAAATGTGATGATTGTGGTGCGTCTTTTATTCAGAATGGCAATCTGAAGCTCCACATGATAACACATACAGGAGAGAAACCTTACAAATGTTATAACTGTGGTGCATCAGTAGCTACAGCTCACAATCTGAAGCTCCTCAGAAGAACACACACAGGAGAGAAACCTTACAAGTGTGATTATTTTGGTGCATCTTTTGCTCAGTCTAGCATTCTGAAAAACCACAAAAGAACACATACAGGAGAGAAACATTACAAATGTGATGATTGTGGTGCAACTTTTACTCACACTAGCCATTTAGTGTACCACATGAGAACACATACAAGAGAGAAACCTTACAAGTGTGATGATTGTGGTGCATCTTTTACTCACACTAGCCATTTAGTTTACCACATGAGAACACATACAAGAGAGAAACCTTACAAATGTGATGATTGTGGTGCATCTTTTGCTCAGACTAGCTAACTGAAACTCCACAAAAGGACACATACAGGAGAGAAACCTTACAAATGTGATGATTGTGGTGCATCTTTTGCTCAGACTAGCTATCTGAAACTCCACAAAAGAACACATACAGGAGAGAAACCTTACAAGTGTGATGATTGTGGTGCATCTTTTACTCACACTAGCCATTTAGTGTACCACATGAGAACACATACAGGAGAGAAACCTTACAAATGTGATAATTGTGGTGCATCTTTTACTCTAGCTGGAAGTCTGAATCTTCACAAGAGAACACATACAGGAGAGAGACCTTACAAAAGTGATGATTGTGGTGCATCTTTTACTCGAGTTGGCAGTATGAAACTCCACAAAAGAACACATACAGGAGAGAAACCTTACAAGTGTGATGATTGTGGTGCATCTTTTACTCACATTAGCCATTTAGTGTACCACATGAGAACACATACAGGAGAGAAACCTTACAAATGTGATAATTGTGGTGCATCTTTTGCTCTTGCTTGCAATCTCAAGGTCCATAAAAGAACACATACAGGAGAGAAACCTTACAAATGTGATGATTGTGATGCGTCTTTTATTCAGAATGGCAATCTGAAGCTCCACATGACTAACACACACAGGAGAGAAACCTTACAAATGTTATAACTGTGGTGCATCAGTAGCTACAGCTCACAATCTGAAGCTCCACAGAAGAACACACACAGGAGAGAGACCTTACAAGTGTGATTATTTTGGTGCATCTTTTGCTCAGTCTAGCATTCTGAAAAACCACAAAAGAACACATACAGGAGAGAAACATTACAAATGTGATGATTGTGGTGCAACTTTTACTCACACTAGCCATTTAGTGTACCACATGAGAACACATACAGGAGAGAAACCTTACAAATGTGTTGACTGTGGTGCATCTTTTGCTTGGACTAGCCATCTAAAACTCCACAAAAGAACACATACAGGAGAGAAACCTTACAATTGTGATGATTGTGGTGTATCTTTTGCTCAGACTAGCCATCTGAAATGCCACAAAAGAACACATACACGAGAGAAACCTTACAAATGTGAGATTGTGGTGCAACTTTTACTCATGGTGGCAGTCTGAAAATTCACCAGAGAACACATACAGGAGAGAAACCTTACAGATGTGATGATTGTGGTGCATCTTTTGCTCAGACTAGCCATCTGAAACGCCACAAAAGAACACATACAGGAGAGACACCTTACAAATGTGATGATTGTGGTGCAACTTTTACTCATGGTGGCAGTCTGAAAATTCACCAGAGAACACATACAGGAGAGAAACCTTTCAGATGTGATGATTGTGGTGCATCTTTTGCTCAGACTAGCCATCTGAAACTCCACAAAAGAACACATACAGGAGAGAAACCTTACAAGTGTGATGATTGTGATGCATCTTTTACTCACACTAGCCATTTAGTGTACCACATGAGAACACATACAGGAGAGAAACCTTACAAGTGTGATGATTGTGATGCATCTTTTACTCACACTAGCCATTTAGTGTACCACATGAGAACACATACAGGAGAGAAACCTTACAAATATGATAATTGTGGTGCATCTTTTACTCTAGGCGGCAGTCTGAATCTCCACAAAAGAACACATACAGGAGAGAAACCTTACAAATGTGATGATTGTGGTGCATCTTTTACTCTAGCTGGCAGTCTGAATCTCCACAAAAGAACACATACAGGAGAGAAACCTTACAAATGTGATGATTGTGGTGCATCTTTTACTCATACTGGCTAGTCTGAATCTCCACAAGAGAACACATACAGGAGAGAGATCCTTACAAATGTGATGATTGTGGTGCATCTTTTACTCGAGCTTAGGCAGTATGAAACTCACAAAAGAATACATACAGGAGAGAAACCTTACAAATGTGATAATTGTGGTGCATCTTTTACTCTAGCTGGCAGTCTGAATCTCCACAAGACAACACATACAGGAGAGAGACCTTATAAAAGTGATGATTGTGGTGCATCTTTTACTCGAGTTGGCAGTATGCAACTCCACAAAAGAACACATTCAGGAGAGAAACCTCACAAGTGTGATGATTGTGGTGCATCTTTTACTCACATTAGCCATTTAGTGTTCCACATGAGAACACATATTCAGGAGAGAAACCTTACAAATGTGATAATTGTGGTGCATCTTTTGCTCTTGCTTGCAATCTCAAGGTCCATAAAAGAACACATACAGGAGAGAAACCTTACAAATGTGATGATTGTGGTGTGTCTTTTATTCAGAATGGCAATCTGAAGCTCCACATGATAACACATACAGGAGAGAAACCTTACAAATGTTATAACTGTGGTGCATCAGTAGCTACAGCTCACAATCTGAAGCTCCACAGAAGAACACACACAGGAGAGAGACCTTACAAGTGTGATTATTTTGGTGCATCTTTTGCTCAGTCTAGCATTCTGAAAAACCACAAAAGAACACATACAGGAGAGAAACATTACAAATGTGATGATTGTGGTGCAACTTTTACTCACACTAGCCATTTAGTGTACCACATGAGAACACATACAGGAGAGAAACCTTACAATTGTGATGATTGTGGTGCATCTTTTGCTCAGACTAGCCATCTGAAACGCCACAAAAGAACACATACAGGAGAGACACCTTACAAATGTGATGATTGTGGTGCAACTTTTACTCATGGTGGCAGTCTGAAAATTCACCAGAGAACACATACAGGAGAGAAACCTTACAGATGTGATGATTGTGGTGCATCTTTTGCTCAGACTAGCCATCTGAAACTCCACAAAAGAACACATACAGGAGAGAAACCTTACAAGTGTGATGATTGTGATGCATCTTTTACTCACACTAGCCATTTAGTGTACCACATGAGAACACATACAGGAGAGAAACCTTACAAATATGATAATTGTGGTGCATCTTTTACTCTAGGCGGCAGTCTGAATCTCCACAAAAGAAAACGTACAGGAGAGAAACCTTACAAATGTGATTATTGTGGTGCATCTTTTGCTCAGAGTAGCAATCTGAAGCTCCACAAAAGAACACATACAGGAGAGTAACCTTACAAATGTGATGATTGTGGTGCAACTTTTATTTAAGTTGCTAGTCTGATGAACCAAAAGAGAACAAACACAGGAGAGAAACCTAACAAGTGTGGTGATATTTGGTATGTTGTTTGCTAAAGCTGAAAATTTAGACCACCACAAGAGACCACATAAAGGAGAGACATCATACAAGTGTAATTATTGTGGTGCATTGTTTACTTATTTTTGCCATCTTGCATGGCACATGAGAATACCTGCAGGGTATAAACCTTACAAATGTTATGAGTGTAATGCAACATTTACTTGTACCGTCAAGCAAAACCACCACACAAAAACGCACACATGACAGATAATTTATAAATGTGATGATTGATGTACATAATGTTTTCAAGCTCACTATATGAAGTACCCAAAACATGGCACATACTTTAAAGAAACCTTACACATGTGATTATCATGGTGCATGTTGTTACTCAAGCTGCAACTTTGAAGAATTACTGGAAAGCACATACAGGAGGAAAACCTTCAAATGTGATGATTTTAGTGCTTGTTTTACTCACCCAGGCAACCTTAAGTGCTGCAAAAGGACTCATTTAGGAGAGAAACCGTACAAATGTGATGCTTGTGTTGCATCATTAACTACAGCTGGCTACAAGCTCCACAAATGAACACGTGTAGGAGAGTAATCTTATACATTTATGATTGTGGTGCAAATTTTACTCAAGCTGATAGTTTGATAAACCACAAGAACACACAGAGGAGAGAAACCTTACAAATGTGGACATTTATTTTCTAAAACTTGCAATCTTAAATATCACAAGAGAAAACATACAGGTTCACATGGCTAAATGGGTATATTTGCATATTCTTAAACATCCTTTGTGCTGATGCCTGCCATGCAAGAGACTTGATTGTTTCCAGGCCGAACGCTGTTTCTGTTATTGCCTGGCAGTTGATTATTGCTTGTTATTTGTTATTGCCTGGAAGAGAACTGTTTGGCGGGATCCCGCACAGAGAATGTTGTCTCAACCAGAAAATGTTGGTGTTGATCGATTACATCTTCACTTTCGAGTCTTATTTGCTGAACGTATGAGTGGTAAAGTCTTGGTTGCCTCTGGCAAATGAAATGCACCTTTGTTGTAATTCAGGGCGCGCTGTAATTATGGATATTGCTCGCCACTTGTAGTTTGGAGTTTGCAACCTTGAATTTGATGGCTCGTTGAATCAATCACTCTCAGTACAGGCTCTCTGTTATATATAACCTTATGGTTTAAAGCTCTCATGGCGGCGCTCGTATACATGCATGTTTCTATGTGCATCAGGAATGTTCTATGGGCGGCGGCACTGTAAAAGTGGCAACAGCTACTACTTTAAGTCAACACAATAAAACTCAATAAATCAACCGAACAGTTCAAATTCATATCTGCTTTTGACTCTCTGCATTTAATAACATATACTAATATTTACGCCACAAACGATGCCTTGAGTCCACAATAACTTCACAATAGTAATCACATAACCTAACCACAGATGTAGCGGCACATTTGTTGGCCATACTACAAAGTTAAGAACTACGGCTCAACCTGAGAGTAGCTCAAAAACCAACTGACTACCTGCAGGGGAAGTTATCTCGTGCTCAGAGACCTGCCTCGAAATTCTCATGCGAGGCAAAGTTCTCAATATTCTCACGCTGGACTGCGTGAAGCTGTGGGTTGTCTGTACCGAATGACCATGACCTGACCTAGGTCTATGGCAATGCCGAGGTTAGTTGTTCAACCCCTACACCGGACAGCTGGACTACAATGTTGAACTGTTCTCCTTGGATTGGGGATGTAAATTGCAAGAACCTCTGAAGTCAGAGTAGGTTCACCTGATGGCGAGGGAGTTAATAGGGAAACCTAATCCACAAGAAAAATTCAGTCCATCACTGCTATAAATGGTGTGTTTGGATTATGCTTGAGCTCAAAGCGAGTGAGCGAAAAAGGAAAAAAAAAATACAAATCAAGAGAAGACAGAAAGGAGAGAAAATCTGTAAAATATCCTGAGTTTGCTGGGGCCCAGCTAATCCGCTTTCACTGTGGTCTACACATTTATCACATTTGTGACTGTTTACAATACTCTTGGCACTTTTTCTCCTATTCTTTTTTGGGGGGAGAATATGAAGAGTGAGCCTCTGCCTTTCAGTTTGCAAGTTTTCATCTTTCTTGGCCATGAGGATTGGTGAAGGAATGCATGCCTCTTCATTGTGACAGTCAGCCTCCCCGCGTTCTGTCAGAGTTTCGGCTTGAGTGATTGGCTGTCCTCAGATGGGCTGGTAGACTCCTCCACGTTCAATCTTTCTATTTGATTTTTCTTCATCTTCTATTCTTCACCTTTGCTTCACACTCTTCGATTACTTCCATCATTTTTTCATCAGCTGCGTCTTCTGTGATTTCTTCTAGATCCTCTCTTGTTTAGCCGTCTATCGTGCCCCACCTTCTGATGAGCTCTAAATAATCAGTGTGGTTATTCACGATGCTTTAGCTTAATTCAGGCAAGTAAATATATTACTACTCTTCACAAAGCTAGTTAGATATATACCATAACAAGATAGTGACAAGAGGAAGTGACAGTGTATGAGAAAGATAGTAGTGAATTAAGTGAGAAAGTTAATGCAAAGCAGTCTGTCATACACTGAATTAACTAAGCATTAATCAAATTGTACATTATTAAATCAAGTGATTAAACATGCAATCAATAAATCATCAATTTTATGAATAATGTATAACTACTGATTAAGATCACCGATTAATGTGATTGTTAATTACTACAATGGGGAATGATGTAAGTTAACTAATGTGATTTTATCCATTATTAACTTTTACAAAGTTATTTATATTCTACAAAGTTCTCTAGTAACAAATTCCTAAGTTAATACTTAGCAGATGTAATGGGTGGGTTCCAAATGTTGCTGTATGTAGCCGAGGCGCGGTGTTGGGGTGAGCGCCCAACATTGCTCAAATACCTCAATGGCTCGTGAATACATAACCTATGCAGCAAAAGTCCAACTCCTGGCCTTCACGTGGCGGGCCTGTTTAAACTAACAGGAGAAGGGGCGACGGCGAGTCTCTGGCGCCGGAAAATAACCAGTATGCTCTAGATGTGTATGCACGTACATGCATGCGCAGACAGGCGTGTGCGCGCGTACACATCTACACTCGAGTGAGACCACAGTCTGCTCTAGCAAAGAAAGGTGCTGAAGACGGAGGCAACCAGCCAAGAGGCGCACCACAGAAATCAGGATGCCACGCAATCACGCAAAATGGAATATGTCGACTACTGCTAATCGTTATGGTGCTCGCCCTGCTTTGGACCCCCAGGCAGGTGCAGTGCCGGGCCCTATGTCTCGAAAGGGTCCAACCCCAACTACTGGAGGTCCTTCTCAGATGTCCTGTGGAGCCAGGGGACATGAGAATAGGACGACTGGCCATACTAAACTAAGACTTAAAATAATGCACTGGAATGCGGAGGGAGTCAGCAACAAAAAAGTAGAATTAGAAAACATCCTGGACAAAGAGAAAGTAAGCATATGTTGCTTGCAAGAAACTCACCTCAATGAAAATATAGCCTTCAAAATCAGAGGCTACCAGTGTTACCGATCTGACCGAAAGAACAGGCGAAAAGGTGGGATACTGACCCTTGTAAGAAATAACATCATGGCTTCCCAAATCAAAGTCTACATGGAAGGGGCTGAGTATCAGACACTTAAACTTAAGACAGGTAATACAGATCTACATCTGATCAATTACTACTGTCCAAGTGACCGCCCACAGGCACTGGACACTCTACCACTAAAAGAAAAAATGATTGTGTGTGGCGATTTCAACAGCCACTCGCAGAGCTGGGGCTATGATCACATGGACCAGAGAGGAGAGAGACTGGAAGACTGGCAAGATGAGAATAGATTCATGTTGATTAACAAGCCGTCCGACCCACATACTTTCTACTCGAGATCATGGCACTCTACAACTACACCTGACCTGGCTTTTCATTCACCAGACCTTGGAGTGGAACATTACACGAACTGTTGGGAAACAACTTGGTGGCAGTGACCATCGGCCAGTCTTTCTAACCGTAGAAAATGAGCTTGTAAGTGAAAGCAGCACCCTCTCGAGGTGGAACTACAAGAAAGCAGACTGGGCAATGTACAAGCATCGCAGCCAGCATACTGGTTAGAAACCTGAACACTGAGAAAGACATAAATAAAGCAGTTGAAGAGTTTGGGAAATGCATACTACAGGCAGCGCGAGAAACAGTACCAAGAGGAGCCCGTAAACAATATAAACCCTACTGGAGTAGTGAACTGGAACAGTTGCATAATGATGTTGAAGTGTGTAGAAAGCAAGCAGAGGCCACACCCAGCCAAGAGCACCACAATAAATTCCAGCATGCAAAAGCCAAATTTCAAAGGGCCAAGCTGCAGGCTAGACGGAAAAGCTGGCAGGAGAAAACAGTCTCTGAACTTTGAAAGAGACACAAGGAAATTGTGGAAGCTAATAAAACAGCTTAATGACGAGGGCACAGGGAGAAACTCAAAAATTGCACTACATAAAGATGGAAAAATCTTAACAAGAAAGCAAGCAGCTGACCATTTTGCGGACTCGTTCGCACAAGATAGCAATATCAAAATTAGTCCAGAGAAACAACAAGAGATTCGAGAGAAACGACAACATACAGGACAGAAGGAAATAGTACATGAGGTTCTGGAGGCACCCATCACAATCAGCGAACTGGAGCTAGCCATATCAAAACTGAAAATGAGAAAGTCACCAGGAGCTGATGGTATCTCCAATGAAATGATCAGGAACCTAGGAACAGAGGCCAAAACAAAGCTGTTGCAGATCTTCAATAACAGCTGGACCTTAGGCAGTGTTCCACAAGCCTGGAGAGAAGCAATCATGATACCCCTCCTAAAATCAGGGAAAGATGGTTCCATTGCCTCTAGCTACAGACCAATTAGCCTCACCAGCTGTCTCTGCTAAACACTGGAGCGCATCATCAATCACAGACTGCAGTGGTACATTGAAAGTAAAAACATCCTTGTGCCACAGCAGGCTGGCTTTAGGCAGTGCTACTCTACGGAAGATCAGACAACCTACCTCTCTCAAGAAATTGAGGATGCATTCCAAGAGAAGAAGCTGGTGCTTGCGGCATGGATAGATCTGAAGAAAGCCTTTGACAAAGTCTGGAAAGAAGGTCTGATGAAGAAACTGAGAAACTGCAAAGTCAATGGAAGAATGTACAAATGGGTGAAAGCATACTTGCACAACAGAAGAGCCCGAGTACAGATAGACGGACTCAAGAGCAAGAAAGTACTACTGCGTCACGGTGTCCCCAGGGCGGAGTCTTGTCCCCCACACTTTTTCTAATCTTCATCAATGATCTTGTTGCTCACCTACCGCATGGAATTAAAGCGGCAATGTACGCCGATGACCTGGTTCTATGGAGCACAAATGAATATGCATCAGTGGCCACCAGATTGCTACAAAGAGCTGTAGATACATTTGCTGTATGGGCAAATAGATGGTGTGTCAGCATAAACACTGACAAGTGCAGCACAACCCTATTTACCCTCTCTCCAAAACAAAAGGCAGGGATCATCCAGATAAATGGAACACCCCTAAGAGAAGATAAAGAACCAACATACCTTGGAGTAACATTTGATGGCAAGCTGACATGGAGAAAGCACATCAACAAAGCAGTAGCAAAAGCCAGAAGGAAAATAGCCATCCTGAGAAAGCTAAGTGGAACCACATGGGGAGCCAGTACGAAAATACTTAGCAAAGTTTACCAACAGAGCATACGACCACACCTGGAATATGGGTCAACTGCGTGGTGTTCAGCATCAAATACCACACTACAAGAGCTGGACAAGGTGCAAAATCAAGCACTTAGAGTCACCACAGGAGGGATGAGATCAACCCCTATAGTGGAAATGGAGAAGATGGGGAGGACACAGGCACTGAGTGAGCGCAGAGATACGAAAACGCTAATACAAGCAGAAAAGTTCCTCAGCTTGCCAGGCCACCCTATGAAGAACAGATTTGAAAACCTAGCTATGGGGCGGTTGAAAAGAAGTAGTTTTATCCACCAGGCCAAACGACTCTGCAGAGAAACCACTGATTTGCCCACAGTTGGTATCCCCCTAACAACTATTCCAGAGCGAACTCCATGGAAAGATGAGCATAGACTATCGTTACAAATCCAGACTAAAGTGAGAGGAATATTTGACAAGGAAGAACAGAACAGTGTGCAGCGCAGAACAGCCACTCTCAGCTTCCTTGATGAAGAATACCCACAGGACCTCTGGATCCGAGTCTACACAGATGGGTCAGCACAAAATGCTGTTCGAAATGGAGGAGCGGGAGTGTACATAGAATACCCAAATAATACTAGGGACACAGCCAGAGTACCCACAGGAAAGTACTGCCATAACCATGATGCCGAAATTGAGGCAATCAAGATAGCAACAGAGAAATTACTAAATAACAGCAATGGTACTCAACCTGTGGTGCTACTAACAGATGCAAAATCAGTACTCGAGGCGCTCCTCTCTGGGAAATTGCCAGTACTAAGGACACTACTTTCTGAACTTAGCAGTCAGCATAAAGTCACCATACAGTGGATACCATCCCACTGTGGAGTACCCGGAAACGACAGAGCTGATCAATTGGCTAAGGAAGGAGCCAAAGAAGAACAGCTTGATGTGCCCGTTACATACCACCAAAAGAAAAGAATGATCAAATCAGTCAGAAAGCCACCAAAACCTGCTCAAGATGACTACCACGTTATGGACAGACCAGAACAAGTCATTATTCTGCGCCTCAGAACAGGACACAATAGATTACGCAACCACATGTATACAAAATTCAAGATTGGTGAAACAGCCATGTGCACATGTGGATTGGCGTCGCAGACAGCAGAGCACATACTCCAAGACTGCCCAAAATATAACATATCTAGGCAAACCTTCTGGCCTAGAGAGACGACAGTGGAAGATAAACTCTATGGACCACTGTGTGAACTGAAAAAAACAGTTCAATTCATGCAAGAGACGACATTGCAGATATAGACATATTTCAAGCGAACGAAAGAAGAAGATGTAATGGGTGAAAAGTGACACAATTAATTATAAAAATAGTCTATGGTTTATTCCCTGATTCTATTGTAAATGAGATATATAAGTTTATATCATGGGTGAGGAGCCCACCTTATCAGAAATAACTAATTTTTTCCTGGACATGCTGTCCACTTTGTCAGAAATTACTAATTATTTCCCGCATTTGTCCAATATGTCAGAAGTCATATTTTCTCACACTAGCATTTAGTTCTGTGTCCAGATCCCAGTGAGAAATCTCAGGACAAATGTCTCTTGTTTTCTGATTTAAGAAACAGTCCCTGGATACTAGGGCTGTACCGGATTAAAATTTTTGAAATCCGACCGGAGCCGGATTTGGCCAGATTTATGAAGTGAGATCCGGCCGGAGCCGGATTTACAAATAAAAAAAAAATAAAAATAAAATAATGTACTACATCACTTGACTTAGGTGAGTGGAGTCACTCGACTGTTCATTACTGCAGTTCATTACTATAGACATGACAATGATGACATATACTCATATTAAATCATTGAAATGTAAAATAATTACATTTACATTAGAATAAGTAATTAAGTAATACTAAGCTCAAGATGAAACATAATACATAAGCACAAAATGCTAATTTAGTAATTTTAATTTTTAGTTTTCAGTTTCAGTTTTTAGTTTTCACATTGTTTTCAGTTGGCAAATTGGCAGCTCAGTTACAAGTCACAACAACAGTACATTGAACAGATTGAATTTATTGAAATACATTCATTCAGTAATTTCACTGTTTTAGTCAGTCAGTCTTCATTATGGCTGTGAAGTTGAACTGAGTCAAGAAGAGACGAGTTGTATTTCAGGAAAATCAACGTCTCCGCATTTTGTGGTAAAAGGCTACTACGGTGGTCAGTGATAATGTCTCCTGCAGTACTGAACAGCCTTTCTGATGGCACACTTGTAGGTGGTGGTGCAAGAAATGCCTGCGCCAGTCTAGCCATACTTGGAAATCTTTGCTTATTGACATGCCACCATGAAACTGGATCTGACTGTCGAGTTTGAAGTGGCTCTGACAGGTACTGTGTCACCTCAGTGTTAATGCTGTTGCCTTCGGCACTTGCAGAACGATCTGTGGTGGGATTTTCCTCGACAATTGTGTCAAAACAGCTCCATAGGCTGGACTCTTACTGTGTGGTAGTGCTCACAGAAGTCAAAACACTAGTGCTACTACTACTACTAGTAGCTGATGGATCCTGTGGACTGACTGTGTTTGCTGAATCAATAATGGAGTTAGCTGCTAACAGCAGATGGGCTCGTACATCACTTCTACCATGTTCGGAGAAGAAGCACAGCTTGAATCGAGGATCCAGTAGTGTGGCACAGGTGTAAATACTGTTGGATTCAATGTCCGCAAATCTGCTGCTAACAGCTTCAAGCAGGGCTGCTTTCATAGTTTTGATCCCAGCATCACTACCTTCTTTCTGGAGGAAAGCCATGAGTGTTTTCACTAATGGGATCACAACTGATATTGATGCCTGAGCTGCACTTATTTCACGTGTGATTTCTTCAAATGGTGCCAAAGTAGCTACCACATTCTCCGTGACTGCCCACTGTTGTGCCGTTAGCCCAGTTACCGAATCAATTTCAACACAGTACAGGCTGATGCTGCGCCGTTGTTCTAATAGACGTCGTAGCATATAGAACGTTGAGTTCCATCGTGTTGTCACATCCTGAATAAGCTGATGTTGTGGTAGGTTTAATTCATTTTGAAGTTCATGCGAACGACTGGTTGCTGAAGAAGAGTGTTTGAAATGTCCTACCAATTTTCTTCCAGTACTGATGATGCCAGCAACATACTTTTGACTCAAAAGACCATCACGCACACACAGCTGCAGTGTGTGTGCAAAACATGCAACACTTGAATAGCTGCCATCACGAAAGCATTTGGCAATGTTGAATGCATTGTCTCTCACAACAACATGGCACTTCTCACGTGCAACTGACCACTCATCCAGCATCATTTCAAAATGTGCAAGCAAGTTTGTGGCTGTGTGATGTTCATCAAATGCAGTACAATGGAAGACTACACTGCGGAGAACGAAGGAGTCTGTTAACCAATGGCCAGTGAGGCCCATAAATGACTGAGTGGTGTGTTCAGCTGTCCACGTATCTGTTGTGAATGATATGTAATCAGTGTCAGATATCATTGCTGCAATTTTTACCTTCAGACGTTTACACATGTCAGGAATGACATGTTCAGCAAAGTACTTTCTTGAAGGCAATTCATACCTTTTTTCCATTGTATGTATCAACTCTGTGAAACCTGGTCGTTCCACTACTTGAAAAGGCTCCATATCTATGGCTATCATTCGGGCTACGGCAGCATGAATGCGTTTAGCATTGGGACTGTTGATGTCCCAAATTTTGGCCCGGTCTCATGCCTGCATAATTGACTGCTGGGTACTGCTGCTTGCTTTGTGCAAACACGGTCCCAGATTCATCATAGATGTGGTCGCCAATACACTGGCTTCCAGTGATGCTTTCTTTTCCATCATTTCGTCATAGCTTTTCCTGTGCATCGATCGCAAATGGGTCTGCATTGATGATGTTGAGAAGTCTTAGGGGCGATCTTATCATCCACGTGATAACTGATTGTCACACAACTTACATATTACCTTCGCTGAATCATCGTCTTTAACCTTGAAGTAATCCCAAACGGCGCTGTATGACTTAGATTTTGATGCCATTTTATTTTATGGGCAAAACAAAAGAAATTTACGAAAATAAGAAATATTCAAGTCCCACAAACTCATGAAGTAATGCACCATTAAAATTCAAAATGAGTATTTTTTTTCTTAAAATTCTTATTTACATCAGCGAGAAATAGTAAACCGGAAGTGCTACTGTGCTATTGCCTAAATTTCGGCTTGGCCTCATGAAACATGTACAGAAAATTCACGTGACTAGGCAACACAAATCTGGCCTAAATCCGGCAAAATTGGACCAGAGCCGAAGCCAGATTTGTAAAAATGGTCGTATTCTGGATTTGCCGGAGCCGAAATTCAGTACACCCCTACTGGGTACTCAAGAAAACAGCAAAGAATTGGCCCGTTGAATAGATAAGTGTAAATTTTCTTGGTACCTCGAGGAGTGAAGAAAAGGAATTTGGATATGCAGAATAAACTTTTAGAATCCACTCTGCATAGTACAGTTTACCTCACTTACTTATCCCCTTCCTGGAAATACATAATTGCACCCCCACTAACTGTGACGTAAAAGGCTTACAAGCACAAACATTTACATACAGTTAGAAATATTATGGAAGAACTATGAGTTTAAAATACTACCACTGGGTTTATTAACCTTTCATGATGTTAATATGTTTATGATTATCATTCTATTCATAACTTGGTTTTCGATCCTGACAAAGAACCAGATCAGCATCAGGCTCCATGGTGAGAGCACATTGCACATTCAGCCGTAGCTCCTATGAGAGGTGTAATGAAACAAACAGAGATGGGTAGTACCTTATCTGTCAACACATCTCATAACATACATATATATTCATATAACCATATACCATTTAGAACATATATAGGTTAGAACACATACATATTCACCTACGCCTAAATAATGGAGTGTTTCTCCTATGATTTCACTCTCTCTCTCTCTCTCTCTCTCTCTCTCTCTCTCTCTCTCTCTCTCTCTCTCTCTCTCTCTCTCTCTCTCTCTCTCTCTCTCATACACACACACACATGCTGTCTGTCTGTAAGGCGTTAGTCAGACATTCCTGTCGAACATCGAAGGCCTTCACTGCACATGTCTTTAAGAATGAGTGTCCTAAGTCCTATGTCTATCCACATGCAGACATGATCATGCAGACATAATCATACAGACAAGGTGAACTGGTGACATTTCTCCCTCCAAGTGGTTTCACGCCAATCTTGGTAGGCGTTCAAAGTGTTGGTCCAAGTAGCCAATGTTATGTTGGGCTGCTATCAGTAAACTGCTCACCCTTAGGAATTTCTCCTGAGTTGTCAGTCTCCAGTGTGCATTGGCTTCATGCAGGATGAATCTCCATGTCTATCCTGTACATGAATGGGCCAAGCACTCGCGTGGCTTGGACAATGTTGGATTTCTCCAAACTATCACATACAACAATAAGAAAACAAGTTTTGCAGTGAAACAGTAAAGGCTAGAGCAGGGTCAATAAGTAACAAAGAAAATCCACAAGCTTGAAGGTTGAAAGAGTACACAGGAACAGAAAACTAATGTAGGCCATCAGAACAAAAGAAAAAATGATATAACATATGTTGGTATTCATTCATTCATTCAGTAGCATGTCCTTTACAGAGCCTTGCTTCCATAACAATCTTCCAGTAAACCTCTTGATCATAAGTAAGATTTCCTGCACCCATCTTCTCTTTGGTCTTCCTCTTCCTCTCTTCCCAGGCATATACTCCTCCATTGTTGTTCTCTCCAAACTTTCGTAGCATTTTACTCTTTAGGTGACCAAAATATTTCAATTTTCTTTGTTTTATAATTTTTAATAGCCAACCTTCTTCAACATTCAGCTCTTGAAGTATGAATGCATTTGTTCTTTTCTTTATCCAAGACATTCTTTGAACTTGTATATAAAATGTATATTCAAAGGCATTTATGCACTGTTTAGCTTGTAAGTCTTTAGTAAGTGTCCAGGTCTCACATCCTCTTAAAAAATCTGATTTTTGTAGTTCTATCTGTCCCTCTCCACAATTTATTCAGTTGTTTTCGTCTTTGAAGAGTAATAGCTATTCGCCTTTTAACTTCTTTCATTGTGTCACCACTGTTGGATAGCAATACTGTATCATCAGCATACCGAATCTCTGTTATGTCATGACCACCGATATTTAGAGCATCATATAGCTCCTTGTTTATATCATCTCTGGCATTTCTTATTATAGTTTTGGCACACAGCCCCGACAGACCCCTTGCTTAATGTAAAATGAATCTGATGTCTCTCCATCTATTCTAACCGCTGCTTGGTGGTCTAGATAGGGCATTCTTATGAGTTGTATTACATGTGGTGGAAAGCCCATAGTCCTCATGATTTCCCAAAGTTTCTGATATTGTACACAGTCACATGCCTTTGAATAATCCACAAAACATGAGAAAAGGTTTACATTAAATTCTCCGCACTTCTCTTTTATTTAAATCATGCTGAGAGTGTGATCTCTTGTTCCTCTTCCTTGTCTAAATCCATCTTGAACCACGTTAATTTCTTCTTCTATATTCTTATGAAGTCTTCCCGTTATGATTTTTAGTAGAATTTCACTTGCATGACTGATCGGGGCAACAGTTCTATAGTTTGTGCATTATTTCAGGTTTTTGGTATTGGAATGAAGATAGTTCTCTTCCAATCATTTGGCCATATACCATATTGCCATATCCTTTTTACGTGAGTCAGGTCTTAGTCAGATATGACTGAGCTACCGTATGACAGTAGACGGTACTACCTGTTTTCTGTCAGCGCCGAATGTTGGGCGGCACTTACCAAACCTGACACGCCACATTGTGCCAATGACTTTGGGCGGAAGAGCTCAATTGGGAGGGTACAAGCCTTATCCTGGTGCGAGAAAATGCAACCTAAAGACAACATGTCATGGCAGGGCAGACCAGGCCCTAAGCCTTGGTTGGCAGCTGGTCTAGGATCGAAGCACCGAACAGGCAGACAGTTAGAGCATTGCTTTGTTGATCCGGCAGCTTCTGCAGCTTGCCTTGTTCCAGATGTATTTCCTCTGGAGAGAACTAGGCAGGCCGAGAGAGGGATCATGGGCAACACATGGTCTCTATATTTTAGCCCAGGCTTTGTGCTATGGAGAGGCAATGGTGCATAATGTTGGAAATAACCATGTTTTTACATGCATCCATTGTGGACAACCATTTGCAGCACAAATTGGCCTTATCAGTCACACTTGCCACCACTTGCCACCGCCATGGGTCATAGCTATTAAGCCTTTTTGAAGCACAATGTACCAAACTATCGTCTGTCAAGACGGAAAGGTACCAATGAAATATCCTTTTACATAATGCATGACAGATTTTTATGCTTCCTTTTCCTCCCAGTTTAATTAGTTCAGCTGGTATCTCATCACATCCAGGTGATTTACCATTCTTCTGGCTCTATATTGCCCATGCAGTTTCATCTAGTGAGGGTTCAGGTTCTGTCTCTGCTGTCATTGGTTTATGTATCTCATTCATATCCTCACTGTCATTGGTTCATGTATCTCATTCATATCCTCACTGTCATTGGGCATATGGTGCTAGAGCCATATTTGTATAGAACAATCATCACTCCAGGGGCCATGTGTTCAATATCACTCCAGCCATCTTTATTTCCCAAGATGTTTTCTGGTAGCTATATTTGTATAGAACAATCATCACTCCAGGGGCCATGTGTTCAATATCACTCCAGTCATCTTTATTTCCCAAGATGTTTTCTGGTAGCCATATTTGTATAGAACAATCATCACTCCAGGGGCGAGGTGTTCAGTATCACTCCAGTCATCTTTATTTCCCAAGATGTTTTCTGGTAGCCATGTTTGTATAGAACAATCATCACTCCAGGGGCCATGTGTTCAATATCATTCCAGTCATCTTTATTTCCCAAGATGTTTTCTGGTAGCCATGTTTTGTTCTTTGGCCGTTGACTCGCTTTGAACTCAAGTGTAGTCCATACAGGTTGTCAACGTCTCATAACTAAAGGAAAGATTAGACTCGGGTTCGGACAGGATGAAGTGCACTCACAGAACAAACATAACTCTCTGTTCGCACATTATCAATCTAATTTATTATAATGTCAATCTGACGAACAGTCGTCTCGCACTTCTCTCAAAACATATCACATACACATAGACAATGCATTTGACAAGGTATACATTATAGCATCTGTCTATCATAACCAATCACAGTATCTAAAGTAATCTCTAATGAACTTTAGTAAATGGTTCCTAGAAGCTAAACCCTTCCACTCAGTCCGATGTCCAGTCGCAGTCTGATCCCTGGCTTGCGTCCCGTGAACACGGAGCGCTGGTGCACTCGAGCACCCTGTGATTGAGGCTTCTCACGCTTCAGGCTGGCTCAAGGGTTTAACTGCGCAGTAGAGGATTTGACCTCTTGATTCTCGAATGTTCGGACCCCGAACATTCGGACTATTAGTCTTGTCGCCCTTGTTGAGCCGTAGCCCATTTACTTGGTTATATTCCTTTGAGACCTTGACAGGGCCTCCCTTCTCCCCCCTTTTCAGTGGGTATCATATGTTTAAATTAGTCTGAACTAATTCTGTCAAGGGATCATAGGAATAGATCTCTGAGGTAGTAATTCAGTGGATGCAAACTCTATATTATGTATATCATTGCACTAGCAACTCATGTATCTTGCGTATTACGATAAAGGGTGGTTGCTGAAGGTCGTAACTCCCTTTCCATTCTTAAATTCCACTATCCAGATCGAAGTTCCCTGACGACTCATGTAGCAAATGCAACTGCGTCCTTCTCATGTGTCCGAAATGACACCCAGGATAATGATCGCTTTTCACAGAGTATCATCAAAGCAAGTAGCTTTGGCTCCTTTAAGAATATTGCAAACCCTTGCCTTCATGTGTACTTGTATACACTTTTACTTCCATATATTGCATGTAGTGCTTAATATATGAATACTTAGTTTTCATTGACTAATTGCTGATGTCCCTGTTATCCTGTTAGTGTATACTACTCTCCCTTTTGATTCGTCTATAAAAGTGTATGTGAGTTAACTGTTTTTGTTAAGTTTTAAGAGTGTGTGTAAACTAATGTGTTAAATGTGTGGGATGTATGTGTAGTGTTTGTACTGTTTTAGGTTTTTCTAAGTGTCACGAGCTCGTATTTCCGTTGTCTTGATTTACAGAATATGTGTAATTCGTGACCGGGATCTTAGAGCGGTGATTCTGAGAACAACCCATTAGCTATGTTGTATTTTATCTAAACACGTATAAAAAATTTTATGATACGTTTCACAGTTTACATCAGACAAAGACGAATTACAATAAAACAGTTATGCGTACAATTTGTATGCTATGTACATCATTCCTTCATTTATTTCAGTCACCCTCTGTTTCATTCGTCTTTCACTCACTCATCTTATTTGTTAAAATATAAAAGTTAAGTTTAAGGTGAAAGTAGTCACCCTTGGAATTTAGCGATATTTGAAAAATGTAGTAAGAAAATAGGTACTATTTCTACCGACAATAACATGGTGGTTTACAATTTAACTTGAATGGTTTAGAAAAATGTAATGATTTAACAAAAAAGGTATTGTAACATCTATATATGTATAATGCAAAATCTATGGGAAAATGGGCATGTTAATACATTTTGACAAAATAATAATTAAAGAATGTGTTTACGAATTAACTAAAAGTAAACCTATTAATTTCTAAGTAATTAACTCCATCGGTGATCCTAGAGTTGTCGTTCCTTCATTGTGTGTGTAGATGGTCTTGTCACAGTTAATAGATAATGTAAATGTGTTACAGTTCATGTAGTCCTTTCACCCATGTGGTGATAATGAATACATGTAGGTGAATACTGTGCACTGTTCTGTTTCCTTCCATGAGAATCGGTGGTTGTTGGTACTATGCCTTTCTGATAAGTACTAACAATGTCATATAAGTGTGTGTGTGTGTATCAAAATGTACATAATCTTATATACAATGTTTTTAGTAAATTCCATTAAAGATCACAAAAGTATGCACAGACAATTCAGTGAGCTCACGGGAAGAAACATAAGAATAAATACAGGGTGATTGAAATCAAAAACAGGAAAGATATTATTGGAGGAAGGTGCTATAATGAATTGGTGGAATGAGTATATAAGAGTATTATATAATGGAGAAAGGGAAGAATAACAGAAGAAAGTACTTAGAAGGCCCACCTATTCTAAAAGAAGAAGTTGCTAGTGCTATTAACCAAATGAAGAAAGGAAAAACAGCTGGGCCAGATTAAAACACAGTAGAAGAATTAGAAGCATTGGGACAATTTGGGGTAGATATATTAACCAAAACGCTGAATGATATTTACAACAGTGGATATTTACCGAGCGATATGCTGAAATCTGTATTTATTGCAATGCCAAAAAGACCACGAGTAATTGAATGCGAATATTTTCGTACAATTACCGCATAAATCATGCTTCTACTTCTACTCAGAATTATAATGAGAAGAACAAGAAAGAAAATAAAAATGGAAATTAGTGAAGAACAGTATGGTTTTATGGAAGGAAAAAAGTCGCTTAAACGTCGACAGGCTCGACTTCATCGCACCGGGTTTTATCCCATATGGCTCAGTCTCTTTGCGCAGCGCGGAAAGCGTCGCACAAAGCACGAACTCCGTAGCTTTTAGCGACAACCCACAGGAGTCTCCGAAACATTTAACTCGTAAACCGAAGGGTGCGGCCCGGAATCGAACCCACAACCTTCGGAGCACGAGTCAAACGGCTTGACCACTTCGCCACAGAGACTCCCAGTTATGGAAGGAAAGGGTACAAACAATGCTTTTTCTTCTTCAGCGTTCCGAGCCATTGAGGTTCTTTGCTGCAAATGCAATCCGTCTCCATTCGTCTCTCTGGTGGACCTTCTCTTGCCAGTCGCTGATTCCAAGTGCTTGTAGATCTGTATGTATATTATCTCTCCACCATCTTCTTGGTCTATCTCGGGGTCTACGGTCATTTATGTCCTGAGTGTAAGCAAGTTTTGTTTCCCTATTATCTTCCATTCTTTCTATATGCCAAAGCCATTGTAGTCTATTAGCCTTCATGATACCAATGATTAGTGGGGACTTGAACAGATCATAAATGGACGAGACAGGAACACTGAGCTGATCCACGACTCCAGTGATCTAGTGAAATGGCTAGTCATGACCACCTACGCTGTTCGGCATGGCACATTATTGATTGGATTGATTGAATGGGCCCAAAGATGCGTCTTAAGACTTTGTTCTCAAAGGTTTGTAACAAGGCTTCGTCTCCTTTAGTTGTACTCCAGGTTTTAGAGCCATACAGCACAACTGGTCTGATCAGTGTCTTGTATATTGTGATCTTGGTGTTACGAGATAGCGCATTTGATTTTAGCAGATGTTGTAGTGCATAGTATATCTTATTTCCAGAGTTGATTCTAGTTTGTATTTCTTCCCTTATGATGTTGGAGCAGTTGAAGATTGTACCCAGGTATTTGTATGTTTCCGTTCTTTTAATGGTCATATTATCTATTTAATAATAATAATAATAATAGTAATAATAATAATAATAATAATAATAATAATAATAATTATTATTATTAATAGTCAGTCTTAGTCAGATATGACTGAGCTACCGAATGACTGTAGACGGCACTACATGCTTTCTGTTAGCGCCGAATGTTGGGAGGCGCTCACCAAACCTGGCATCCTGCATTGTGCCAACGGCTTTGGGCGGAGGAGTGCAATTTGGGAGGGCACAAGCCTTGCCTTAGAGCGAGTAGATGCAACCTAGACCAAATTAATGGCAGAGCAGAACAGGCCCTAGGCCCTGGTCGGTAGCTGGTCTAGGGTGGAAGCTCCGACAGGCGGACAGTTAGAGCATTGCTTTGCTGATCCTGCAGCTTGTCTTTCTGCAGATGTATTGGTGTCATCTTTAATTTGGAGTAAACTAGACAGGTCGAAAGAGGGATCATGCTGCATGGGCAACAAATGGTCTCTAAATTCAGCCCAGGCTTTGTGTTATGGAGAGGTATAACTCCATTTTACACAATATCGTCTGTCAAGACAGCAAGGTACCAATCAATCAATAATAATAATAATAATAATAATAATAATAATAATAATAATAATCGTATAGTCTATATAGTGTGGAGTTGGTGATCATGTCTGTCACAGAGTTCTGTCTCTTGTGAGTAGTGTAAGTGGGGCTAAAGCCGCCCGTTTTGTGGTGGTGGTGGAAATTGATATTCCACCACAAAGGGCGATAACTCTTTTCCCCCCCAAAAAGTAGGCGTTGCGAAGTGGCTCATCAGAGGTGACGTGGTCTAGTGACTCATCAGAGGTGGCGTGGTCTAGTGACTCATCAGAGTGGGTGTGGTGCTCAGAGGTGGTGGTCAAGTAATTATAGGTACGACATAAAAAATACAACATAAAACATCAATAAAGAAAACGAACAAAAAGGTAACATTTTCACACGCATTTTATTGGTAGACAACATCTATTCGGTTACAACATCTAAAGCTTGCGTCGTTTACGTCCCAAAGGGATCAGCGGGATGTGATTACTGTAGAAAGCTGTCTGGTCATTCAGGTACGTATGGGTTGTAGGTAGACTGGTCTTGATAAAACGTCACGGGGTCTTGAGTGTAGGTAGACTGGTCTTTACTAGACACCTCGGGTGGTTGGTAAGTTAGTTTATCGAAATCCGCTAGAATGTCATCCTTCATTGATAGGAGAGACTCAAACTCTGCTCTCGTGAGTGTAATTCCCACCTTGGTCGGATACTTGAGCTCAGAGACACCGAAATACTTGCGTAAATGTACGGTCGTAGTGCTTCGGTATTGAGAAAACTGTCGCCGCTTTCAAACTGTTGGCTAGTGGTCTGGGCATTTCATCAGTTCTTGACATGAATATCCAGGTAGCTGTAGACATCTTGAGCGTGGCGGGCACGAAACACGAATGTGGCCAGTTCGTCTCATTTTATAGGACATAGTTTTATCGATTGATTTTAAACGTGTCTGGACTTGTCTTTTTCAACCACGGGCTAACCAATCGAAACACGAGGCGGTCATTCACGTGTTGTCTGTGACCAAACGGCTGCAGGATACGTGACAGGCTCGCGCCGCGGCATTTTATCACCAGAAAATACAGGACGTACAGCCCGCAAGTGGCGTTATTGATGTCTTGTAACATACGGGTATTGTACATAGGTGCTTGGTCCGAGTTACGTCGTATGAAACGGATAATGTCGGCATGTAATGGCGGCAAGCCAAACGAATCGAAATATTCAAACTGACCTAGGCCATTGAAATATAGGGCGATCCAATGTGACCCAGAGTAAGCACTGGTGTCGGTATTGACGATAAAAGCCGCTGGTTGTGTTCTATCAATGTGTCTAGGCAACTGATCTCTAGCGCATACGTTGACTAGCGAAAGTCGTCGAACAAACGGGTCAGACATGAGTAACTGTCTTAGGTGTTGGGTATCCATTATGCTACGTAATCGGTTAGCACTTGCCTCGTCTTGGAAATTTCTAGAACCGAGTCGAGTTCCGCGTATATGATGACTTGTAGAGGTGCATCCGTTATAACGGCAAACTTAAGTTCCAGTGACAGTGGACCGGATTTGGCCAGTTCAAACTGCTCCCCGTCTAATATACTGGGAGTCAGATCAAAAGCGTAGAGAGCGAACCCTTGACTGAAACTTTCAAAATTGATACCATTCCCGACATCCTTACCGGTCAGACCGAGGGCCAAATTGGTACCATGGAAAGCTCGCGCATACTGACCTGTGGTATAATTCATGGTTAAGGGTTTGCCTGTGACACTACGCCCATCTACCATCAAACTCAAATAGTTTAACTGATAATGATTGAATATGAAGGGGTTCGTGTTGAGCTCGCCGTTGAAACATGACGCATTCACTAAACCGATCACCACCCGGGTCGGCGTCTGGCTGAGGAAGAGGTTATCTTGCGTGTGGGAAAACATACCTTTCGGGATAGAAAAGGGTTTTACCACTACCCTTTTAATGGGATACTTGGCATTGGCTCTCAATAAGGCTTTTTCATGAGCCAGAGAGATAGCTGGATTTAACTTAGCTTTCCTCACCAAGAGGGTGGCATGAGTAATGACACTTTTGTAACCACCGTTTACATCCGTGGCAATCAAATTAAAGACAGATTTTGAGGGGGTTAGTTTGATTTTGATATCGACCCCATTCAGCATGTACCTGTCCTGATTGAAAATATCGGAATGTAGACGGCCCATCATATCCATCGCCACACTATAGCCGGCTAAAGATCGTCTTTTGGCTAGACCTTTATTAGTTTCACCCTTCGTGTCTGTCATATACAAAGGAATATCTGGGTAGTATAGTGCTGATGTCAGATGACTCTTTTTGGCCTCTTCACCATAATTCAGAAGAGCTTCCAAGTAGGCCCGGTACGGATACGAATTTTCACTCGGTGAAATAAGAGTGTCATTCAAAGACACGTCTACTTGAGAAAACAAACTATGCAAATAATAATTTATGGGACCGACTTCGGCGGTGTTCGGTAGGTCGTCGCCATTGGGAAGTGTAACTTAGGCTCTCACGTGCAGAAAAGTATTAAATAAATCTATATAATCCTCTCCCACGCCAGAGATGGAGAACTCGATGGGTGCCCCATAGGCTAATGTGGCCAACGGATGAATCTCCACAAACTGTCCTTCTTCCACGGCCGTCTGGGTAGGTGGCACGCTAAACAAATCCAGACCAGAATGTAGGCACTCACACGACTTGGGATGTATTAACGCCATTACGAGAAAATATCCGAATGTCCCCGCTGGTGTTGGTGGTTCTTATGAGCCGATCGCTTTCTGCCGGCTGGTTTTATTCTTTTACTGGGCTGATCGGGCGGGGCGGCTCGTTTTCGTTTCCTGACGCCGCTACCTGATTGGCTGATATGTTGAGCAGCGCCCTGGAGTAGTCGTTGACCGGCGTCCCTGGCGTGTTCTTTGAAGGACTCGCCGACATTCCGACCGGCTAGGGCGTCTTGAGCCACCTGCAAACCCGTACCCAACCCTTCCCGCAAAAGGGCTTTGCCACCAGTCTTCAACCAAGGAAGAATTGTTCGACAAAGGCCACTAAAGAAACTACCAATTCCATGACCTCGCTGACTCCGACCACCCACAAAAACGGGTAGACCGCTGCCGGCTTGATTACAGAAATATTCCTCGTATAGTTTGGGATTGCGTCGGATTGGCACGTGTCTAACCATGGTTAAACCACCTCAAAACGTTTGTTGGTTCGAAAATGCAGCGTCACTACCGATGTCCCACCTGTGAATGGGATAGGTTTCCCCCGTTCGTCGGTTTTAAGAGGCTCAATCGTGTCAAAGGAGAACCGACAGAGTGGAACGTAATGTGGTTTATCGTACATCCTAAATACAGAGGTGGTGGATCTGTCTAGGACAGGTAGAGTCCGTAGTAATGATACCATCACAGCGCCGACCACACGCGAGGTGACAATGTCTGAATAGATATTTTGCGTACCTTGGTCCAAATCTACTTCACCCACGCCGGAAAGAACGGACTCAGGCTCGCTGACGCGGGTCGAGGGGAATTGTAAAATATCCGCCAACTAAGTCTAATTTCAGCACCCTGTTCGTATATTTGGAAACGAGCCTTATTCGATGGGTACATAAAAACATATTTTAGTCTATTCGAGCTCTGAGAGTTTCCGGGCTCGAAAATGTAAAGTTAGCACTGAAGTCCCATCGTTGAGTGGTATCGTTTTTCCCGTCTCCGTAGTTAAAAGTATTTCCACCGTGTCGAAGGAGAATCGACTTAACTGGACGTAGTGTGGTTTGTCGTAGACACGATACACTGACGGCAACAACCGATCCAATATAGGGACAG
This sequence comes from Cepaea nemoralis, assembly GCA_014155875.1. Classification (NCBI taxonomy): domain Eukaryota; kingdom Metazoa; phylum Mollusca; class Gastropoda; order Stylommatophora; family Helicidae; genus Cepaea; species Cepaea nemoralis. The sequence goes on from JACEFZ010020497.1 coordinate 234,211, forward strand.
TCCTTAGTAAGGGAACCATGGCGTCTCCGACTGGTCTGGCAGCTACGAGATCAGAATAGACGTAGATATTTTTAACGACGCTATCCATCTCCAATTCCACATTACCGAATAATAAGCCATTGTCGTCTGATAGAGTTGAGGTTGGAAAACCCAACATGTTTTCAACCTCTCACTAATTTTAACGTGGGCGCCTTTTTCAAATAGTTTCATTCCGACTTTGTTCCAAGGTGTACGTAGCGTGAATTTGATGTTTACTTTCTCGTCTACTTGGGTGTCGACACACAACTTATTCAGCTCCTCGATGAAAGCTTCTGGGGTGCTGAACGGACCCGGTGGACAGGTTCCAGACCACTACCTTTGGGCGGAAAGTACTGGATCCAAATTTCCCCCGGCAAACCGTTGAAATACGTATTGGGGAATTGAATTTCGGCCAGACCCACTTCGTATTGTTGACTCACCTCAATAGTCTGCGGCAACTTGACGAAAAAGTGACCTGGGTGGTTGTTCGGGAACACTTCCGGCGCCGTATTACTCGGTAAAACCAAATAGAAACTCATTGTTTATCTAGCTTAGGGTTAGGTAGCATATAACCCATACAACTACTCATTAGAGCGACCCACAGTTTGCCTTCTGCTGCGTCTGCGCTGCCTTGAGTCAGATTGAATAGTGACACAGCAATTACGCTATATATAACGAGGGTTTGGCAGATGAATACAATCTCTGGCCGCGGCACTCGTTGTCCAAAAAACGACCAGAACGAAGTTCTTTCCCCGTCCCTAGTCTGTGGACGCAGCACCATAGTTTCCAGGTTGTCTTCGGCCATACCACTAGTCTCCATAGCTGGCTAGTTGCGTGTCGGCTATCCAGCTGTTGAATGAATTGGGATAACCAAACCACTTGACTAAATACTCTTTACCACTATCTGTCCGTCGCCTTTCTTGTAAGATTGTTTCGATACGATAAATTTCTTTATCACCCACCAACTGTATTTCTTCTCGGTAGAATGACCCTTTAAGTTCCTCCCCTGAATCGTCTTTTAGCACATACGTCACCGGACTTGTCTGGTTTATACGACTAACGGTAAACAGTTCTTCTGTCCAACCCGACATATAACCTTTTTTAAAAGGTTGTTGGCTTTGAGCTAATCTGACACGGTCGCCGGCTGTTAAATACACTTTTCTTGATGCGTCTGTTTTACGGTATAAATTATTCCACACTTCTTCTTGATTAGTGTTGTTAACTTGCGCGGGTGCCATGCGAATGCTCCGGTGATACGAACCATTATAGTTTTGGATCAATTTATCTATCACGTCGACGTAGCGTAGTGTATTGGTCTTGGTGAAATAACGCCACATTTTTTCTTTAAGAGTTCGGTTGAATCTTTCTACCACGGCGGCTTTCACATCTTCGTTCTCAGTGGTAAAGAAATGCACGCCTCGGTCAGTCAGAAATTTTAAGAAAGTTCGATTGACGAATTCCGAACCTTTGTCAGTCTGAAAGTTTATCGGTTGGCCCTCTTCAAATATTTTACTCACGACCGCCACTAGTTCTTTCCCCGTTTTCTTCTGGATCGGGATGGCCCAGGCATATTTACTAAACACATCGATACACGTCACTAGGTAGGCCATACCGTCATTATACCTTCGTAATTTTTGCATATCTATCAAGTCGGCTTGAAACTGTTGATTTATACCCCCGGTTATGGTCTGACGTCTCTGGAACCGACGACGAATCGGTTTATGTAGAGTATAGGTATCCTGATGACGTAACCATTTCTGAATGGTTTTAGCTGGAAGTTTGTTATTTCGATGTAAAGCGACAGCACCACCATAGGCCCCCGGTTTCTCTGGGTCATAGTAATATTTTCTTAATTTCGCGGCCATTTTTCCCATCGGGGTGTAGGTATCTTCTTCTTCTTCTTCTTCTTCTTCTTCTTCTTCCGCAGTTTATAACCCGGTGTAGCCACAGGTGTCTCTGCTGGGGCTTTGAGTTGTCTACCTTCGGTGTTAGCTGAGCAGGCGGTGTCTCGACTACTGGTGCCGGTAAGGCGCTGACTTCGGGTTTTTGTTCCTTGATATCCACCAGACCTAATGGTTTGTGCCTATGCTGCTCGAGGCGATTCAGATACCGCTGCAAGGTTTGTTGATATAGTCTGGCTTTGTCACGGGGTGGTAGATCTTCTGTTGCCAAGACTTGTTGCATCTGATTATCCAAGTCTTGTAGGCTATCGGTTAGTGTGTCGGGTGGTACGTAGGGTTTTTCCAACATCCGAGGATCGACCAGGATCATTTTCTTTATTATAAACCCACAATACCTTTCAATACGTTAAGGATGGGCCCGAGCAGGGCACCGATGAATCCACCCTTTTGCAAGATCTGTTTCCGTTTCTTGAGCGATAGTTTCTTACGAGTGAGCGCTCTCAGACTGTTTTTGTGTCGTTGCAACCGTCGCTTCTGAGCGGGTGTGAGGGGACATTACCTTTTAATACATTGTGACAGCACTCACAATATTGATTGGACGAGGTCTGGGGAAGCTGTTTTAATAACAGCTTTTACGGCAGGTGGCTTGGCTTCACCCAAGTAGCGCAACATGGATTCGTTGCGTTTAAGTTGACTAGACATGTTATTTAGGCACGTAGACGACTTGTCTTTGGTCGGGAAATATATGACTTCGTAGACGGAGTTGATCCGGTGTTTCCTGGCGAAGGTCGAATAACAAATACCCGTGTGGAGCCGATGTAGCGTCCTTAAAACTCTCTTGGACATATGACACCCGCCCTGGAAAAATTTGTTTTCCCAAATTATTAACTTGTGTACCGTCTCGAGGGTTCTTAACTACTACTAGGTAATGTGAATTCAGACTGATGGTTCTTTGTTCTTTATTCTTACCAAAAAGGTTCTGTACAATATACATGACGCTGAGGTTGCGATGATGACTGCCTTTAATGAATAGTTTAGTTACCCTATCATCTGTCTCGGACATTAGGTCATCTATTACCACTAACCGACGTCTATCCCAGTCCACTGTTCCATATCAGGCAGCCCTTCATTAAACTGCACTCCTTTCATATTCTCGTACATGGATTGCCATTCCCCATAGCACCATATAACCTCCTCTGGAATCGGGTCTACCATGGCTGGTAGATGGGCCAGGAAGCGCTGTACAAAGACGGTTTTACCACTCCCTGTCGGTCCAGCAATTAAACAAGTAAAAGGATGTTTCCAGCGAGGATCCATGGCCACTAAATGACGGGATATGACTCGGCACGTCCGTCTATATATTTCAACGATTAGTGACCCGACAACTCTTGATGATAATGTTTAGCCAGGGCGCCACCTGATAGTGATTACCTAAGCCGATGTTTAAAGAATTACTCCCCTACGGTTCTGCTAGATAATGACCGCTTATCGGCACGGCACACGCTGACAGATGCCTATGCCATATACACACAGCGGCGGCTTATCGCCCATAATGTTCACTTGGTTAAAACGTCTTTTTACCATATCCTTTACAGAACTTAGCTGTCAACACCAGCATCTTTCAGCTGTATGTTGATCGCTTGGGAAGATTACGCTCAGTAGTTTGCCATTGCTTTCTGAGCGACCGGCTCAGTATCCCGCAAGTCACGAGCGGGGGTCGAACCGCCTCAGCTCTCACTCCGCTACGAGACTCTGCGTGATAAACGGGATTACAGAGAGAAAGTGTTGTAACCCCACAGCCAGAGAGACCGGTATATTCAATGATTCGAACACAATTGTGTTAACCTACGCGGCTTTGATGTAAATTCTGTGACGCTATATTTCTCGTGTCTGGGGAATTAATTACAAATAAACAAATATTCTTATGTTAAATTTTTTTTCCACTCGCCGTCTTAGGTACCAAAGTACCAACACACAGACAAATCAATACGTCGTGATTCATTCTTGGGTGTAATGTAATTTCAATCGATGGGAACAGGGCGTTGTTAGCATTATACAGACCCATCTTGTGTCAGTTGCGTTGTTCGGTTCTGATAAACAACTGACATCTGTGCATGTATGAGAATCTAATATTTGCATGCAGTCGTGTTTGTTGACAGTTGTAATGTTGACGTTTGGTAAAACCTGGCGGTTCTTTTTAAAAAACGCGCGTCTTTTTGTAGTAACGTCTTTGTAAATGTGTGTTTTAATATTAAATAATGTCTTTCCGTATAATGTATTTTGTGTTTGTAGCAATGTTTTGTGGGTTTGTAGCAGTGATGTTTTTGTCTGCGGCAAACAGGCAGTTTTGTTGTTGTAGAAGAACGTTAGCAATCTGTTAAACAAAGATATGTGACTCACGCAAACTGACACTAATCTGAAGACATGAAATGACGATGCAGGCGGGTACACAATAATTATGATTTCTAGGAAATTGTCGTTAGGTTTCGAGAGAGACATTTTTTATAATTTCAGGGTAGACGATTCTCTAAAGAAAATTAACATCTTACCGGGCAATTATGGTTGACAGCAAAACTGTTTGAAGTAAGGACAGAATACTTACAGAACTGTCAGTATCTGTTTAGGTGCACTGCCGTCAAACCCAATTATCTTTCCTCCCGGAGATAGAAAAACGTACGAAAGAGATGCAATTACGATTTGACACAAAGTACCTAGGTGCGTAATTATGGTGGCAGACAATGACAAACAGTGTAGTAGATAATGTATAGTCGATGAAAAGTCGTGGTTCTTTCTGAGTGATTACTGAATCTATACTCGAGTGAGATGTGCCAGCCACAACCCGCCTTTTGACAGTTCGCCCGCCCCCGTGTGACAGTGGCAGTGTCGGTCAAGCGATGTGACAGTGGTTACTTATTTTCCCGACAGTCTGATTGGCTTGATTCAAATGACAACTTGCTTCGTTTCAAATATACGACAAACACTCACGACAAGTAATTCATGAAACGCATGTGAAGTCATTTGATTGCTGGCAGTTAACGAGGAAGGATGTTTTTATTCAACGGATAATAAATTCAACATGTTTTCTAATTCCTCGGACTTTAACAGCCGTGTCCTTCTGATACAGAAAACCTGCTTGTCTTCTGAGCGAATCTGGTGACAATTTTCTCGACATCATCGTCACTATTGTACAACGAATCAACGAGTTTTTGATTCATATGTCTAGCTAAAGACATTAAAACTATTATCCGGCCACAGTTGACGCGAGCATCAGAAAATACTTCGTCTGCGATATTCTCAAAGACAGGATATGCTTGATCACTTGGCATATTGTCTACAACAGAGTCAAACAACGTCGCATGTTTACGAATCAACACATCTAATAATTGCGTCATCTTACAAACTTCATCCGGCTGAATAACATTCACAAATACTTCGGCCATTTTATCATAGAATGTCAGCTACGCAGAAGCACGGATGTACTCTGTGTAATAAACCTTCACACGACCTGATGCTTTATTACGTCATGTTGGGAGTACTCATTCTACACGACATGTTTACTTGCGATTTATGTGATCGGATGTACACTCGCAAAGACGCCTTACGGAGACACATAAAGACAGAACATGAACTACTATCCAGTGATGTGTCGACCACTCAACCATCATCTAGTGCTGCTAATAATCTCCAATCCACAAGTCGCAAGCGGGGACGAGAGCCGAATACAGACGAACAATCTACTGGTAAACGCCGGAAGTCAACCAAACAACAACAAACATCGAATGACAGAGTGTCAGTCAGTTACAGACACTCAAATACCGTCAACTAGCACATCAACAGAAGCAGCATCATCCTCCAGTTCTGGTGTCCAGACGTAGCGGGCAGGAGTTATCAACATCCGGTGGCTTGTCGGGCGATCATGTTTCGCCGACCACCGATGAACAGTTACTAACATCACATACCTTTCGGGTGTCGCGGGAGATAACGTGTCGCCGACCAACAATAAGTAACAATCATCATCATCTAGTACCACAGTGAGTGACGCAGAACGAACAACTTCTATTTTTTAACGCATCATCACGTACCACGCTGAGTGACGCAGCATCAATATCTATTAACACGATGAGTGACGGCTTCATCATCACAGATACCTTGTCGGGTGGCGCGGGCGGTGACGTATCGCCTAGTAACAATACTCAGTTATCAATATCTACTACACATTGAGTGACGAATCACCACCAACACCAGTGCCCTGTCGGGTGGCACGGCCGAATCACGTGTCGCCTACTCAATAAACAACGATCTCTAGTACCACAGTGAGTGACGAATCACCAGGTCCCTGTCGGTGGCACGGCCGTCACGTGTCGCCTACTTAATAATACCACAATCAATCGGTGCCTTACCGAATGGACGCAGCATCATCAACAACAAGCGGGTTGCCGAGTGACGCAGCATCAATATCTATTAACACGGTGAGTGACGCTTCACCAGGTGCCCTGTCGGGTGGCGCGGGCGATAACGTATCGGCTACTAATAATACTCAACTATCATCACGTATCACGCTTGCCAACGAACCGGCGGGAACCTCTGGTGTTAACACAACTACTGAATATCTTTCATTACAAAAATTACCCCCGGATGTTCGAGCTGTGTATAATGATCACTGGAATACGATTAGATCACACATACGACACGGTCGGTATCTGTGTGAATGGACATTTTTTAATCGACCAGATACTGACATGCCGACAGATTGGAGTTCTCGTTTATTCCGGCTTTTTAATGTTCAAAACTCTCGCTTCAAAATAATCGCCAGTCTGCACACAATACTAAGACATCGAGAGACACAAGTCCTACGCTTATACCATGCCAGTCCCAATAACTCTTCCTTGTTCAATTTACCATTTTTAATAAACCGTAGATTTGATTTCGAGGCCTTTGTTGCCCAGCTAAACGCTGTTGATTTGGTCAATTCAGCGACACTAACCCGGCCAGATACCAAATACTTTGTTGAAACAATTCCCAGTATAACTTTTTACGTTTACAAACTGGTAGAGTTCCCTGTTGGTTGTTGTTTAGAATCAATCCCCGACTTTATCAAACACAACAATTTTATTAATATACTTCAGAACGACGAATGTGGCAAGGTTTATAATGATAATCGGTGCTTTTTCCGCGCCTTGACTGTTTTCAGAACAGGGTCTGTCAGAAATATACGAAAAGATACACGACAACTGTTCACCAAATGGCTGCGGTATAAAGAATTGGACTCCCACACCCCTTTTTCTGGTGTTAGTTTAGTTGATTTACCCGCCCTGGAAGAATGCTTTAAAATACAAATAAATGTGTTTAGCTTTTACAGAGGAGGAACATCTGGTTCCGAAAATTAGAAGCACTAGTACACATCCAGATATACTGAATCTTCTTCTACATGAAAACCATTTCATGTATATTGTTGGTGTGGCCAGGGCCGCTCGGTGTTTTTCTTGTGGGAAATGCGGTAAACTGTTTAAGATGTACAAGCGATTGACACCCCACGAACTTAGGTGTAAAGGCGTAGCCACTATCGAAACGTATAAAGGTGGGGTTTATCGCCCGACCGAATCGATCTTGGATTTGCTCCGTGACCACGGGTTTGACGTGGACGCAAATTTTATTTTCCCCTTTAGAGCGTGCTATGATATGGAATCTTTCTTCTCCAATGAAAATTTACCGGCTGATTCAAAGTCGACGACCTTCATGGCCAAACACGTCCCCCTCTCGTGTGCGGTCGCCTCTAATGTCCCTGGGTTCGACACCCCTAAATGTTTCATCACCACCGGTGATCCACAGGTCCTCGTAAATGAAATGTTGGACTATCTCCATGAAATAGCTGCTAAAGTCGTATGAGCTTTTACTCAAAAAGTTCGAGTCAGTCTTTGCTAAATTAGGTGACCACCCAAAATTAAGTGAAAGGCTCGAAGGTTTTCTGATGGAGCTCCCCCTATTTGGACTGAATAGCGGTAAGTATGACATTAACCTTCTGAAACCTTATTTGGTACGGTATTTCCTTGATCGGGAGGCTAACCCATTCAAGTTTATAGTCAAGAGAAATAATAATTTTATGTGCATAGCGACAGAAAGACTGAAATTCCTCGACGTCTCCAACTTTCTGGTCCCGGGAGTAAGCTACGCGAAATATTTGGCCTCGTTTGGGATAGAAGAGACAAAAGGCTATTTTTCATATGAATATCTGACCGACCTGGGAAAGCTAAATGAGACAGCCCTACCACCGCACGAAGCCTTTTTCTCAAAGCTTAAAAACCGTAACATTTCCGAAGCAGAATACGCCGTTTGTCAGAAAGCGTGGACCGACAATAAAATGACTACCCTGAGAGATTTTCTAATTTGGTACAACATCAAAGACGTGTCTCCCTTTCTACAAGCCCTGGACAAACAAGTAGCCTTTTATGCCAAGTTAAATATAGACATGTGCAAGCAGGCCATCTCAGTCCCCGGCATTACTTTACAGTACCTATTCAACACCATGAATAAAGATGTTTCTTTTGTTTTGTTTTCGAAGAAGGAGGAGAAGGTGCACAAGTTGTTACGAGATAACGTGGTGGGTGGACCGAGTATTATTTTTCATCGTTACCACCAAGTCAACGAGACCCGTATCAGGGGTAATAAGCTGGTAAAAAGCATTAAAGGCTTTGATGCGAATGCATTATACCTTTGGTCTCTTATGAAAGATATGCCATCAGACTTCCCCATATATCGAAGCCGCGAGGATGGGTTTAGAGCACACAGATTACACAAATACACACGTCAGAGTCGCGAGTGGTTAACCTGGGTGTCACACAACAACAACATAGATTTAAAAACCCAATTCAATAGTCACGAGATGCAACTCGGCGACCGACATATTCGAGTAGATGGGTGGGATAAAAAGAATACGACAGCTTACCAGTTCCATGGGTGTTTGTTCCACGGGCACCCATCTTGCCGTCTAACTGCTGGGAAAACGATTAATCCCGTCAATAAAAAACCGTTAGCAGAACTATACCAGAACACGTGCGAGATCCACGAGTATCTAGAAAAAACTGTTGGGGTGACAGTTAAGGTTATTTGGGAATGTGAGTGGCAGAGATTAAAGAGGTCAAACACAACCATCAAGTGTTTCTTGCGGGAAACGTTTCCACCATCAGAACTTCCTTGGGGATCGTTGAGTGAAAACCAGATAATTGAGGCTGTAAAAAGTGATACATTTTTCGGGTTGGTTGAGTGCGATATAGAGACCCCGGTTGATTTACAAGAGGCCTTTGCCGAAATGCCCCCTATTTTCAAGAACACGGAGGTGTCGAGAGACGATATTGGGGAGTTTATGCAAGAATACGCCATAAAAAATAAACTATTGAGTACCCCACGACGGACATTGATCGGTAGTTATTTCGGGAAGAAAATATTATTAGCCACCCCTCTTTTAAAGTGGTATCTAGCTCATGGGTTGGTCGTTACACACATCTACCAGACAATAGAATATCGACCGGTTAGTTGTTTTAAACAATTCGGGGAAGCAGTCTCTAATGCCCGTCGCCAAGGGGACAAAAATCCGGCCGAGTCTATTACAGCCGACACTATGAAGTTGTTAGGTAACGCCGCTTACGGCAAAACGTTAACCAATAAAGCCAAACATACCGATGTCTCCTACTGCCAGGGAAAAGACACTACCAAACTAATCAATAACCCCAGGTTCAAAAGCATGACTGGTATTACAGATGATCTCTTCGAAGTAGAAATGTTAAAGAAGAAAACTGTCTGGGATCTACCTCTACAGATTGGGTTCTTTGTCTACCAGTATGCCAAGTTGCGCATGTTAGCATTTTATTATGACTTTCTCGACAAATTTATCGCTAAAGAAGACTACCAACTCACTGAAATGGACACTGACTCTCTCTATTTGGCCCTTAGCGCCGACTCACTCTCTGAGGTGGTTAGACCACACCTACGACAAGAATATGACAGAGTCTATAATCAGTGGTTCCCGTCTGAAACCTGCCCTGTTCATAGAATTACCCCTAGTACTGATACCTGTAAGGATTGCCAGACTATCAAAGCCTATGAAAAGAGAACCCCCGGGCTTTTCAAACTAGAGTACGAAGGGAAGGGGATGGTCTCATTGTGTAGTAAGACGTATATTTGTGTCGGTGATTATGATAAAATCAGTACCAAAGGTTTGACCAAAAACCACAACACGCATTTAAACAAGGACACATTTTTGGAAGTATTAAACACCCAAACACCGAGTGGGGGAACCAATATAGGCTTCAAAACACAAGACTCTTCTGTATATACATACACACAACATCGTAATTCACTGTCATATCTCTATATAAAAAGAAAGGTTGACAGTGATAATATCTCGACTATGCCATTACTTATTTAATATGTATTGTTTGTCTATATGATTTAATAAAATTATTATATACCTTACTTGAGTCGTTTGTTTTCTTTATTGATGTTTTATTTCGTATTTTTTATGTCGTACCTACAATTACTTGACCACCACCTCTGAGCACCACACGCCACCTCTGATGAGTCACTAGACCACGCCACTTCTGATGAGTCACTAGACCACGTCACCTCTGATGAGTCACTTCGCAACGCCTACTTTTTGGGGAAAAAAGAGTTATCGCCCTTTGTGGTGGAATATCAATTTCCACCACCACCACAAAACGGGCGGCTTTAGCCCCACTTACACTACTCTTGTGCCGCCAATGATTTCTGATACCGACGATCCTCCATGTCATGATGTTAAACTATCCAGTATCTTCTCTCTTGGTCTCTCCCCGCCTCTTCCCCTCTCCAACTTCCCGTTGTGACGACATACTCCAGACTTTCCCTTCTCGCAACATGCCCACAGACAAAGAATGTAGACTGTACTCTTATGATAGTTAGTTAGTTAGTCGACAGATCATCCTCGTTGCACATCGAACCATTCAGTCCATAAGTGCTCGGATCCCATCCTCAGCAAATCCCGCAGCGTGTAGCGGCTAACGACGCCAGTTCTGTGTTGGTTTATCAATCTTCTTTGGCTTCATGCGTAGTGTTCTTGTTTGGCCACCCCTCTTTTAATTTGCTGCTCTCGCAGTCTGGCCATTGTTGTAGATTCACAGTCATCACTTGGTTCTCGTAAAAGTCTTATTTCTCGTAGAGCATTCAGAATGTCAGCCTGGTCCATGGCGCGTCCGCCCTCCACAGTAGCCTCACCTGCGAGCTTGTCAGCCCGCTCATTTCCTTGTACTCCCGCATGCCCTGGCACGAAGATGAAACTAATCTTTGTCCAGCCGAGACCGCTCCAGAGGCAGCAACCATTCTCTTCGGATCGACCCCTCCTCTATCCTCTTGATCATGTTCATTGAGTCGCTAAGGAAACAAGCCCTAGTGAATGTCTGTGTCTCGAGCCATGTTATTGCTTTACTTACTGCCATGACTTCCATGGTCAGGCTACTTGTGGTTTCAGTGAAAGCACCAGAGTCCTCCTTCACAATTCTCCCTCCGGCCCGAGCTGTAAAGGCCCATGAGCTTCTCACATGTCGGACGACCGACCCATTGTGTAGATGACCGCGTCACCGTCTAGCGAATTCTCGAAAATCAACGCTTGTATCAGCCTCCACAGCAGCCAGATTTTCTTGTCTGCATTTTCTATCTAGTTGGATGCAAACTGAAAAGGATGTGCAGAAGTCTGTTGGCACTTGCACCCACTCCTCGCCAGGTTCTAAGTCCTCAAGTGAACACACCTGTTGAAGAATGTCTTCGGCTTGACCCATCCACGACCGTCCTCTTTTTAACCTGCTGCCCTTCACCTTCCTAATTTCACTATGCAGTGGATGTTGTGTGTTTGCGTTAATTCTGAGGTAGGCGCGTGCCCTGCAAACTTGTATTCTCTCTTCAATGGTTGGAAAATCAAGAAGGTAGCGCATCGCCCTGCATGCTGTATCTCTTGTACATCCAAGAATAATGCGCATAGCTTCATTCTATATCCTTTCCATCCTTTCTATCTGCTTATGGCTGAGAGTCAGGATTGCCATTGCATACTCCAAAACAGACATGACCAGCCCCTCGTACAGAAGACATAGATGGCGCTGCTCACAGTTTGCTGCCGCCATCACCCGCATCGCAGCCAAAACCCGCCTGGCCTTTGTTATCACCTGGTCTATGTGCACATTATAAGCAAAGCTTCGATCAAACCGTATCCCCAGGTAATTCATTGCCTGCGTTCTTTCCACCGTCTCTGAACACAGCATTACAGTTGGTGTTGGAGTGTTGACAATATGATTATTCAACGAGAACCAAGTCACTGTTGCCTTTGTTGGGTTGAACATTGCCCCAGCTTCATCACACCAAGTACTTATGCGATTGAGTTCGGTTTGTAGTTCCACAGCAACCTGCTCTCTATCCTTACCATGACGATACACTAAAACATCATCGGCATGTGACAATGTCCTGCCAGGTCCAGTGATCTGCTCACTGGTGATTCTCACTGTGTAGGCGTTGAACAGCACCGAAGATAATGGTGATCCCTGTGGTAGGCCAGGATATATTGTTGTTGGTTCCGAAGTCCAACTGCCACATCTAAAAACTACTTTCCGTTGGACATCTTATGATGTGAGCAGCTAGTTCTCTGCGTGAGTTAGCCGACCGGGATTCGAACCTGTCATCTCCAGATGACGACAATCACAATACCTCGCTGCAGGAACAGTACATTGACGCACGACCAACATGTTTATGAGTTGCTCAGTAGGCACGCGTGTGAATACTTCTGCGTGCTGTGCCAATTCAAACCATTGGTTACAGCCATTATCTGTCGTTTTGCTGACTTGGGTATATTTGGATGTTTCAGGATGGGAGATAGCCGGCTCCGTGGCGGACTTATTACGGACGCAGTTCGTAATTCCGTATACCCACGTTCAAAACACAACTGTCGGCGATTTGGCAGCAGACCACATTACGTTGGTTTTTTACGAAATATTATATGTGCTGGCCATTCAGAAAGCTATGGCAAACTACTGAGCGTAAACTTGCCAAGAGATCACAACAGTAAACAAAAACAAAAAAAGCGATGGTGTTAACTGCGACGTCCTGTAAAGGATATGCAACTAATTTTTTTTTTTTTTTTTAAAGTATGGAAGATAAGGGCACTCTTGATTTTTTGACATCCGATTTCGATTTCTCTGCCTATTCTGAATCTTATGAAATATGATGATGATGATTACAGCCACTGTATGGTTTCCATGGTAAGGAGGGAGTCTCCATGGTGTAGTGTTTACGCCGCCAACCGCGCCCCCCAAAGGTTGTGGGTTCGATTTCGGACTAGTTTAGCTTAGTCGATTGGATCAACATCATGGCACACGGGTGTAACCCATAAGTGCTCCGTTTCTCCTCCTAACTCAAACCTGAGTCTGGAGAAACTCAGCTCAGTGCACAAACTCCGTAGCACCGGTGAGGATCCTGAAATACTTTGGGTAGATTTTTAACTCGAAATTTTGCCCGGGCAGCGCCGTTAAGCTACTCTTTTTCGATTTTCAACTGCCAAGGGATTTTTTACGTGTGCAACAATACACACGGGCGTCCAATCTCACTACCCAGAGACCAGGGGGAATTTTATTACTAGAGGTCCTAGTGAAAACATCCCGGTCCTCGCCGGGGCTTGAACCCGCGGCCTCCAACACTCGAGGCGGACACCATATTCCTCGAGACCACGCAGCCCCCTTATTCGCAGCAGATTTCGGACTACGTCACTCTGTTCAAGAGTATAGTTTTCTTGGAGAATCCTTCTGGAACTACGGACTTCATGAAACGCTATCGGCAGCCCGTCTTGCAGAAAGAGACCGCGCAACATGGGGTCACACCCGGTGCAATGAAGTCAACCCTGTTTCTTAACTGTTCGGTGGACCGGATGTAGATGTCGCAGACATAGTTGCCATTCTAGATATTTTATATTCAGATCTAGAGGTTTTTGCCGGCGTCTGGATACCATTTTCTGACGTTTGGATGCCGGATGAAATTCTAGATACTTTTCATTTGGAGTCGGATATTTTGAATACTTTCTAGACTGATTATGTGGTTGTTTCGGGATTTGAAATTTAAATATTGAGCACAACCCACTACTGGCAACGCCGATCGCATTCTGGTATGAACCTAAGGCCTATCCACGTCAATATGGAAGCACTATACTCGAGTTTCGCCCTCGTTTGAGCTCGTCAGTAGTGCATATCCCTGACAGGATCCGGAAACAGTCCCGGATCACGCGTGTGAAGCGGGTGTGTAACCACGCGGCACACACTGGACACACCAAATTATCACAACAGAATATCACAACGCTACCCATCGTAGGCTATGCTCAAGATTGCCCAATCGCCGCGACCGACGTCCGTCAATCGATGGGACCCGAACGATCAGGACTTCTCACTGGCAAGGAACACCAGGCCTCCTAAATCCAGTGAGCAATAATCAATTGATTATGTGGTTGTTTCGGGATTTGAAATTTAAATATTGACCACAACCCACTACTGGCAACGCCGATCGCATTCTGGTATGAACCTAAGGCCTATCCACGTCAATATGGAAGCACTATAGTCGAGTTTCGCCCTCGTTTGAGCTCGTCAGTAGTGCATATCCCTGACCGGATCCGGAAACAGTCCCGGATCACGCGTGTGAAGCGGGTGTGTAACCACGCGGCACACACTGGACACACCAAAATATCACAACAGAATATCACAACGCTACCCATCGTAGGCTATGCTCAAGATTGCCCAATCGCCGCGACCGACGTCCGTCAATCGATGGGACCCGAACGATCAGGACTTCTCACTGGCAAGGAACACCAGGCCTCCTAAATCCAGTGAGCAATAATCAATTGCGTCGATTGGGCAATCTTGAGCATAGCCTACGATGGGTAGCGTTGTGATATTCTGTTGTGATAATTTGGTGTGTCCAGTGTGTGCCGCGTGGTTACACACCCGCTTCACACGCGTGATCCGGGACTGTTTCTGGATCCGGTCAGGGATATGCACTACTGACGAGCTCAAACGAGGGTGAAACTCGAGTATAGTGCTTCCATATTGACGTGGATAGGCCTTAGGTTCATACCAGAATGCGATCGGCGTTGACAGTAGTGGGTTGTGCTCAATATTTAAACTTTCTAGACTTTTCTTTCGGTGTCATGTACCCATTTATTGTTTGGTCTGGACGCGCGTAAATTATGGTAACTGCCATTATTTAAACTTTGAACTGACTTGGGTCAACGCTCAACAATCTGGCAACACCCCCCCCCCCCCCCCGGTAATGAGTAAAATGGCGCATAAGGGCACTGAAGAAACTTTTGGTCAGTAAACATTTAAACTTAAAGAATTTGGCTGCAATTGGAACCGATAATGTATCGGTAATGGTCGGTATCAACCATGGCGTGTATGCAAAATTGAAGGAAGATATCCCATCTTTAATCCTCATAAAATGTGCGTGTCATTCCTTGCAGCTAGCATTATCACATGCCTCATCAGTCAGAATGTTTACCAAGGAATTTGGAATTCCTAATTGCTACAACACATAACTGGTTCTCCAAATCATCTGTAAAATAACAGCAATATAATAATTTATATAAAGCATTAAATGATAGTTCCTCACCACTGAAAATTCTGTCATATTGCAAAACTAGATGGTTATCAATTCAACCAGCTGTTGAAGTAATTGTGAACCGATGGTTGGAGTTGAAGACACACTTCGAAATAACAAGACAAAGTGAAAAGTGCTACACAGCTGAAATACTATATGGAATGTACACTGATGAAAAAAATTTGGCATTCCTTCTTTTTTCACAACCCATTTTAAGTGAAATTCAAAAAGTTAATAATAAACTGTTTGAATCTCAAAATGTTAATAAAGTTAAATTACTTGACGACCTCACTTTGCTATTTCACTCAATTGGTAAAAGACTTATATTGCCAACTTGTAAAGCTGACTTGTTCACTTGCACTATAGAGAGCTA
The DNA here is from genome assembly GCA_014155875.1 of Cepaea nemoralis. Lineage (NCBI taxonomy): Eukaryota > Metazoa > Mollusca > Gastropoda > Stylommatophora > Helicidae > Cepaea > Cepaea nemoralis. Next base: position 250,153 of record JACEFZ010020497.1, read on the forward strand.
TTTGGCTCCCAAGCCATACCTGGGATACTAAATCGAATCAAAAATTGATGGTTTAAAAACAAAAGGATTGTTAACAGAAAATGAAGAGAACAACTTAAGAAAGCGCTGTCAAGATTTTCTTGTCTCATTATTCGATCAACTGAAGCAGAGACTTCCTGAAAATTTAGATGTATTGAAAAATATTTCACTCTTTTCTATTAACAACATACCTCAGCCAGTAAAGGACATACCTAAATATTGTCAAGCTATTAAATCTTTAGGTTCTACTGATAATAGTGTGGCGGAAGCAGAATATTAGTTAACCAAAATAAATTTGATTGACTGGACAAATAAAACAGAAACTTAAGCTTTTTGGAGTGAAGTAAGACAATTTAAAGATGTCTCCGGTAACAGTCCATTCTGTGAGCTCTTTGAATGCGCGATGTCTGCCATGATACTACCCCATTCAAATGCTAATGCGGAAAGAGATTTCAGTACTGTGATATATACAAAATGTTAACTAAGAAACAGGATGAAACTTGATCTCTTAAATGCTATCTTGACAATAAGATTTGGCCTGATGAGAGCAGGAAAATGCTGTTCAAGTTATTAGCTCCCTGATTGTGTAATAAAAGAAATTGGAACAGCTAAAGCATATCAGAGTCATTTTGAATCTGAAGCTTCAACTTCATCATCCAAGCTAAGTGCATCTTGTGAGACAGGCATCAGTGAAGATGAGGACATGATTCTATAGGTAAGTCACATCAATTTTCTTTTTAATGTTGCATATCCCTCAAAGGATGGTGCAGTCAACATCAGAATTTTTCAGCTGTTGTTGATGTACAAGGCAAGATTGCGCTCAGTAGTTTGCCATTGATTTCTGAGCGATCCCTGTAAGTTACCAGCGCGGCTCGAACCGCTGTCGGTTCGGGCGCAGCTGCGTTACTCACGAGAATATACGGGATTACGGCGATAGCCGTAAATTTTTCGCCAGGGAGAGCGGCAGTCACATCAATACATATGTAATTTCTTACTTTCTCAATCTGGATATTTTTCCTAGATACTTTCCAACGAAATCTAGATATTTATGGATGTTGTTTGGGCCGTTTCTAGATACTTTTGGTCAAAAAAAAAGTGGCAACCCTGGTCGCAGACAATGGCGGCGGCCCAACATGGCGTACGACGGCAGTTGAAGATACACAACACCTCGTGAAGACAGGAACGGCACCCGGTCCAGACAACATAACGTTGGAGGAAACTGAACCCATAGGTTTTGAATCGAAATATTCATTCAACTTCAAGGCGACATATGATGTACAGTAGAAAATGAGTACATTCCTAGTGGCTTATTTATTAGTAATATATTAGATACACAGAGACATTTTAAAATGGGGTTTCTACTTATGAAATTCATCACAGTTGGTTACAGCTTGATAAGACGAATCCAATGGTATCTCAACGAAGAGTGTTCGTCAATTCTAAGCCGAGTTATGAATATTTTTGTGTCATGATTTAAAACCAGGAAGTGTAATGAGCTCCTAAGTACTGGGGGAGATTTTATCGCGGCTCAATAAAAAAATTAAATTGGAAGCTGAGACAGTCTGCCTTCTATTACTGTGGCTTGTTTATTTTTAAACGGACAACATAGCACCGTATATCATTGCGTCCGGGGTGGCAAAGCCTAACTTGACATATCTATTTTTCAATAGGATGTGCTATGACCTAATTAACAGTTAAAAAGGCCACCAATTGTTTATTATTTATTAAGTCTGTCCCATTGCAAACAAACCTGGTAAGATTTATATTTTATTATGCGTTTTTGGCAACAGGAAAGTAAACGTCACATTACTCTTTCAATAGAATGTCAAGAGGATTGAGAGGATTGACTTCATTGCACTGGGTTTTACCCCATGTGGCTCAGTCTCTTTCTGCAGGGCAGCCTGCAGAAAGATCGCACAAAGCGCGAGAGTCTCCGTTTCTCAGAGAAAAATGCACTTGACTTTTAAGACTTTTTTATAGGATATGCTGTGACCTAATTAACAGTAAAAAATAGCTGCCTATTTATATTAATTAAATGTCATATGAAATGTTCGCCATTAGTGAAAGAACAATTCATGAAAATGTACTCATGTTGTCTTAATGTACAGCTTTCTTTTGTTGATTAAATATCATGCATTAATGTAAGTAAATAAGTTTGTAACTGCTGCATAGAGCAGCAGTTAATTAATTATTAAAATATTAAATTAATAATTTTAAAAAAGAAAATAAGTAAAAATTCACTAATTATTGATTTCTACTTCTTCTCAATAATTTAATAATTAGACTGTTCTGTATCTAAAAGTGAGCAATTAATAATTAAATACTAACTTTAAAAAAAAAACCATAACTTATTTTAATAATGAAGACACAAACAATAGATTGCATGATTTATTGCCTGGCATATTTCGCTGCATCTCATCAGGTACATACTGCAGAAATCACACAACTTACGTGAATTAACTAGATAAATCCTTCAAGTTGAAATATACTTATATTCGCACAGTAATGTCAATTATCTACCACAGTAATTTTAAGCTGACTAACATGTCTTTCTGTTTGCACAATTCTGGCTTGCGTTGATTGATCATAATTGCTTCTGCAAATTTTAACAAGCAATTATTTTGTGTGTTAAACAACACACGAAAGGCAGTGTCTCTGTCAACCACATGGCCGCTTTCGATAATGTGCCTACCAATTGAAGATGCCGGGAGCTTCCGGTGTGTAGGCCCCATGAGGCTAGCATCTCCTGTGTGTTGTATCTTGTTGACCCATTGACCCACAACTTATTTCACAGTAATTTATTTAAATCTTTCTCTGCCAAGGGCCCATACATCGCCACAATTGACCGACAGTGACGACAATGGGCCCTTTAATCGCCACATCCATCCATCATGTGGCATGCCGGTAAGCGTGGGCGGTCATGTTTTGCCATCTCACTCGATCACCAGAGTCGTGGATCAGCTCAGTGTTTCTGTCTCGTGCCCTCCACATAGCCTTACCTGCGAGCTGACAAGCTCATTTCCTTGTACTACCGGATGCCCTGGCACGAAGATGAAACAAATCTTTGTCAGCCGAGACCACTCCGGAGACAGCAACCACTCTCTTTGGATCCACCCCGCCTCTGTCCTCTTGAGCATGCTCATTGAGTCGCTAATGAAACATGCCCTATTGAATGTCTGTATCTCGAGCCATGTTATTGCTTTACTTACTGCCATGACTTCCATAGTCAGACTACATGTGGTCTCAATAAAAGCACCGGAGTCCTCCTTCACAATTCTCCCTCTGACCCGCGCCGTAAAGGCCCATGAGCTTCTCACATGTCGGACGACCGACCCATCTGTGTAAATGACAGCATCACCGTCTAGCGAATTCTCGAAAATCAACGCTTGTACTTCCGCCTCCACAGCAGCTGGATTTTCTTGCCTGCATTTTCTGTCTAGTTGGATGCAAACTGAAAAGGATGTACAGAAATCTGTTGGCACTTGTACCCACTCCTCACCAGGTTCTAAATCCTCCAGTGAACACACCTGTTGAAGAATGTCTTCAGCTTGACCCATCCACGACCGTCCTCTTTTTAACCTGCTGCCCTTCACATTCCTAATTTCACTATGCAGTGGATGTTGTGTGTTTGCGTTAACTCTGAGGTAGGCACGTGCTTTGCAGATTTGTAGTCTGTCTTCAATTGTTGGAAAATCAAGAAGGTAGCGCATCACCCTTCATGCTGTATCTCTTGTACATCCAAGAATAATGCGCATAGCTTCGTTTTGTATCCTTTCCATCCTTTATATCTGCTTACGGCTGAGAGTCAGCATCGCAATCATATACTCAAAAACAGACATGACCTTCCCCTCGTATAGGAGGCATAGATGGCGCTGCTCACAGTTTGCTGCCGCCATCATCCGTATCACAGCCAAACCCTGCTTGACCTTTGTTATCACCCGGTCTATGTGCTCATTATAAGCAAGGCTTCGATCAAAACGTATCCCCAGGTAATTAATTCATTGCCTGCATTCTTTCCACAATCTCTGAATACAGATTAACAGTTGGTGTTGGAGTGCTGACAATATGATTATTCAAAGAGAACCAAGTCACTGTTGCCTTTGTTGGGTTGACCATTGCCCCAGCTTCTGCACACCAAGTACTTATGCGATTGAGTTCGGTTTGTAGTTCCACAACAACCTCCTCTCTATCCTTACCCTGACGATACACTAAAACATCATCAGCATATGACAATGTCCTGCCAGGTCCAGTGATCTGCTCACTGGTGATTCTCACAGTGTAGGCGTTGAACAGTACCAGAGATAATGATGATCCCTGTGGTAGGCCAGGATATATTGTTGTTGGTTCTGAAGTCCAACTGCCACATATAAAAACTACTTTCCGTTGGAAGAGGGCTGCAGCTATCCAACTAAGGAGGAACAGACTTATCTTGATTCAAGAAGCTGAAGTATTAACAAATCCAATGGTACTGTGTTGTACACATCCTCAAGATCAATCGCTGCAGCAAAGGTTTCAATGCCTGAGTGGAAACCTTCATAGACATCATGGGCAAAAACTGCATTGAGAGGGAATCAGATAGCTGTGTAACCACTTCTCCTTGATGCTAACACTCCCTATACTGTTGTTGTACATGTCTGCTAATTTCTCTAGCTCGTTGTGGTACACCTATTTATGTCGTCATATCTTATACCTTCTGGCCCTGGAGCACTTTTTTTTATTGTTGAAGCACAGCCTTGATTTCTTTCACTGTCACTGTGTCTTCATCCGAAATGTTCTGGGCCTTACACCTGCCTGAGGTGATCTCCTTGGCAAGATTTCGACCTCCCATGTCTGTCTGGTCGCTCTGCTCTAGATAGCGTTGGAAGAGGGCTTTGCCCTTGTTCTCGTCAGTCCTCTGTCAGGTGAGGTTGGCACCTTGGAAGTCAGAAATGTTCTTATTCTTGACTACCTCACTCATGCTTTTATGTAGTCGCCAGAACAATTTCAGTGACTTGTCTGTGCTTACTCTTTGACATACAAAAAAGTTATAGTAGCAAGAAGCTCAGAGAGCGGATTCCTGAGTATTTCTTTGTTTAAGATCACAACACTCAATATCTCTGCTTAGAATTGATATACAGGCTTCATTGAGGCACCATTGGATTTGGTTTTGCAGGGCTTATGTAGCTGTTTTGGTACTGATTAGTAAATACCCAATGTGAAAAACATGATCAAACTAATGCAACATTAACATTAACAAATTTAGTTTTCAAAAATTATCATACATGGTGTCACCAAGAAAATTCATTATCTTAGTCTGAGGGGATCTGTGTAGAAAAATGTTTCCAACAGATACTACCATTGATGAACAATAATGAGAGATGCAAAACAACATAAATGCTGCAGATGTCCAAAAAAAATAAATAAATAAAATACTCATCCAACAGTATTTTCTCATTTACAGTTAATTTTAAAATAAATTAAATTGTACTTCAGTCCGTGCGAGATGAACTCAGACAGGTCAGAGACAGATATGAAAACTGACTTCAAAAATATGTTCAGTCATGTTAAATGATAAAAAGTGGTAAAAGTATACATATAAATTATTAATAATCTTCAAACTTGTATTCTCTTTAACTTTGGTAGTACAAATTGCACTTTTAAGTGTAAAAGGTATACACACAAGTCCGATCAATATGCGCACACCAACATGTTGGATTTCCAACCACAAAGGTCTCCAGAGAAATAATTTTGTTTCTGCCACTGATTATTGATGATCATAGATGAAACTCTCCACATATGTGTAAAAATGGATGCAGAATTTGAAAATCCATCTCAAAATATTGGCAGACTAACTTGAAGAGCGCTAGAAAAAAAAATTACTACAATATGCCAAATAATTGAATTTATCTCAAAGACAATATAATATCAACCAATGGCTATGCACAGAATGGTAGGCTGATCTATTTTACAGAAGCTAAGATGGCGTTATTGTCACATGATATTTGAATCAATGGATGCTGTCAGGAATATGCACAGTCTATTCATAGCCCTTTTTTGGGGACATAGTTTATCCTTCTGTGTAGGTGTGGAATATTATTTCCGGTTTCAATCTAGTTGTGTTGGATAAGTAAACTGCCCACATTAGGGCTAATAATAGTATAATGACTGACTGACATGTGTGCTTGTATATATCTTTCCTTTCATCAAAACTTCCTAGACATAAATGTAGGACACATTTCCTGTAACACAATCACATAGATTGTTTCACAACAGTTTCTCTGAGACAAGAGAATGATACTCTAGCCTATGGCTGTTGTAAATGTTGTTTATCATCATCAGCTCCTCAGACGTGACTTTGATATAAACAGGTACAGAATCCTGGTCACAACATGCCACATGTCAGGTATATGGTGCTATTTCAATATTTGCCGTGGCCCATACGGGGGAGCAAAGAATAGTAACACTGTTGCCTACCATGCACGTCATAAGAGGCGACTAAGGAGGCTATGGTTCTGTCGCCCTGCTACTGAGTGAGTGCATGGCGTGACACTATGAGCTGTGAATTTCACGTGGAATGCTTTTGCATCAGTCTGCGGTTGTTTTTAGAGTGAACTGCGTATTCGGAATGATGTTGGCCGGCTGTTGCTAGATTGATTGGTTTGCCTTTTCGGTTCGTGAGTACTTTTTTTCAGGAGACTCCTGGGAGTCGGCACTGTAACTACTGAGTTCGTGCTTTGTGCGGCGCTTTCGGTGGTTAGCCCTGCGGAAGGAGACCAAGCCACATTGGATAAAACCCTGGTCAATGAAGTCTTTCTGAACTATATTTTTCGTGAAGGACTTTTGTGTTGGCATTCTGGCGGCAGCATTATGCACAGTGTACCTATGCAGGCTGTTGGCTTGCCGACACTCCTGTCTATTCCATTGTTCACATAGGGCAGTGAGGAGCATTTTGTGTGATATTCACTGGCACAGGAACGGAGCAATATGGGGATGACCCGTTGCTGTGAAGTTGGAACCGCAACTAACTAACTCCATATTTGGTTTGACCAAGCAGCACTTGGTGGGTGACCTGCTCAACATCACAGCCGCCTTTACTTCCCAGACAGGTCATTGTGTCTGCTTTAGGCTGGGTTGACTTGGGACCTTGTGCCTGCTTTAGGCTGGGTTGACCTGGGACCTGGTGACTGCCTTACCCTGGGTTGACCTGAGACCAAGTCATTAAAAAAAAACATCTTCACATCGAGAAGGATGCAAGCACTTGACGATGCTGGCAAGCGCAGAGCCACTCTGACATCATAGCTCTGTGATTTCTTCTTCTTTCACTTGCATGAAGTGTGTCTATAAATTCAATGTTGTCTCTTGTATGAGACGTTCACTCAGTGGTCCATAAAGTTTATCTTGCACTGCTGTTTCTCTAGGCCAGAAGGTTTGCCTAGATATGTCATAATTTGGGCAGACATGGAATATGTGCTCTGCTGTCTGCGACGCCAAACCACATGTGCACATGGCTGATTCACCAATCTTGAATTTTGTATACATGTGGTTGCGCAATCTATTGTGTCCTCTTCTGAGGCACAGAATAATGATTCTGGTCTGTCCATAGCGTGGTGGTCGTCTTGAGCAGGTTTTGGTGGCTTTCTGACTGATTTGATCATTCTTTTCTTTTGATGGTATGTAACGGGCACATCAGGCTGTTCTTCTTTTGCTTCTTCCTTAGCTAGTCGATCAGCTCTGTTGTTTCCAGGTATTCCACAGTGAGGTGGTATCCACTGTATGGTGACCTTATGCTGACTGCTAAGTTCAGAAAGTAGTATTGTTAGTGCTGGCAATTTCCCAGACAGGAGCGCCTCGAGTACTGATTTTGCATCTGTCAATAGCACCACAGGTTGTGTACCATGGCTGGTATTTAGTAATTTCTCTGTTGCTATCTTGATTGCCTCAATTTCAGCATCGTAGTTATGGCAGTACTTTCTTTTGTTGTTACAATTCTGTGTACACTCCCTCTCCTCCATTTCAAACAGCATTTTGTGCTGACCCATCTGTGTATACACGGATTCAGAGATCCTGTGGGTATTCTTCATCAAGGAAGCTGAGAGTGGCGGTTCTGCACTGTACACTGTTCTGTTCTTCCTAGTCAAATATTCCCTATAAGAAGATAACCCTAGACCAAATCAAGAAAAACAGAAAAAGGCTGAAACCACTTATCTTGGACAATGTAATTTGATATAAGAGAGTGTAGAATACTCAAGTGAAATCTAGTGAAAATTAAATTATTCTGAATTGGAAACAGATACTAACAAGATGCTAAATTTATAATGTGGACATGACATGCTTACAAGTCGGCAAAGCATGACGAGGCGAGTTCTCCTATGAGCTTAAGAGGTAGGACACGAGGAGTTTAAGTTTCTGACAGGCAGAACGAGTACTGATTTTTAAGTACAGGAAAGATAAGATTGAAGGCGTGCGTTACAACAAACTGTATAGTAATTTTTATAATTATTAGTAAGCTGTGAAATACAGATGTCCAGAAAGAACTATGAATCGTGTAATTATTATTGAAAATTGATAAAATATCAACGTAGGCTCATACAGATTCTTTGTACGGCGAGGACTGAATGTTTATTATATCGAATGGACATATATCAAGATGTGTGAAAGAAATAAGGTGCGGACATGAGATTATACTGGATGGACACAGTAAAGCCACAGCAGACGATTGTGTCAACAATGCAGCGATTGATAATTTAACACAGGAACAACTTAACGTCAAGAATAAACATTATGTAATTGTGAGAACTTTGGAAATTAATTGTCCTTTGAAAACTTTGAAGCATTCGTGTGAAATAGAATTAAGACGTGTTTATGAGAATCTGTGTAGCGATTACAGTATGTTTTGTAGAAAAATTATATTAAAGATTAGAACAATGTAAACATTTGTATCAAGTCCAAATATTGTTAACAAGTGATCAAACATAAAAACATTATGGATTACATGATTACATGAGGGACATTTTAAAATTCTGTGATTAAAGACATGTTAACTAAGAAAACTTTGCAACAAATAGATGAAGAGTTGAAATGTTAATGTTTTGAGCCATATACCATCGGCACTGACATTAATTATTTAGACAGTTTAACATGATCTTGCAGAATTGTGCAGTTCGCGATAGTTTGCAGTTTGCTTGTGTTATCGATTGCTTAGTGGTTAGTGAAGTTACGGTGTTAACATTTGTATTAGATTATAATGGTTTGAATGTTGGAAATTAGTGCTTGTGTGTATCAGCCTATAACAAAATATTAAGTTAAGAATTAATAACTTAAAGCAGGTGTAGTAAATTAGCATAGGAATATATGTTAAGTGGGGCATTTTTAAAATTCATTTGCTTTTTATTTCAGAATCTTCTGCTATTCTATGATAGAATTATAATAATAGATTAATAAATTTAGGAGGTAGCTTATAATTAATTATTGCTTATGTTGTAAAACCAATATATCAGTATAATTAGGTTATATATTATTGAATTATAAAATTATAATGATATTTTGAGTAGATAGAGGCTCAGTAGAGTCAATATGAAATGGAAACAAATAGGTATTTTAAACTCCTGCGAGAAAAAACGAACTAAACATCAACAAACGTTGCACATACCTTACAAGGAAATCCACGTGTCGCGAAATACAGGTGAAAAATCCGAAATCAGAAGCACTCAATAAATATAAAAATGAATAATAAAATAAGATAAAATACACACGAACGCATACAATACGACACACAGACGTTTCGATTCTCAGAATCTTTGTCAATGACAACACAGCTAACAACGAGATACAGCAAATGAAAGACCACAATACACATGATCTATAACTTAGCCATGTGAGGCCGAAAAGGTGACTTGGCCAGCTGAATTAAAAATGGGTTGCCAAAAAGGATTTGGGTAGCCAAAAATGTGAACAGTCTGCTATGAAAATATAGGAAAGTGAGGACAATTAAGTCTAGGTATGGGGGGGGGGGGGGGACCAGCATAGTAATAGATAGTGTGAACAATTGGGGAAGATGCCACAGTTATACTGTAGGGTCCACAACCGTATTAATTCCGGCTGGGTGGATGCATCCCAGATTGTTGATTAGTTGGTGTCATATATTTTTGAAGGGAGTGGGAGATCACTGTAGTGCATGCCCCATCTCTAACAAAAGATGTAGAGCCCCATCCTCTTCTATCTTCAATAACCCCAGAATATGAACCTTGAGTTATCTGCAGGCCTCGTTTTGTTAAGTATTGTCTAGGAGATATAGATTATGGCCCTGGTAAGAATGGTAATTTACTAATTGGGAATCTGCCCCTTCTCCAATGATTCTTTAGCTCTGGAGCCCCCTTTTAGTTTATCAAATCTGAGGAAAGTCAGGAGAATTTTCTCAGCCTGATTTAGATGAAGAAAACATGGATGTTGAGCAGTTGATAGGTCTAGAGTCTTTTTATTTCCCCATTTTAGTAAGTCATTATGAGTTAATTTATCTTTTAACAATCAAACACATAATCAATCACATTAGATTTTGACAACATGATGTACAAAGAAGTTGTTGACAGATAGGTTTGAACTTGACAAATTAACAGAAGGTCAATTCATGTTAATCATTTATTGACTGGCCTGAGCCTTCTGGTCAGTACATACATCTCTATTGTGATTTACACAAAGTAATAGAACAGTTGCACATTGGACCATTGTCCCAGACAATCAATAACAAGCATCAATATATGAGATGTCAACAAGTGTGAAAACATAGTAAACATTTTGATGTTGTACATATTAAGTATGATAGTGTTGCATCAACAATTAACCATTATTTTCCTGAAATTGGGTGTGGTGTGTACCAAGGAAAATGTAACCTGGTGACTGGAAGATTAGGTAAGCCAGGGTCCATTGACTGATGGATCCACTTCAGGTCTGCCCGTATAGCTCCTCTGAAGGCCTCCCCATGCTCTGCTCATAGCGAAGTCATCCTCCATCTCACTTGTGGTTCATCTCTTTCTCTCGGCTTCCCTCTCTCAGGTCTGATTTAGGTGGTTAGTTTGCTGATGTGTTGGGTGGTTGTTGGTATGTAGCCACCAAGATCACTCGGATCCAGACTTTTGCCTTGTCCATTGAATTTTTGATCACACAATCTTCTCACATCCGTCCATGGAGCGAGTTCAGACAAAAGTGCGGGCTGATTAACATTTCTGATGAAATGGTACATATGCTAATTATGCACTGGCGCGAAGGCGGGTCAGGTGGTTTTCCCATCCAATGGTTTTCCGAGCTTGGTCTGATGAAATCCTTCTAAGAATCCACGTCATTTGTCACTTGTTCAGTTCCAGTTTCGATGTTAAGTTTTAAGTCCCAATCTCCAATTGCGTTTGTGAAGTCAATTTCTTTTAATGTTGTTTCCTCTTTTTGCGGCATGTGTTGATAAAATGAATAATGTTGGCTGCGTTATGCCACAGTTGGCATTCAATTTTAAGTCTGACGCAGCTATTGGAGAAGCAGGGTTTTAATGCGGTGACACATGCATCGTCGGCTCCATTATGGTTGGAGGAATTGAAATGGTTGGGGACAGGTTTGTCAGCGCCCTGATTGATGTCCCTGAGGTGTTCCCTGAAACGATCCGCAAGACGTCTGCCCGTTTGGCCAATGTATTTCATGTCACATCGTTTGCAGATGATAACATAAATCAGATTGCAGGATGTGCAAGTGAAAGAATCTTTCAAGGTGAAGGTACCTCAGGGAAATGCAATCTCTGGTGTCTGAACAACGTATGGGCATGTCAGACAGTTCCTACGATGGCATTCGAATGTGGCCACGGATGAAGTAACCGTGGGGAGGCGACTATGCACAAGGTGGTCTCTGAGGCTCTGGTTACGGCGGAAAATTACCCTGGGGTCATTAGAAAATACCTCACGAGTGGTAGGATTGGATTCCAAGATGGACCAGTGTCTCAGGAAAATGTGCTTGATGGCATAGGCATGTGGGTGGAAGGTGAGGATAAGCTTGGGTTCATTGTTCGGAGGTCGCTTATGCTTGGTGAGGGACATTTCCCGCGAGACCTGGGGTATGCAGCAGAAAGCTGTCGACAAGACGTCCTCAGGGTAGGACCGTTTGCGGAAAAAGTCCAGCATTTTGTGGGCTCTCTCGAGGAAGTCATTATCGTCCTGACAGATACGACGAAGGCGGAGTAGCTGGGAATATGGGATGGAATCTTTGCAGCTTTTGGGGTGGGATGAGCTGTACGGGAGGAAACCGTGAGCATCAGTAGGTTTATAGTACACGGAGGTCGTCAGGCCTGTAGGGTTTAACTTAATGGTGGTGTCAAGGAAATTGACAGAGGTGGTAGAAATTTCTGTGGTGAATTTGATCGATGGATGGAAGTTATTGACATAATTAATGAAACGGTTCAGTTCCGCCTCTGACATGTCAGTGAGACCTATGCCGTCATCGATGTAGCGTCAGTAAAAAGAAGGGGGAAGACCATCATAGCTAAGTTCAATCTGGTGTTCCAGATAATGACTTCCTCGAGAGAGCCCACGAAATGCTGGACTTTTTCCGCAGACGGTCCTACCCAGAGGACGTCTTGTCGACAGCTTTCTGCTGCATAACCCAGGTCTCGCGGGAAATGTCCCTCACCAAGCATACGCGACCTCCGAACAATGAACCCAAGCTAATCCTCACCTTCCACCCACATGCCTATGCCATCAAGCACATTTTCCTGAGACACTGGTCCATCTTGGAATCCGATCCTACCACTCGTGAGGTATTCTCCAATGGCCCCAGGGTAATTTTCCGCCGTAACCAGAGCCTCAGAGACCACCTTGTGCGTAGTTGCCTCCCCACGGTTACTTCATCTGTGGGCCCATTCGAATGCCATCGTAGGAACTGTCTGACATGCCCATACGTTGTTCAGACACCAGAGATTGCATTTCCCCGAGGTACCTTCACCTTGAAAGATTCTTTCACTTGCACATCCTGCAATCTGATTTATGTTATCATCTGCAAACGATGTGACATGAAATACATTGGCCAAACGGGCAGACGTCTTGCGGATCGTTTCAGGGAACACCTCAGGGACATCAATCAGGGCGCTGACAAACCTGTCCCCAACCATTTCAATTCCTCCAACCATAATGGAGCTGACGATTCATGTGTCACCGCATTAAGACCCTGCTTCTCCAATAGCTGCGTCAGACTTAAAATTGAATGCCAACTAATCAACAATCTGGGATGCATCCACCCAGCCGGAATTAATACGGTTGTGGACGCTACAGTATAACTGTGGCATCTTCCCCAATTGTTCACACTATCTATTACTATGCTGTCCCCCCCACCCCCCCCCCCCCCCCCCCCCATACCTAGACTTAATTGTCCTCACTTTCCTATATTTTCATAGCAGACTGTTCACATTTTTGGCTACCCAAATCCTTTTTGGCAACCCATTTTTAATTCAGCTGGCCAAGTCACCTTTTCGGCCTCACATGGCTAAATTATAGATCATGTGATAGTGTATTGTGGTCTTTCGTTTGCTGTATCTCGTTGTTAGCTGTGTTGTCATTGACAAAGATTCTGAGAATCGAAATGTCTGTGTGTCGTATTGTATGCGTTCGTGTGTATTTTATCTTATTTTATTATTCATTTTTATATTTATTGAGTGCTTCTGATTTCGGATTTTTCACCTGTATTTCGCGACACGTGGATCTTCTTGTAAGGTATGTGCAACGTTTGTTGATGTTTAGTTCGTTTTTTCTCGCAGGAGTTTAAAATACCTATTTGTTTCCATTTCATATTGTTATATCCTGCTGCAGCCGCTGCTTTTTCTCTCTATTCCATGTCAGAAGAGATTGATACCAATTATTTTTAAGGGATGAAGTGGTTATTGTTTAAGATTAAGTTATTTAATAGAAAGAGAAACATTGATTTGTTGATATTGTTAATTAATTAAACTTATAGTTAAGTTGAGTAGTGTTGAAATTAGATATTTGCATAATAATCGCTAACATCTAACATTATTAATAATTTTGATAAAGAATGAATTATTTGTTTTATGTTTAAAAGGGAACTAACATATATTGAATTAACAGATCAAGCTTGCATGTTTGCTAACCACTTTTTTGTTATCTTTTGGTTAATAACGCATATCAGTCGAGAGCAGTGCAGTTATGATCTTTAGGAATATTTGTTCATGTTTATTTGGGTTCATTGAATAATTTTTTTCTTTTTAAACTTAGTTTATTGCATGCAAAAGTTTATTTGAATTATCATCATTATTTCTTGCATGTTATAAAACTAAACTGAGCATAATATTGCTATTGCTTTTGTTTTTATCAAGTATAATTTTAGCTACAATTATCAAGGGTACACAGAGAAATACACCCAGTAAAGAGGTACACTAAGGGCTGACTGGAAGTTCGGTAATTTCCCTAAACTGAGGGACCATCATACTATACAGTACCAAGATTGAAATATTATCAGGTAACTGATTGTTGCACTAGGCACTAACCTCTGCCGGATAAAGAGTAATATAAAGTGTGAGATTTATCCTTTAAGGAGAGAAAATTAATTACAGGAAAGGTATAAAAAGGAAAAGAATCAGTAAGTTAAGATAAACAAAGATTACTACAATCATCCATGTTGAGGAGAAAAGACTAGAAGAGAACTGTGGTAAGAGGTTTGGGAAGACTTTCTGCCTAGACTGACTCACTAACGCAATATATGGTGCTTGAATGTCGGAGTCAAAGAGCTAATAATGATACTATAGGTACTAAGTCAGGTGATCAGATACAAACATGTTGCTTGCCTGCTTGTTTGCTTGCATTCGCTGGCTGTGAACTCCAGCATTAAGTCCAGTATGTCGAATGGTGCCATACTATTGTTCAACATCAGTGTGATGTCATACTGGACTGAGGTTATTATGAGTATCTGTTGTCCCATGTCTGGCTTATTGGTGTGCAGACTGGTAGTTCCCTCACCTTGCAGGCAGATACTCTCCTGACTTCAGAGGATAGAAACATCTTATTAGTACCAATGGTAATGATTTGCTACATAATTGTAGCATAAACTAGCAGTCAACGTTGCGTTCAGAGATAGAAGTGGATGCTTAAGATGGAGCTTTGATAACAATCATCGAATGGCTGATAGTGTTAACGAGGAACCTGTCATAAGTCATATAAAGGGTATGCAGACTTGCTCGGCTACAGAATTTGGTGCATAGATCTGAATACTTAAAGGTGCCATCACATAATAGACAGATATTAATGCTTTGCATGTGTTGCTTGCATGATTTCATCTATGATTCAAAGCAATAACAGCTTCAATCAATTGATTGTTATTTACAAACACAATTATTTGATTGATTGATCAAGTAAATGTATTTGATTTAATGATATAGAGTATAAAGATCAATAATTGATTACATGATGAATTACAAGTATTATTATTATTTTGTAATTATTGATTATATTGAATTGTGTTAATTATTAATTGAATAAGAATTCATAGGAAATTTTAAATATTATAGACGTAGTAATTAGACATTATTGATTAATTGATTATTAATTTGATTGATTATGTATAAATTATAATAGATATATGAGTACAGATATTATATTAGAATATTAGTACATAAATAATATAAAATATAAATTATTGGCACCTTTCCGTCTTGACAGACGATAGTTTGGTACATTGCACTTAAAAAAAAGGCTTAATAACTATGATCCATGGCGGTGGCGAGTGTGGCTGATAAGGCCATTACATGCTGCAAATGTTTGTCCACAGTGGGTGCATGTGAAAGCATGGTCATTTCCACCATCATGCACTATCTTACATCTCTCACGCTCTGTGTGTGCTTTATCTGCAATCATTTTCTCTTTTGCCTTTATTCCATTTCTGATAGTTGCCCTCCATGTAACACGTTCAGCGGCGACTTGCTCCCAATATGCATTATCAATCATGTCCCGCTTACACACATCTTTGTATCGTAGTAGAGGCCGACCCTGAGATCTCCTACCCATCTGTAATTCACCAAAAAAGATGTCCTTTGGTATTCTACCATCATCCATCCTCCTAGCATGTCCTATCCATCTAAGTCTACGAAGACTGAGCATGGAATACACCGTCACACAGCCAGATCTTTCCAATACTTTAGTATTTGTGATTTTGTCTTGCCACTTAATACCAAGTATTCTTCGCAGACACCACATATAAATGCTGTTTAAACGTTTCTCTTGGCGTGAGTAAGTTGTCCAGGTTTCACTGCCATAAAGAAGAGTACTAAGGACACAGGCTTGGTAGACGACGAGGACTTTTGTTTTGGCAGTAAGCTTCCTGTTCTCCCAGACTCTTTTTGCTAACATGTTCACTGTTGCTGCTGCCTTACCAATCCTGATGTTGATTTCCTGATCTAGGATAATTTGCTATTTACCTCTGATCCTAGATATGTAAAATGGTCTACTCTATTTACCTCTGATCCTAGATATGTAAAATGGTCTACTATCTCCAGTTCGGCGTCATCAATAAAGATTGATCGTACTCCATGTGCACCTTGTGGCATAATCTGTGTCTTCTTTTTGTTAATTGTTAAACAAATTCAGAACAAGCATTTGAGAATGCAGATAGTAGATGTTGTAATTCTTTCTCACAGTGGGTCGTAATTGCAGCATCATCTGCAAAAAGCAACTCTCTGATTAGTACCCTCCTAAAATATAAAAAGAATAATGTTAATATATCGTGAAGTAATGAAGACACAATGAAAGCTACTACATTTTGAGTTTAATGATTTTGTTTAAATCGGAGAGGAGCGGTTATTGACAGGAAATTGTCTCAAGCTTTATAACTGCACCTATATTCATTGATTACAAGCTAAATCTACAACGACAGAGTTTAATAGTAATGGCAACGCATATCAGACTGTCGACATGAGCAGTGGGAGAAGCTGCTATGGTTGACCAAGAAAATCCTTGTAGAGCTGGGACGAGTGATTTTTGCAAATAGTTTTTTAATGTTAGCAGATGAAAGGTGAGCGAATGGTCAATTCAGTATGGCCACCATTGACGCAACCTGCCAACAACATGCTAGTTTGGTTAAATGAACAGTATAGCATACATGTAGAACTAAAATGTTGGTTCTGAAAGTTCATATTAGAAAATTGTTTCATATGGATAGACAATGGCACTTATTTGTTGAAATTTTGATTTCATGTTAGACAGAATATTTAGAGTTAAATTAAATAAATGAAAGGTCTTAGGATAACATATATGTATTTGACATTTAAAGGATGATATTAATAGATTCCTATTTATCAGAATCACAAGAAGTATTGTCAATCGTTACTGGCAGATTACAGATAACTTAAATTCTAATTAGATTTGAGATTGTTTGGAATATTAATTGTAAACAAACTGGTGTATAACGCCATAAACAGTAATTAGAAAAAAGTTGGTGCCCAGTTTATTTTTCTCTTGGCCCGCCAGTGTAATGCCATGAGTCGAATTGGAGCTCACGGCATGCTGAAGGATGGTCACGGAGAAGGGACGTGACAGTCGTGGGTTTTAAACCAGCTTGCTGAGGTTGTCACCGGAGAAAGAGACATGATTTTGCGAAGGTGACAAGGACATTCAAATTATGGTTGTCATCGTGGATGTACCACGTCTCAAAGATAAGCAATGGCTAAGATTATGCCGCTTTTATTATATTAGAGATGTGTCAAGTCTATTAGATTTGATTGTGGTGTCGAACAGTCGAAATGTGTTATGTTTAATATAACTGTAGAAACATCGCTGGAGTTTTGTTATTTTATAGTTGCGTTCTGCTTGTCATAGCATGAAGTATAGAAACTACAGTTAACCAATCTATGGGAACAGTCGCCGTGCTGAGGTATTGACAAATGCCACCGAACAAAGTTGAAGTCAGCCCTAACAGAATAACGCAGATTACGAAGCTGAGTGGCATGCAGTTATTTCACGTATGCTGCTTGAATCAGTGCAGCTATAGATAAGTTGGCACTTGTAATAATTGATGGGAGATGGTGTTTCTGCGGACCCTAAGATATAATGCAATGCCTTCCACAATGCATAATAGTATAGCCGACAGTCAGATCGTTCGATATCAGCAGCACTGCACTCCCTGAGAACGAAGGAACCTCCAGATGCAGCTTAATTAAAATAACAAACTTCTGGCAATTATGAGGACTAAAGTGAAACTTCTGGCAATCATCATCATCATCATCATCATCATATATATATATATATATATATATATATATATATATATATACTATATATATATATATATATATATATAGAATTATATATATATATATATATATATATATAAAAGAGAATGTTTCTTTGTTTGTCCTTTATGCGTTCCCACAGTCTATCCGATTGAGATGAAATTTTGTACAGATGTTCTTCTCATAGTTATTTAGCTTAAAAAAGTTTGTTAAAGTAATAAATTAACATTAATTAAAATATTCCAAGAGGACTTAACTTAAGAAACAAAAGTTATATCAAGGGATTTACTTTCAGTAGAATTGCTATATTATATAATTTAAATAATTTTTGTATTTTTCTTAAGTTTTATAAAATGTTTAAAGAAGTTATCTACAGTCACATGAGTTATACGAGATATATATATATGAGATCTCTTACCCATCTGTAATTCACCAAAAAAGATGTCCTTTGGTATTCTACCATCATCCATCCATCCTAACATGTCCTATCCATCTAAGTCTACGAAGACTGAGCATGGAATAAACCGTCACACAACCTGATCTTTCCAATACTTCAGTATTTGTGATTTTGTCTTGCCACTTAATACCAAGAATTCTTCACAGACACCGCATATGAAAGCTGTTTAAACGTTTCTCTTGGCGTGAGTATGTTGTCCAGGTTTCACTGCCATAAAGAAAAGTACTAAGGACACAGGCTTGATAGACAAGGACTTTTGTTTTGGCATTAAGCTTCCTATTCTCCCAGACTCTTTTTCTTAACCTGTTCATTGTTTTTGCTGCCTTACCAATCCGGATGTTGATTTCCTGATCTAGGGATAATTTGCTATTTAACAGTAATCCTAGATATGTAAAATGGTCTACCATCTCTAGTTCGGCATCGTCAATAAAGATTGATGGTACCCCATGTGCACCTTGTGACATAATCTGTGTCTTCTTTTTGCTAACTGTTAAACCAAATTCAGAACAAGCATTGTAGAATGCAGATAGTAGACGTAATTCTTCCTCAGAGTGGGTCGTAACTGCAGCATCGTCTGCAAAAAGCAACTCTCTGATCAGTACCCTCCTAATTTTGGTCTTGGCCTTCAATCTCTGAGCATTGTAAAGGCCACCATCTGAGCCTGAGTGAATGTATATACCACCATCCTGATCACGAAAGGCATATTTCAGAAGAAGTGAAAAGTATATTCCAAAGAGAGTGGGAGCTAGTACACAACCTTGCTTAACTCCACTCTTTATTTCAAACTCTTTAGAAGTTGCACCATCAAACTTGATTACACCCTTCATGCCTGTGTGGAACGATTCCACAATGGACAGAAGAGTTGGTGGGCAGCCAATCTTCTTTAGTGTCTTGAACAGACCCTCACGACTGACCAAATCAAATGCCTTTGTGAGGTCGATGAAGGCAATAAACAGTGGTTGATTCTGTTCACGGCATTTTTCTTGCATTTGTCGCAATTAGAATATCATATCAATGGTAGACTGGTTCTGTCGAAAGCCACACTGTGATTTGGAGTAGACTTGATCTCCGAGGACTTGAAGTCTGCACAGAACAATTCTGGCAAATACTTTTCCAACAATACACAGAAGTGAGATACCCCTATAGTTGTTGCAGTCGCTCCGATCGCCCTTGTTCTTGTACAGTGTTATGATGCTTGAATCTTTGAAATCCTGTGGGACTTGTCCTTCTCGCCAGCATAGCTCTATTAGCTGGTGGATCTGTATAGTGAGTGTGTCTTGTCCACTCCTGATAACCTCTATTGGAATCCCATCCTTACCTGGAGCTTTGCCAGATGCAAGTTCATTTATAGCACACTTCTGTTATGGTGGGAAGTGTGTCCAGGTGGTCAAGAGTTTGTAGATCCTCTATGGCATTGAGGGCATCATCCGCTAGTTTGGTCTCACTTGAGTAAAGCTCCAAATAGTGCTCTACCCATCTGTCCATCTGCCGTTTCTTATCAGTTATGATTTCTCCAGTCAAGGTTTTCAATGGTCACTTCTTTTGATCATTGGACCACAGGCTTTCTTTATTCCTTCATACATGCTTCTGATGTTTCCCTTATCACTTGCGATTTGAATGGATTCACAGAACTTGATCCAATAATCATTTGCACACTGCCTGGCAGCCTTTTGTACATCCTTCCTAGCTTGCTTTAGCTCACTCAGAGTGTTACGCATTGGTCTTTCCTGGTTTGTTAAGAGAGCTATCTTCTTCTTATCAATCAAGGGCTGCAGAATCTGGCTGTTTGCCGCAAACCAGTCCTGCCTCTGATGATCCACAGTGCCATGAACCCCTACAGCAGTTTTATAAAGAGTTTCCTTAAGTTGACCCCACTTTTCATTTACTGAACAATTTTCTGGTGTATCAGTGAAAGCGTCTTCAAGTTGCTGTTAATACTGAAAGCACTTCTCAGGATCATGAGTGTTAATAATATTAATCCTGGGGCTAGATTTGTGTTTGGCTGTGTAGATTCTCTTTGGTCTCAGTCTAACCCTTGCAACAACCAAAGAATGATCCGTATCACAGTCAGCACTGTGATAACTTCGAGTCAATGATATATGGTTCAGATGTTGTCTCCGTGTGATGATGAAGTCCAGCTGGTGCCAATGGCCAGATCTTGGATGTTTCCATGTGACCTTAAGCATCTCTTTTGTTTTAAAAAAGGAGTTTGTAATACATAGGTCATTCCTAGTGCAATGCTCCAGCAGCCTTTGCCCATTTTCATTCATGCGACCGATGTTGTATTTTCCAAGGCATACTGGCCATGAACTCGAGTCCTTGCCCACACGAGCATTGAAATCACCGAGCATATAAATGTAGTCAGATTTTGGAACTGCCTTGATCACGGAGTCTAACTCCTCATGGAACGAATCCTTCACATCATCAGAGGAATCGAGTGTCGGTGCATATGCAGTAATAATGGTGGCAAAACCACAAGAGGTTTCCAAGCGCAGGGATAATAGTCTTTCATTTCCTCCTGCTGGATTTTCAATCATTTCCAGTAGCGAATTCTTCACTACAAAGCCCACACCTGTGTAGCCTTTTTTCTGCCTGCCCTCTACCCTTCCAATAAAAGGTGTAATTGTTTTCCCTGAGTGACCCTTCCTCAGCGAGGCGAGTCTCCTGCAGGCCAGCAATATCAATGTTAAGACGATTGAGTTCGGCATCAATCACAGCCATTTTTCTCACATCGTCAATATTGGTCAAGTCAGTGGAAAATCCTGGACACATGGTTCTCACATTCCAGGTTGCTAGCCGTAGCTTGTGGTTTCTATTTTTCTTTTTATTTGTACCTGGTGCATTGGTTTTACAGCCTGTGATTCAGATTTTGTCCTAGCCCCAAGCACCCATTGAAGCAGGCAGGCTGTGGCGGATCAGCACCCAATTGGCCGGGGGCTGCCCAGCTTGAGGCGGGCGGTAGCTGATCAGTGACACCTGTAGGTGTCTCCCACCGTCAGAGGCAACGCGTGGCGCCCCATGTCTGCGCCAATTGACAGGGACTTATAACCCGTAACAGTTGCCTGTCGCTTTGATTCCGAGACTGGTTAAGACCAGGGATGGAGTTATTGCCTCTCCATAGCACACAGCCTGGGCTAAAATATAGAGATCATGTGTTGCCCATGCAGCATGATCCCTCTCTCGGCCTGCCTAGTTAGCTCCAGAGGAAAGGTAACACCTCTACATCTGAACAAGACAAGCTGCAGAAGCTGCCGGATCAGCAAAGCAATGCTCTAACTGTCCGCCTGTCGGAGCTTTGATCCTAGATCAGCCACCAACCAAGGCTTAGGGCCTGGTCTGCCCTGCCATGACATTTTGTCTTTAGGTTGCATTTCCTCGCACTAGGGTAAGAAAGCAGGTAGTACCGTCTGAGTGGTCTGAGTGGTCTTGAGGTATGGTGTCCGGTTCAGGCCCCTGGTGAGGACCAGAATTTATTTAAAAAATCCACCGGGACTTCCAGTAATTTCCCCTGGTCTCTGGGTAGTGAGATCGGATGCCCGTGTGTATTGTTGCGCACGTAAAAAATCCCTTGGCAGTTAGGAAATCAACAAAGAGTAGCCATAACGGCGCTGTCCGGGCAAAATTTCGAGTTAAAAATCTACCCAAAGCATTTCAGGATCCTCGCCGATGCAACGGAGTTCGTGCGTTGAGCTGAGTTTCTCCAAACTCAGGTTTGTGTTAGGAGAAAAACGGAGCACTTATGGGTTAAACCGTGTGCCGTGATGTTGATCCAACAACTAAAACTAAAAACTAAAAAAAGGTAGTACCGTCTACTGTTATACAGTAGCTCAGTCATATCTGACTAAGACATGACATACAAACTATGAGTTATAAACAAAGTGATAAAAACTTTAAAGCATCTTCAAAGTTTTCATAAAAATAATGCATCTATTTTAGGTACGTGAAAATTTTTTAACTCGTCTTTTTATTTCTTTTCGACATCTATACTGAATAATGTAATTTTTTTTTTTTGGCAAGAAAGTTAGTAGAATATCCTTTGAATTACGTAGCAGTCATACCAGCATTTATTGGGTTTTCGTGATATCTTGGTAAGTTTACATTCAGTAGTTTCAGGTTGCCCTATTTAGTTATTGGAATGAAGATTGTTCTCTTCCAATCTGTTTGCCATATTTCCGGGTGCGGGAACGGGAGCTTATATGACTACTTATATTCATTAAATGAGACATTCCCCGCCAGGAGCTGGGCGAAGCCGGGCAGGATCATCTAGTATATATATAAAATGAAAGTTCATGTCATAGATGACACCTGTAGGGACTTATCACGTTGTATAGTACATTTACAGTAACTGTTTATTCTATAGAAGTTCAAATAGTTTATTGAAATATGTTGTCCACTACTCTAATGTTGAGCTAAATGTTTGTTTGTGTGTTTCAGAAATACACCACTGTTGCCAGATTTGTGAAGTGAAATTATTTCTCATAAGTGCAGTCAGAGAAGATGGCATCTGTTAACAATGACTAGGAGTTTATATAAAATCAGGAACATATGTGTTCTTTGATTACACAACTCATGACAGATTCAATAACATTGTTGGTATGGAAGGTTGTTGTAGCCATGAAGACATGGAATGACACACAGACATGGGATCAAGAGTGACTGAAAATAAAATAACTCTTGTTCACCATGAACACATATTTGTTGATTGTGAGATTCAGAATGATTATATAACTTCAGTGAAACATGAGGAATGTGATCAAATATCAGAGAGTATGTCATCTACCAATGAAAGTAACACTAAACTAAAGTGTACGGCTAATGAGACTAGTGAATTACAAAATAGAGATACACCAGTGACATGTAGACAGATCTCCGAGAAGTCCCATGATTGTTATAATAGCCTTACCTGTTGTGTGTCTGAAGTTTGTGGTTCAAACGCTGGAGCAGATATTTATTTAAATAGAAAGATACGAACAAATATAATAGAGAAATCTTACAAGTGTGAAGTTTGTGGTGCATCTTTTACTCTTGCTCGCAGTCTGAAGCTCCACAAGAGAACACATACAGGAGAGAAACCTTACAAATGTGATGATTGTGGTGCATCTTTTGCTCAGACTAGCCATCTACAACTCCACAAAAGAACACATACAGTAGAGAAACCTTACAAATGTGATTATTGTGGTGCATCTTTTGCTCGGACTAGCCATCTGAAACACCACAAAAGAACACATACAGGAGAGAAACCTTACAAATGTGATGATTGTGGTGCATCTTTTGCTCGGACTAGCAATCTGAAACGCCACAAACAAACACATACAGGAGAGAAACCTTACAGATGTGATGGTTGTGGTGCATCTTTTGCTCGGACTAGCCATCTGAAATGCCACAAAAGAACACATACAGGAGAGAAACCTTACAGATGTGATGATTGTGGTGCATATTTTGCTCAGACTAGTCATCTGAAACTCCACAAAAGAACACATACAGGAGAGAAACCTTACAAATGTGATGATTGTGGTGCATCTTTTACTCACACTGGCCATTTAGTATACCACATGAGAACACATACAGGAGAGAAACCTTACAAGTGTGATGATTGTGGTGCATCTTTTACTCACACTAGCCATTTAGTGTACCACATGAGAACACATACAGGAGAGAAACCTTACAAATGTGATAATTGTGATGCATCTTTTACTCTAGCTGGCAGTCTTAAGCTCCACAAGAGAACACATACAGGAGAGAAACCTTACAAATGTGATGATTGTGGTGCATCTTTTACTCACACTGGCCATTTAGTGTACCACATGAGAACACATACAGGAGAGAAACCTTACAAATGTGATGTTTGTAGTGCATCTTTTGTTTGGACTGGCCATCTAAAAGTCCACAAAAGAACACATACAGGAGAGAAACCTTACAAATGTGATGACTGTGGTGCAACTTTTACTCATGGTGGCAGTCTGAAGATTCACCAGAGAACACATACAGGAGAGAAACCTTACAAATGTGATGGTTGTGGTGTATCTTTTGCTCAGACTAGCTATCTGAAACTCCACAAAAGAACACATACAGGAGAGAAACCTTACAAATGTGATGGTTGTGGTGTATCTTTTGCTCAGAATAGCCATCTGAAACGCCACAAAAGAACACATACAGGAGAGAAACCTTACAAATGTGATGGTTGTGGTGCATCTTTTGCTCGGACTAGCCATCTGAGATGCCACAAAAGAACACATACAGGAGAGAAACCTTACAGATGTGATGATTGTGGTGCATATTTTGCTCAGACTAGTCATCTGAAACTCCACAAAAGAACACATACAGGAGAGAAACCTTACAAATGTGATGATTGTGGTGCATCTTTTACTCACACTGGCCATTTAGTATACCACATGAGAACACATACAGGAGAGAAACCTTACAAGTGTGATGATTGTGGTGCATCTTTTACTCACACTAGCCATTTAGTGTACCACATGAGAACACATACAGGAGAGAAACCTTACAAATGTGATAATTGTGATGCATCTTTTACTCTAGCTGGCAGTCTTAAGCTCCACAAGAGAACACATACAGGAGAGAAACCTTACAAATGTTGTCAACAACTCATCTGACAGGCATCATCGGATACTTCTCCCACACCATACAAGAAAACTTGCAAGTCGTGTGCGAGGAATATAAATGGTACATTTTATTGCCGTTGGCTCGCTACAAGTATATTACAGTCGCTATTAAACCCACACACACAAAGCCACAGAATTACCTATCACTAATTGCTAACGCCTATGCTAATTTTCTATCTATTTGGTTACACAAAAACCCCTATCGCTATTCTACGATGTGCACACTACAAGTCCCGTCCCCGGTCTGACGTTCTCTCCTCCCGTGGTCACACACCACGCGGATCGACCTTGACCTTGGTGCGTGTTACCTCACATGGCACGTTGATCGCAGCCGTGATATGTTGAGTGGGCACTCAACTTCTCCGTGGCTACCACGAGGCGTGATGCTGGCGTGATCAGAGTGCTAACTCTCTGAACAACGCCTGCGTGTCTCATGAGAGAATGGTTAACCATCTCTCATTTTCATCATCTCCCCTGCCCTTCCCTCGGGCACCGTATCACCTCCTGGTCACCTCGGGGTTGACTGCTCTCCCCGGTGGAGGGGTTGCGTTCGAGTCTTTGACACACACCCTCCCCTCCTGTGTTGCGTCATCAACTTTCACTCACTGGTTGTGACGCAAGAGGTTTCTAAAAAAATTAGTGTCTCTAATTTTTTGTCAAAGACTAGATAATCCTGGCCTTGGGCACTCTAATAGACTTCTACTGACTATTGTCACAATGTAGTAACACTTTACTTGGCTACTGGCAATCGCCACAAACTTGTCTGGTTGGCGTGAGCCCTCTTCTCACATGCAATATTATATTTATTAGAGGTATGTCTGAACCGGACCGTTGTATTCTAAGACCTGCCCTCACATAGTAAATTAACTTACTACCCATACAAAGTTGACTTTCTTAGGGTCAACACATGAATTGCTTCATGTCCCCCATATAATATTTAACAACCATTACACAAGGTGTGTGCGATAGGCTTTACCTATATCGCTTCCGCGTGTAAAGTTATATTTCACTGTTAAGTTAGTGTTTCGTTGTCTATTATGTCCCCTGAACCGAAGTTATCTCTCTTTGATCAATTAAATATGTATGTAATTTATGTGTTTGTTTTTCTGGTTGTTTGCGTGTTTAGATGTAATTAAAATTCTAATATAACTTCTAACCTGTGTATCTATCTATCGTGTGTATGTAAGTTAGTTTTTCAAGTGCCATAATTTGGTTAAATGTGGCCACAAACAAGTGTATAACACTAATTCGTGACTACGTTCCCTTATTATGAACCTTAAAATACTTATTGTAAGATCTAAACTAAATTACACAGAACACATTCACAATAGCACATTTTCATCAACGAAAACAAACATTTGACGCAGCCAACAATTAAAAGTCGCGATGAGCAGCAGAAAAAACTCGCTGACCAATATCACTCTCTCCTATATATTTCACATTCGCTCTCACTTTCACACTTCTGTTACCCATCTTTCACCCTTAATCCTGTCACACATCTTTTATCTTCCCAATTATTTAAAAACCTTGGAGTGACACTGTACAAGTTTGGCTCAGTTTGACAAAGTTGAGCTCAATGACTGTGCGACAATCGCTGCACGAGTCATATATTTACATTATATTATTTACATGCAAGAGAAAGGGTTGATGGTTTGTACCCTTGTTTTTATCAACCACTGTGTTCTACTAAACTAAAACTCTAAATACTGACATACTAATACTAATTCTATAAACATGTATTTAATGTGTTAACTACTTTAATATATTTTGTAACATTTATGCTAAGATATGCTTTCCTTAATCCTAATCTTTATCTATTCTAAGGGATGTAATCTAACTAATTAAATGAAATTGATGTGATATGAGTTATGTATCTTTCTGAAGTGGGTAATGTGAAAACAAATTATGTACCTTTATAAAAATGGGTAATGTGAAATATAACACAATTATATCTAATGTTTTTAACTGCAAAAACAAAATATATGACTGATGTTCTTAATCTAAATGATGTAAATGCTGTATGTTCAATTATCTAATCTTTTTATCCCATTACGATATAAAATGATGATAATAGTAAATGGTAATGTTTGCTAGGTGGTATGGTTTCATTAGGATGGAATGAACTGAAATGAAGCTAAGTGAAATGTAACAACCTAAATGGTACTATTCCTTTCAAAACTTTAATCTAGTTTGTAATTACCTTCTTGTAATTATTCTACTTTAATTTTAAGTTAAGTAAGTGGGTCAATCACTGAACTATCTAAACTATTTAAAAAAAATGAAAACTATTATATTCCTAATCTAACTCTAATTTATCACTATCTTAAAATGTTATTTTACATATCACAATAAGTTTATATACATGGTATTCAGTTACCTCAGGTTAGTTGTTGCCTGAATGTTTGTACATTGGTTTTATAGGCATACTATATATACACAATTGGCCTGGGTATCTGAAATACATTGCACAGTCATACTTGAGTCCTATGGGTAGTGCACCTGTAGAGTTCGCTGGTGTCGTAGATCACTATTTTTGTGTCTGTATTTATGTACTGTTCTGACACTGTTTTTCTGTGTTTAACACAACCGATACACCGGAATGGAGCTTAGTAGGTAATGAGCTGTCCCAGGTCACACGGTGTTAATTTGTCTTCGGAGCACAGTTTTTCTTTTGATGTCTACGGACACATGGTAGTTCACTGTTCTTGGTACATGACTAAGCACATAATGTCGGTGTATGTGTAACATATTTGACATAGAATATTATTATGTACTCATTTAATAACTACTACTCTACACTTCTATATGGAATTTCAGGTATTTCTACCCCAGATGGTCGACTAAGGGTATCAGCCAGAATGTTGTCCTTACCCTTCATATGTTCTATACTAAACGTATAGTTTTGGAGGATCAGCGACCACCTGTATATCCGGTCATTCCGATGTACACCACTCTGTATGACCGTGATCGGGGAGTTGTCGGTCTGGACGATGAAGTGCACACCCGCCAAAAATCGATGGAGCTTTCTCACCGCATAGATGACGCTTAGGGCTTCCAACTCTGATATGGAATATCTGGACTCGGCAGGTGTGATCTTACGGCTCACGTAGCAAATCGGGTGGAAGATGCCCTCATAAATTTGGCCTAGTACTGCAGCGATGGAGATCCTGCTGGCATCTGTCCTAAGATAATAAACGAGCCTAGGATTAGGCAAGCGGAGGATTGGTACATTACTAAAAAGGATTTTCAATTTTGACAATGCAGAAATTAATAATGCATCTTTGACATCTAATTTTACAGATGCTTTTAACAAGTTGGAAAATACACTTGTAATTTCCGCTAAGTTTGGTATAAATTTACTATAGTAGTTTACTAATCCCAAAAGGCTTCTGACCTGTTTCTTTGTGGTAGGCATGGTCAGATTCATAATTTTTGTAATTATTCTATTGTCAGTCTTTAGTTGGCCTTGAGAAATGACATGACCCAAAAAATCAATTTCTTTCAGGCCTTATTCAACTTTGCTCGGTTTGACAGTGAGATCGAAGAGTCGCAACCTATCAAAGACATGTCTCAGTTTCAGTAAGTGTGTTGTCCAGTCATCAGTATGGACACATATATCATCTATATAGGTCACCGTATTCGTCACTCCATGCAATAGATCTCTAGTTAAGCGTACGAAAGTGGCAGGAGCATTTCGAAGTCCGAAAGGAAGAAAACGCCACTCGTACAGTCCTAAAGGTGTTGAAAAAGCAGTAAGATGAATGGATTGAGTCTGCATAGGGACCTGCCAATATCCCTTAGTAAGATCTAGTTTTGAAAAGATTTTGGAAGTAGACATGTCAAGGATAAGATCTTCGCAGGAAGGAATTGGTTCTGCGTCGATCTTAGTGATGCTGTTGAGCTTTCGATAGTCTACACACAGACGAATTGTGGAATCTTTTTTCTTAACTAGGACGATTGGAAAAGAGTACTCAGATGTCGATTTTTGGATAATCCCACTAGCTTCTAGATTAAGAATTTCTTTATTCAGATTTTCCCTATAGCTGAGTGGGATAGAGTACGGCCTGCATTTGATAGGCTTAGAGTCCGAAAGAAGAATGGAGTGTTCGATTCTGTCCGTCCTACCTGGGATGTCAGAAAATATGTCTTTGTACTCCGTCACTAATTCCACTAATTGTCGTCGTTGACTGTCTGTTAGTCCCTGATCTATATGTATACTCTCCATTGTCGCCGTCTTGTCTACAATGGGAACAGGCAGTTCCATTTCGTCGTCGTCTACCTGATTCAGTACGGTGGTGGTGCTAAGTGCGTATTCTGTTTTCTCGCTAAGTGTATGGACATTGTGGGATATGCCAGTCTCGCTAACTAGTGTAGTTGCGTTGTGTACGTCTGTCGTCTGATCACTAGGTGTGGGTGCACTGTGTTCGTCTGTCTCTACTTCTGTCACTTGTCGTGAAAAGTAAGGTTTCAACATGTTGACATGGAATATCTTTAAGTGTCCGTTTATCGATATTTCATAGTCAACATCTGAAATTCTACGTACCACCTTGAATGGCCCTTGCCATGAGGTCAATAATAAATTTCGTTTGTCTGGAAGTAACAAAAGTATGTCTTGATCTGGTTCAAGCTCAATTGTTCTTGCCCCTTTGTTTGCATATTGGCGGTAGATTTGACCCTTCCTCTCCAAAGCTGCCTTAGCTATAATACACGATTTCATGATTTTGTCTCGTGTTTCCGTCACCATTTCATAAGGTGTTTTTGAGGTGGGAATTTGTATAGAATTAGTTATTACCTGATGGTAAATGGTTAGGGGTCCACGTGGGTTAGCCCCATAGACTAATTCAAACGGTGAGAAACCCGTGCTTGAATGGGGAATCTCCCGATAGGCGAACAGCACTGTTGGTAACAGTGTATCCCAATCAGCTGGGTTTTCTGCTGTCACCTTAGCCAGCATATGCTTCAGATCACCGTTAATTTTTTCTACTATTCCACTGCTGGCTGGATGGTATGCTGTAGTGAAATGTTGTTTAATCCCTAACATTTTTGTAAGGGCTTGCGTTGCAGCCGATATGAATTGAGTTCCACGATCGGATAAAATGGTCCGTGGGAATCCGAATCGTGAGAACAGGTGTAGAAATACATTGGCAACGTCTTTGGAGGTGATGTATTTCAAAGCTACTGCCTCAACCCACCTTGAACATAGGTCGACCATTGTTAATATGAAGCGATTTCCTTTGCTGGACACCTGATTCAGGGGTCCAACAATATCTACCGCCACACTCTCAAATGGCCTAGAAGCCAGTGTAGAAGGTTGTACTTCAGCTGTAGGATGTTACCCTTACGTACTAATTGTTGACAGACATTACAAGAACGACAAAATAATTTTATATCATTGCAAAAACCTGGCCAATAGAACTGAGCCTGAATTCTGGCCCTGGTTTTGTCGTATGCAAGATGACCAGCAAACGGTGACTCATGTGCAATCTTTAGCACAGTTAGACGATGTTGTTCAGGTAACACCGTTTGCTGAATCTCATGGTTACCAGTAGTGTAATATCTAGTTAAAATGCCATTATTAAGTCTAAAGAACCATGATGCATTTTTGGTCACTTTGGCTCTTTCTTTCAATAATTTTAAATATGGAGACACACTAGGATCAGCTTTCTGCTGTTCTATAAATTTCTGTCTGTTGGTGTCATCTGTGCTAGTTGGAGAAAGCAGCAGTAGTCTCTCATCTTGTAGTGTGTCTTGATGTTTCAAAGTGTCTGCTCTGGTTGTTGCATTAGCTGCATTTAATTTCTCCCATGCAACTATTTCATCACTAGTACAATGTTTCAGTTGGGGTAAGCAACCCAAAATTAAATCAGTACAAGGGTTGTCAAGTATTGCACAAGTAAAGGTCCCCGAAAGAAACAGAGTATTAATACGGGCTTTGGCCAAAGGGTAAATCTCAATGTTACCCGAAAAGGTTCGGCATTTAACAGTCTCACCTGTATAATCACCCGGACTAACCAGTTCTTTCCGAAGACCAATAAGGGTGCTGCCGCTGTCCAGCAAACATTGGCATGGTCTATCATTGACCATTGCATTGTGGAACACCAAATTGCCTCTGGAGGCTAATGCTGCATTCACACTCTCAGATGAGAATGGTACTGTATGTCCACATTCTAGTTTTCCGTCTGCATGAAATTGGTGACATCGTTCACAACTGTCGAAGCTCAACATATCGTTTACACAACACACATCTTCAGCTTGGTTAACGGGTAAGTCATTTTCAACATCACACTCATTCTCACTACCACTGTCAGAAGATGTATCAATCAAATCAGCATTGTTGGTTTTCATACGTTGGCGGCCAAGGCACTTATTTGAATAATGGCCATAGCTGGAACAAAAAAAAACATTTGATTGCACGCCTGTATGCAGATCTTTTACTTTGTTGCTTCTTAATAACATTTTCCAGATGCGCCGGATACTTCGGCGATTTGTTACACATAGAATAAGTGTCATGAAAAAGTTGACAGTAAATACATTTT
This sequence comes from Cepaea nemoralis, assembly GCA_014155875.1. Taxonomy (NCBI): domain Eukaryota; kingdom Metazoa; phylum Mollusca; class Gastropoda; order Stylommatophora; family Helicidae; genus Cepaea; species Cepaea nemoralis. The sequence continues at coordinate 282,025 of JACEFZ010020497.1, forward strand.
GACACTTTCCTATCTTTGATGTCGTGTTTCTGAAAGGGTTTTCTGTTACTCTGATAGTTTTTTGGTTGGTCTTTCACAAAGGAAACTATTTCAGAGTCATTTGCAGTCTTAAAAATATCTCTGTTGGAAGAAAAATATGCCGAGCCTTTCTTTTCAAACTGCTCGATGTTTTCAATGTCTGACTGCTGCAAAAATTTAGCAAAAGGAGATGGTATAGTGGATATTACTTTATCCATAGCTATTAAATTTTTTAATCTATCAAAGTCTTTTCCTATGTTAGCTGCTTTAAGCCACCTATTTAGTACACTTTGAACATTTGAGACGTAATCAATAAAAGTCTCACTAGGTGTAGGTTTTAAATTTGAGAACTGAACCTGATACCCAGGGGCATCAAGTAAAAAGTGCTGCATAATCCTATCATGGATGTATTGATAGTTAGATCTAAGCTCAATCGGTATAGATTCTATCACTTTCAGGGGCTCACCACTCAGATTCTTCATATAAATCATAGCCCACATCTCTATTGGAACTAGGTGATATTTAAATTGATACTCTACATTCTCTGTCCAGGCTGATATGGAATCTTCTTTACAATATGGTTTGATAATGTTTTTGTATTTATTGAACTTGTTTTCCTCTTGTTGACTTTTTAGTTTAGTGGCAGAGATCTCTGCGTGTGAGTCTACATCCATACCTTTCATCTTCAACTGTGTCTCTGATTCTACTTGTATTTGTTTTTCCTTAACTCTTGCATTTTCATCTATCTCTTTTTGCTTTAGTTCTCTGTCTTGATCTAGTTGCTTTTGCTTTAATTCTAGTTCTTTCTGTTTAATCTCTATTTCTTTCTGTTTATTTTCCTTATCCTGTTCTAACTGTTGTTGTTTAACCTCCCTGTCATGTTCTAACTGTTTTAGCTTAATCTCCTTATCATGTTCTAGCTCTTGTTGTTTAATTTCTAATTCTTTATGTTTTGCAATCTCAGCTAGTTCTTTCTGATGTTGTCTTTCTCGTGCGCGTTCGTCTCTTTCTGCATTCTCTTTTCATGTTTGTTCCTCTTTTGCTTCTTTAAATTTCTGATCAGCGTATTGTTCCAGCTCTTTACCTGTGTATTGTAATTGCTTACCAGATTTTATAAAGTCTTCTAATGTTGCCATGTTGTTAGCTAATTAGCTAGCGTTGACCTACACTGAACTGTTTATTCACTTATATATCTTTGATATGTTATGTTTGTCAATCGCTGAGCACTACCAATTGTACTCTCAGTTTATTTGCTGAAAAAAGAAATTTATACCCTGAAAAACCAGAGCATAAGCATCCGCTAGTGTATCACAAGCTGAAAAAGAGATGCACTATTAATCACATTGCATGCCACAAATATTGGGTATACTCAACTTAATGTTCCCGAGAATCAGGGAACAGTGATCCGGCAACACAGGTCACCTTGTTTGGCACTTTGGCATAGACACACGTTTTGTAATCAGGACACCTTGTTTGGCACACCGACATACACACGCGTTATCAGCTCAGCTGTTGTTTACCCTGATTTACAGAGCAGTAATAATTAACAGCTAGTAAACGAAGTGATCTTCTAGACAAATTATGACAATGACAAGCCCACGAACAACAAGAATTTGGGTTAATTAATATTTAATGTCAATGTCCTGTCTTCGTTCTAACAGTATATGCCTTTCGTCACTATCCTAGTTTAGTTTATGTAAGTGCTGTGCAAACCAAGTCTAATTTGCATAGCCAGAAAGTAGTCCCATCGTGACAGTAAACGAAGAAAAAGTACAAACAAAACTATCCATAATTGCTTTTAAATAAATAATAATATCATAATAATGTTTAAATAAATGAATATATTCAATTACTAACTTAAATAAACAAATAATAAATACTATAATGTACAGATTCAGGCGGGCAGCCGCTTGACGATCTTGTAAACACTCGAATGCTGGATGCAAATGGCGTAGGAAAACTGTTTGTCAATTCTCCTACGTCAGACGCGCAGCGCTATTTTTAGCTTGCACAAATCGATAATGTCGGCTGGCTGTGTATCGCTCCGCCATGAATCATCTTTGGTGTTTATTCATAAATAAATATGTAAATACATAAATAAATGGGAGAAAATAAGAATATGAATACTTACAACTTTGAAGAACACATGATTTAACTAAATAAATATTTCATAAACAAAATTACACAATATATTTCGTCACGATAGGCACAATTTTAGCTTGCAACTTGCACTTGTTTGCACAAATTACCGTCACTGACACAAATTAAACCCTAGTCTAGAGCCGTGGATGAGTGGATTAGCTTGAACTTTCGTTCAAGCTTCACTTCTGACACCACAATTATCCTTGCCTGTCAACAACTCATCCGACAGGCATCATCGGATACTTCTCCCACACCATACAAGAAAACTTGCAAGTCGTGTGCGAGGAATATAAATGGTACATTTTATTGCCGTTGGCTCGCTACAAGTATATTACAGTCGCTATTAAACCCACAAACACAAAGCCACAGAATTACCTATCACTAATTGCTAACGCCTATGCTAATTTTCTATCTATTTGGTTACACAAAAACCCCTATCGCTATTCTACGATGTGCACACTACAAGTCCCGTCCCCGGTCTGACGTTCTCTCCTCCCGTGGTCACACACCACGCGGATCGACCTTGACCTTGGTGCGTGTTACCTCACATGGCACGTTGATCGCAGCCGTGGTATGTTGAGTGGTCACTCAACTTCTCCGTGGCTACCACGAGGCGTGATGCTGGCGTGATCAGAGTGCTAACTCTCTGAACAACGCCTGCGTGTCTCATGAGAGAATGGTTAACCATCTCTCATTTTATCATCTCCCCTGCCCTTCCCTCGGGCACCGTATCACCTCCTGGTCACCTCGGGGTTGACTGCTCTCCCCGGTGGAGGGGTTGCGTTCGAGTCTTTGACAAATGTGATGATTGTGGTGCATCTTTTACTCACACTGGCCATTTAGTGTACCACATGATAACACATACAGGAGAGAAACCTTACAAATGTGATGATTGTGGTGCATCTTTTACTCACACTGGCCATTTAGTGTACCACATGAGAACACATACAGGAGAAAAACCTTACAAATGTGATTATTGTGGTGCATCTTTTACTTTTTCTGGCAATCTCAAGGTCCATAAAAGAACACATACAGGAGAGAAACCTTACAAATGTTATAACTGTGGTGCATCTTTTGCTCATAATGGCAATCTGAAGCTCCACATGAGAACACATACAGGAGAGAAACGTTACAAATGGGATTATTGTGGTGCATCTTTTGCTCAGTCTAGCAATCTGAAAATCCACAAAATAACACATACAGGAGAGAAACCTTACAAATGTGATGATTGTGGTGCATCTTTTACTCTTGCTGGCAATCTCAAGGTCCATAAAAGAACACATACAGGAGAGAAACATTACAAATGTGATGATTGTGGTGCAACTTTTACTCGAGCTTCTCATTTGATGAATCACAAAAGAACAGACACAGGTTAGAAATCCTACAGATGTGATGATTGTTGTGCAACAGTTTCTTTTTCTGGCAGTCTGAAGCTTCACAAGAGAACACATACAGAATAGAAAACTTACAAATGTGATGGTTGTGGTGCATCTTTAACTACAGCTGGAAATCTGAAGCTCCACAAAAGTTCACACACAGGAGAGTAATCCTTACAAATGTGATGAATGTGGTGCAACTTTTACTGATAGTCTGATGAACCAAAAGAGAACAAGCACAGGAGAGAAACCTAACAAGTGTGGTGATATTTGGTATGTTGTTTGCTAAAGCTGAAAAGTTAGACCACCACAAGAGACCACATAAAGGAGAGACATCATACAAGTGTAATTATTGTGGTGCATCATTTACTTATTTTTGCCAACTCGCGTGGCACATGAGAATACTTATTTTTTGCCATCTTGCGTGGCACATGAGAATAGCTACAGGGTATAAACCTTACAAATGTTATTTAGTGTAAAGCATCATTTACTTGTACTGTCAAGCAAGATCACCACATAAAAATGCATACTTGAGAGATAATTTATAAATGTGATGATTGATGTGCATAATGTTTTCAAGCTCACTATATGAAGTACCCAAAAATGGCACATACTTTAGAGAAACCTTACAGATGTGATTATCATGGTGCATGTTTTTACTCAAACTGGCACTTTGAAGAATTACTTGAAAACACATACAAGAGGAAAACCTTACAAATGTGGTGATTTTAGTGCCTGTTTTACTCACCCAGGCAACCTGAAATGCCGCAAAAGGACATATCCAGGTGAGAAACCATACAAATGTGATGCTTGTGTTGCATCATTAACTACAACTGTCAATTTGAAGCTCCTCAAATGAACACATGTAGGAGAGAAGCCTTATACATTTATGATTGTGGTGCAAATTTTACTCAAGCTGCTAGTTTGATCAACCACAAGAAAACACACAGGAGAGAATCCTTACAAATGTGGGCATTTATTTTCTAAAACTTGCAATCTTAAATATCACAAGTGAAAACATGCAGATCCACATGGCCAAGTGGGTAGGAACACGCGTTCTTAAACATCCTTTGTGCTGATGCCGAGGTTAGTGGTTCAACCCCTACACCGGACAGCTGGACTAAAATGTTGACCTGTCGTCTTTGACTTGGGGACGTAAATTACAAGTACCTCTGAAGTCGGAGTGGGTCACCTAATGGCGAGGGAACTTTTAATAGGGAAACCTAATCCACGCGCAAAATTCAATCCTTCACTACTAGAAGTAAACTTAATCCACACGCAAAATTCAATACTTCACTACTAGAAGTAGTGTGTATGGACTATACTTGAGTTCAAAGCGAGTGAGCAAATAAAGAAGGAAAAAAAAAACAAATCAAGAGAACACATAAAGGAGAGAAAATCTTTAAAATATCCCGAGTTTGCTGGGGGGTCAAGCCAGCTAATCCGCTTTCACTGTGGTGTAAACATTTATCGTGTTTAGCTAGTTAGTTAGTTAGTTAGTTAGTAGTTAGTTAGTCGAGGTTCCAACTTCACGGCAACGGGTCGTCCCCATTATGCTCCATTCCTGTGCCAGTGAATATCACACAAAATTCCCCCCACTGTCCAATGTGAAAAGTGGAATAGACAGGAGTCTCAGCAATCCAACAGCCTGCACAGGTACACCGTGCATAATGCCACCGCCAGAACGCCAGTTTGTGTGTTGTTATCATGTTTGTGACTGTTTACAGTACTCTTGGTGCTTTTTCTCCTATTCTGTTTCTTTTTGGAAATCTCTGCCTTTCGGTTTGCAAGTTTTCATCTTTCTTGGCCATGGGGATGGGCAAAGGAATGCATGCCTCTTCATTGAGACAGTCAGCCTCTCTGCATTATGTCAGAGTTTTGGCTTGAGTGATTGCCTTTCCTCAGATGGGCTGGTAGACTCCTCAACGTTCAATGTTTCCATTTGATTTTTTCTTCATCTCCTATTCTTCAGCTTTGTGACACACCTTTGCTTTTGAATAACGAAGACACAAACAATAGATTGCATGATTTATTGCCTGGCATATTTCGCTGCATCTTGTCAGGTACATACTGCAGAAATCACACAACTTACGTGAATTAACTAGATAAATCCTTCAAACTGAAATATACACATGTTCGCACAGTAATGTCGATTGTCTACCACGGTAATTTTAAACTGACTAACTTGTCTTTCTGCTTGCACAAGGACGGCTTACGAAGGTTGATTATTATAGCTTCAGCATACTTTAACAATCGACTACTTTGTGTGTTGAACAACACACGGAAGGCACTGTTTCTTTGAACCACGTGACCGCTCTCGAGCACATGTCTTGCTACCGATGAAGCTGGACTGTTCCGGTGTGTCGGCCTGCCTAGGCTACCATCTTCTGTGTGTAGTATCTTGTCCAACCAATTCGGAATGTGTTCCGAAACCCTGCAATGTAACTGTCGCTCAGTTCTACCTATGTAGATGGCCTCGCATCTACATGTAAATTGGTAAATACAATTTGATTTGGTGTACAAAGCTACAGGTTCTTTTACGTTCAGTACGGACCCTGTTTGACCGTGCTAGAAAGATATGCACCCCGGACACACTGACAGAGGAATTTTAAACTGAAGAATGCCTTAAACATGAATGGGTACTCCACATGATTTATAAAGTGCCACTGCCAACAGCCCAAACCGAAACCTGAAGTAACTACTGTACCTAAACTTAAGGTATTCATCCAGCTAACCTTCCGAGGAGATGAGATAATGCAACGTCTGCTGGACAGGCTCACCACAGCAGTCGGGCGTACATTCTGTGCTGCAACTCTAGTAATCAGGTACAGGAACACCGATCCCAGTCCCAGCAGTAAAAGAACCTGTAGCTTTGTACGCCAAATCAAATTGTATTTATCTCTAAAATAATTTATCTCTAAATAAATCATGCAATCTATTGTTTCTGTCTTCGTTATTCAAATTCATCACGGGAAAACATTGTTTTGAACACCTTTGCTTCACACTCTTCCATTACTTCCATCATTTGTTCATCAGCTGCGTCCCACTTTCCATCTTGACTCTAATAAATTTGTCTAGATCCTCTCTTGTTAAGCCGTCTATCATACCCCACCTTCTGATGAGCTTTATATAATCAGTGTGGTGATTCATGATGCCTTAGCTTAACTCAGGTGATATTATTACCCTTCACAAAGCTAGTTAGATATATACCAGAACAAGATAGTGACAAGAGGAACTGACAGTGTATGAGAATGATAGTAGTGAAATGAGTGAGAAAGTTAATGCAACACTGAATTAACTAAGAATTAATCAAATTGTACATTATTAAATCAAGTGATTAAACATGCAATCAATAAATCATCAATTGTATGAATAATGTATAACTACTGATTAAGATCACTGATTAATGTGATTGTTAATTACTACAATGGTGAATGATGTAAGTTAACTAATGTGATTTTATCCATTATTAACTTTTACAAAGTTATTTATATTCTACAAAATTCTCTAGTAACAAATTCCTAAGTTAATACTTAGCAGATGTAATGGGTGAAAAGTGACACAATTAATTATAAAAATCGTTAGTCTGTGGTTTATTTCCTGATTCTATTGTAAATGAGAATTCTAAGTTTATATCATGGGTGAGGAGCCCACTTTGTCAGAAATAACTAATTTTTTCCTGGACGTGCTGTCCACTTTGTCAGAAATTACTAATTATTTCCCGCATTTGTTGTCCAATATGTCAGAAGTCGTATTTTCTCACACTAGCATTTAGTTCTGGGTCCAGATCCCAGTGAGAAATCTCAGGACAAATGTCTCTTGTTTTCTGATTTAAGAAACAGTCCCTGGATACTCAAGAAAACAGCAAAGAATTGGCCCATTGAATAGATAAGTGTAACTGTTCTTGGTACCCCGAGGAGTGAGGAAAAGGTATTCGGATATGCAGAATAAGCTTTTAGAATCCACTCTGCGTAGTACAGTTTACCTCACTTACTTATCCCCTTCCTGGAAATATATAATTGCACCCCCACTAACTGTGACGTAAAAGGCTTACAAGCACCAACATTTACATACAGTTAGAAATATTATGGAAGAACTATGAGTTTAAAATACTACCACTATGTTTATTAACCTTTCATGATGTTAATATGTTTATGATTATCATTCTATTCATAACTTGGTTTTCGATCCTGACAAAGAACCAGATCAGCATCAGGCTCCATAGCGAGACACATTGCACATTCAGCCTGTAGATGATTCCCTGTGAGTCCTTACACAAGGATCAGCCACTCTGTTATTTGAGTGGATTGCTGACTGTCCGTAGCTCCTGTGAGAGGTGTAATGAAACAAACAGAGATGGGTAGTACCTTATCTGTCAACACATCTCATAACATACATATATATTCGTGTAAACATATACCATTTAGAACATATATAGTTTAGAACATATATATATATATATATATATATTCACCTACACCTTCATAATGGGAGTGTTTCTCATGTGTTTTCACTTTAGTTTCTCTCTCTCTCTCTCTCTCTCTCTCTCTCTCTCTCTCTCTCTCTCTCTCTCTCTCTCTCTCTCTCTCTCTCTCTCTCTCTCATTCTTCGGACTGTCTGTCTGAAGGGCTTTAGTCATACATTCCTGTCAAACATCGAAGGCCTTCACTGTACATGTCTTGAAGAATGAGTGTCCTAAGTCCTATGTCTATCCACAAGCAGACATAATCATGCAGACAAGGTGAACTGGTGACATTTCTCCCTCCAAGTGGTTTCAAACCATTCTTGGTAGGCGTTCGAGGTGTTAGTCCAAGCAACCAATGTTGTTTTGGATGCTATCAGTAAACTGCTCACCCTCAGGAATTTATCCTGAGTTGTCAGTCTCCAATGTACATTGGCTTCATGCAGGACAAATCTCCATGTCTATTCTGTACATGAATGGGCTAAGCACTCGCATGGCTTGGATAATGTTGGATTTCTCCAAACTATCACATACAACAATCAGAAAACAAGTTTTGCAGTGAAACAGTAAAGGCTAGAGCAGGATCAATAAGTAACAAAGAAAATCCACAAGCTTGAAGAACAAAAGACAAAATGATAAAACTTATTTTGGTATTCATTCATTCGTCCAGTAGCGTGTCCTTTGCAGAACCTCGTTCCCATAACAACCTTCCAGAAAAAACTCGATCATAAGCAAGATGTCCCTGGTCCGATTCACCCATCTAAAGGTTATCCGCCACATCCTGCACCCATCTTCTCTTTGGCCTTCCTCTTCCTCTTTTCCCAGGCATTTACCCCTCTATTATTGTTCTCTCCAAACTTTTGTAACATTTCAGGTGACCAAAATATTTCAATTTTCTTTGTTTTATCATCTTTAATAGCCAACCTTCTGTATTCAGCTTTTGAAGTATGGATGCATTTGTTCTTTTCTTTATCTAAGACATTCTTAGAACTTGTATATACAATTTGTATTGAAAGGCATTTATGCGCTGTTCAGCTTGTGTAGCAAGTGTCCAAGTATCACAGGCTCTTAACAATCTGATCTTTTTAGTTCTATCTGTCCCTCTCCACAATTTACTGTCCCTCTCCACAATTTACTCAGTTGTTTTAGTCTTTGAAGAGCAATAGTGATTTGTCTTTTAACTTCTTTCATTGTGTCATCATTGTTGGTAATCAGTGACCCAAGATATTCAAAATTTTCCACCACCTCCATTTCTTCCTCATTAACATATATTTCTTTTTCCATAGTAGTGTTATCTGTATGCATTATCTTTGTTTTTGCTATGTTAAGATATACGTTGTGATTTTCACTATTCAATTGGGTTGAGGCTATTAGGTTTTCTATACCATTCTGTGTTGTGGATAGCAATACTGTATCATCAGCATACTGCATTTCTGGTATGTCATGACCACCGATATTTAGGGCATCATATAGCTCCCTGTTTATATCATCTCTTACATTTCTTATTATATTTTTGGTGTACAGGTTAAACAAATAGGGGGACAGCACACATCCCTGACGGACTCCTTACTTGATGTCAAACCAATCTGATGTCTCGCCATCTATTCTAACCAGCTGCTTATTGGTCTTGATAGAGCTTTCTTATGAGTTGTACTTACATGTGATGGAAAGCCCATATTCCTCATGATTTCCCAAAGTTTCTGATATTGTACACAGTCAAATGCCTTTGAATAATTCACAAAACATGAGAATATGTTTACATTAAATTCTCTGCATTTCTCTATTATTAAACGCATGTTGAGAATGTGATCTCTTGTTCCTCTTCCTGGTCTAAATCCAGCTTCAACCAAATTTCTTCTTCCATTTTCTTACGTAGTCTTCCCATTATGATTTTTAGTAGAAGTTTACTTGCATGACTGATCAGGGCAACAATTCTATAGTTGGTGCATCATTTCAGGTTTTTTTGTATAGCAATGAAGATAGTTCTCATCCAATCATATTGGCATATACCATATTGCCATATCTTTTCACACAATGCGTGATAGATTCATATGCTTTCTTCTGCCACTTTAATTAGTTCATCTGGTATCTCATCACATCCAGGTGATTTATCATTCTTCAGGTTCTTTATTGCCCATGCAATTTCATCTAATGAGGGTTCAGGTTCTGTCTCTGCTGTTATTGGTTCATGTATCTCATTCATATCCTCACTGTCATTCATATCATAACGTTCCACTGCAGTACTCCTGCCATATTTCTAGAATTTGTCTAGATTCTGTTAAGGTATTTCCCATCTTGTCCCATGCTGGTATTACCTGAGGTTATAGCTAGAAAATTATGTCACAAGACTCCTTACTGAAATCCAACAGAATGAGATAATATCTCACCAGGTGGCTCTCTGAGTATGCTATCTGCTTGTGTCTGAGTTTTTGTTGGCAGAACCCAGTTTAAATACTGATTTAGTCCAAACCGATATGTTCTTTTTCTCTCCTCCTCTTTTCACTTTGGAAAATTCAATCATCATGTGCCACGCCAGAAAGCGTGAGCGGTCATGACTTGCCATGTCACTCGATCACCAGAGTCGTGGATCAGCTCAGTGTTCCTGTATCAACCATGCCATGTGGCCAAGTCATCCAGGTATTTACTTCTTGGTCTTCCCCTTGGTCTGTTCCCTTTGATCTTGCCAGTTGTCACCACATTCTCCAATTCATTTCTTCTCATAACATGTCCAAAAAATTTTGACTGTCTACGTCTAATTTCTCTAATCAATTTACAATTTTCATTTGTCTCTTTGGAAAATTACCTGGATGCAATATGTCCAGTCTTCTTTTTATTTTGAAATTGTATCCATCTAACATGTCGTGAATATTGCAATCAACACATGCAGATGACATTAAATTTCTCAATTTCTAAATCATACATATTTATCCTTCTTACTAGCTGTGCACCAAGCACCAGAAAGTTTCCTCAAACCTAGAAGTCTTTTCGCCTCAAGAATACGCCTGGTAGTAATATCCATTATAGCTGAGTGTCTTATCCTGTAGATCTATAGTTATAGGCTCTTATGACCTCTTTCTTCTATACTGATGATCCAATGGTAAACTCGTGAGTATCCTAGGACAATGTCCATTTCTTTTCCTGTTGCACTGTTAATCATATGTCCGAGAAAATGATTTGAAAGGATACCTCTCAATAATTAATAAATATGTTCTTCTGAAAAAATATTTGTTGTTGTTTTTTCTGATTTAACTTTATATCATGTCAGTAATTATGATGGCAATTCAACTACAATTTTGCATGCTGTTAAACAACATTAATTATAGAAACAATAGTTGTCAAGGATTATTATAGTGGCACAGTGTGTGGCCATCGCTATATCGCTATGTTCATAACATAGTGCATCTACACTCGACAACAACCACGTACTTGAATACGCTGTCACCTTCGCAAATCTTATTCACTTCGGCGACTGCTCGACGTGAATTTAGTGGCTCAAGAACCACGACCGTGACGTTCTTCAGCATGACTATATTTTACCATGTCCATGTGCTTTAAACTTGATCATGGCACTGAGGAGAATGCAAAGAATACCATGGACAGACAGAACAATCAATGACCAAGTACTACAGGACACAAATGAACATCGTAAATTTATTAGAGAAATTACACGTAAACAGTCCACATTTTTTGTACATGTTATGAGAAGAGAAATTGGAGAACTTTATGACAAGGTTGAGGGGAAGAAAACAAGGATAAGACGGAGAAGTAAATACCCGGATGGCTTGACCACGTGGCATGGTCGAGACAGGAACACTGATCTGATCCATGACTCTGGTGATTGAGTGAAATGGCGAGTCATAATCGCCACGCTTACCGGCATGGTACATGCCATGACCTTGGTTACGTCATGGCAGAGTCATGCCATAACCCAGGTTACATGTCAGAGGTTATGGCAGTGTTCAGTAAGTGGACACCTGGATCGTGAAAAGTGGGTACTTTTTACACAACGTGAAAATGTTCTGACTCACTTCCCAGGTCAACTGGAAATGGGATCAGAATACTGGGTTGTCTAGATTATGGTTTTGCGGAGTGCTGACCGCTGACCACAGTATGATGATGAGTGATGGCCAACACTCAGCCACTCTTTTATTGAGTGTTTGTTTATTAAGCGGTGTTGTATATAATATATTGTGGCATACATGATGGTGCCAGTGTCTATTCTAGAGTGTTTATTATAGATGAAAAACTACACTTGTGTCCGAGTCACATCTGTGTTGGAGTGCAGAGTTGTGTGTGTTTGATCGTGAATTGATACAGTTTGTAGAGAATGGCAGAGTCTACAATTAGTAAGATAAAGTGTTGAATAGTAATCAGCAAAACGAAGATGAATACTCAGGTAACAGAGCCTGTCTCTCGGTGTAGACGACGAAGCCAAGAGAGAAGTAATCACGGTGACGATATGGACAAGAGGCGAGAAGTTATAACTAATATCCTTAGGCATTGGAAACATCCAGTAAACAAAGTAAGAGCTCAAAGATCAAGGATCAAAGAACACAGTAAGATCGAAACATGAAGCCCATAATCGGGCACTCTCACGAAGTTTATACTTCACCTCGACACCGCAAGGTACAAGAGGAACATGATGAGATGAGACATGATGAGACTACTAGAAGTAGTGTGTATTAACTGCCCTTGAGTTCAAAGCGAGTGAGCGCCAAAAATAAAATAAAATAAAAAAGTGACGAGAAGTCAACATTTTAGTGCAATTGACTTGTGTAGGGGTTAAATCTGCTAACTTGTCATCAGCACACAGGAAGTTTAACAGTGACTGCTCTTATCCATTTGGCCATGTTGTCTATACAATGTAATGCTATGTCTTTTTAATAAAGAATTCCATTTGCATCTTCACAAAAGTGCACACACAGAAGAGAAACACTGATATTTGAAGCACCACAAAGGCACACACAGAAGAGAAACTCTGATGTTTGAAGCAGCACACGAGTGCACACACAGAAGAGAAATACTGATATTTGAAGCTCCACAAAGGTACACACACAGAAGAGAAACACTGATATTCGAAGCAGCACAAAAGTGCACACACAAAAAAGATACACTGATATTTGAAGCACCAGAAAAGTACACATACAGAAAAGAAATACTGACATTTGAAGCTTCACAAAAGTACACACTTAAAAGAGAACCACTGACATGTAAAGCACCACAAAAGTGTGCACACAGAAGTCAAACTGAATCCAGTGAAGATAGTGTAGAGGAATTTTATAATGACATGGAGTCTGCCTTAAAGAAATGTAAAAATTCAGAAATAAACATCATAAAAGGTGACTTCAATGCAAAAGTAGGAAATCAAGGTGATAGTTACACAGTAGGAAACTATTGTTTAGGAGAAAGAAATGAAAGAGGATACAGACTCGTAGAATGGGCAAAAGAACAGGAAATGATTGTAGGAAACACCTGGTTTAAGCAACACCCTAGAAGATTATGGACATGGAGGAGTCATGATAGCAGGATTAGAAACCAGATTGACTACATTCTGATTAGCAGAAGATTTAGAAACGCGCTAACAATAGCAAAAACAGTTCCCAGTGCTGATTGTTATAGTGACCAAAGATTACTTACAGGAACATTGAGGATAAAGTTAAAGAAAGTAAAGTATATAACAGGAAACACTAAATATGATTTGTGTACATTGAGTAATGACAAGGAAATAAAACAAATTCAACATAGAAGTACAAAACAGATTTCATATATTGTCTGATCTAGAGATCCTATTCCAGGATATGGATGATCAATGGGAAACGTTGAAAAATTCAATCAATGCGGCTGCAGGAACAACTATTCCAAAATTAAAGAAGGTGGGTCTTAAGAAATGGATGACTGAAAACATTTTACACCTAATGGAAACAAGAAGGCTCAACAAAAATAATTCTGCCAAATATGAAGAAATTCACAGACAAGTCAGAATATTATGTAAGGAGGCAAAAAAAAAGCATGGCTTGAGGAAAAGTGCTTAGAAATTGAAAACCAACACAACAGTCAAAATACCAAATTAGTGCACAAAAGAATTCAGGAACTTACTAATAAAAGAACAAGTACATCAACAGGCTGTCTAAAAACTAAAGATGACAAAATCATAATAGAAAAAGACCAGATTCTACATGTATGGACAGATTATGTGAAACACCTTTACCGATAACAGAGACGAACAATATGATATTAGATTTAATAATGAAAGACCGCCAATTTTGGAGATGGGGGTTCGAAATGTTCTTAAGCATATGAAAGCTGGCAAGGCCCCTGGTGCAGATAACATCACAACAGAAATGATTAAAGCTTTAGAAGAATTTGGACTAGAGCAAGTCACCAGACTGCTGAACATATTATATGATACTGGAGATATACCTTCTGAGTTATGTAACTCTGTTTTTATTGCAATCCCAAAGAAATCAGGAACCTTGGAATGTGATCATCATAGAACAATGAGTATAATGAGTCACATCACAAAGATTTTGCTACGAAGTATCATGCAAAGAGTGAGGAAGAAAATACAACCTGAAATAGGGGAAGAATAATGTGGGTTTGTAGAAGGAATGGGTACAATAAATGCTGTGTATATGCTGCGAACAGTTATTGAACGTGATATAGAAGTAAACAAGGATATACATCTTTACTTTATTGACTATACAAAGGCTTTTGATAGAGTTAGACATGTCAACATGGTGGATATGTTTGCAGATCTACAAATTGATGGGAAAGACATTAGACTTATAAAAAACATATATTGGAAACAACAAGCTGCCATAAGGATTGATAATGAAGTGGGACAATATGAGCCAATTAAGAGAGGTGTTAGGCAGGGATGTGTGATGTCTCCAGATCTTTTTTCACTATACAGTGAAATATTTTCAGAAATATAGAAGATATTAATGGAATCAGCATTGGAGGACGAAACATCGATAACATTATATATGCAGATGATACAGTATTGATTGCGGACAATGCGCGGGATCTGCAACAATTAGTGGATGCGGTTTTTGTACACAGTGAGCAACTGGGGTTAGAATTAAATTGTAAAAAGACACAGGTTATGGTTGTCACTAGGAAGAACGAAGTGCCACAATGTAATATACAAGTAAATGGAAATATTCTTCAACAAGTAAATCGGTACAATTATCTCGGAACAGTCTCTGATGGGATATGCCTTGAAGAGATTAGAACAAGAATCGCCATGGCGAAAGTAGCCTTTAGCAAGATAAAAAACATTTTGACCAATAAAAAGATGTCAATTGAATTGAGAAAAGGAGTGTTGAGGGGATACATAGAGCCTGTTCTTTTGCATGGATGTGAAACTTGGATAATGAGCAGTCAATCTGATGGCTGCAGAAATGTGGTTTCTGAGGTAAATGCAAAGAATACCATGGACAGACAGAAAAACCAATGACCAAGTACTACAGGAGACAAATGAAAATCGTAAATTGATTAGAGAAATTAGACGTAGACATTCAAAATTTTGTGGACATGTTATTAGAAAAAATAGATTGGAGAACTTAGTGACAACTGGCAAGATTGAAGGGAACAGACCAAGAGGAAGACCGAGAGGAAAATACCTGGATGGCTTGGCCACATGGCATGGACGAGACAGGAACACTGAGTGGATCCACGACTCTGGTGATCGAGTGAAATGGCGAATCATGACCGCCCAGCTTACCGGTATGGCACATGATGGATGGATTCTTCTGCGTTCATCCGGAGTTTTTTTTTTTTTATCGGTCGTGATTGGGTTGTGCCTGTTTACAGCAGAGCTGCGTTCTTGTGCCGTTATGCCGACACATCCGACTTCTGCGGGCATTTGTTGACCGGGTTAACCCTCCCAGGGATGGATGGATTACCATTGTGCCTGTCTGTCTCATGTACGGGAGCCGTGGTAATGCAGTGTTTGCCTACCAACCTGGTGGTCATGTGGTCAAATCACCATTGAACTGGCCTGTCAGGTAGACTCAGTCTAAAATGGTTACCAGGAAATGTCCGGTGAAATAAAGGCAGCTGGTGTCATATTGATCACATGTCATGACGGATGTCAGATGACATATATAATATTATACTACATCATACACTCAATACATCGCATGGTATGATCAGACTCCTTGACTTTACTTATTGTCTCACGTAAGTAGTTTATAATGTGCAATTTACTTATTATGTTAGGACACGTGTCCTTCGGCTGACGTCATATTTTACTATATAAAAAGTCATGGTCCTATGCTCTGACGTCACCAAAACTGTGTCCTTCGGCGACCGCTTTTTTTTAACTAGGCGGGTGTTTTTCTTGGTTTGGATGAACTCTTCCGGTGGTCGTGGTGACTACTTCCGGTCCATGGCTACCCCCTACCCAGGTCCCCCTATCAAGGTTCCCCGTACCCGAACCGGTGCGAACCGATCCGAGCGGACGTCGGCGCGCGATCCGACAGGGCAGGTGTGGGGGTACCGCGGCGGTGGGTGATCGAACCCCAGTCTAGACCCTTCGATGAAGAAGACTGAAGTCAATATGTCATAAATTGATTTATTTCATCTCTCGAGCGAACCCGAGTAGGTCAAGTAATGACCGTCTTAATAAACTTTTACACGCTTCGACATGTTTTCCTTACCCATGTATAACCTTTAACCGTTTGGTGAAAATCTGTTTTATGAATATTCTAATCGACCATAGAATTTTATTTAAAATTAAACCCAAAACTTAATTAAACCCTCTAAATTCTTGTATGTATATTGGCTCATGTTAATTTCAATATAAAAATCTAATCCCCGTTTAAAATAAACCATAAGTTCCCGAGATATACATTAAATTATGTAATATTATTAAACAAATAACGTCCCCTTTTACAAACATAAATAGAATTAACCAAGGGAGATTAATCGTGGTCCCTTGGCTCAAACCAGAATTGTTCCCCTTGAATGCCCGGTTACCTGCGCGACCAGGTAAAGATCACGCTTCACCGAACACACCCCAGCGAGAAAAAACACAATGACTACCCAGCAACGTACTGATAACCGCTAGATAAACACGCACACTAAAGCGGGCTGACAATAGAGCTGGCCAGCTCGAGTTGATCTTACCTGAGATAAACACATCCATTGAGGCATTCTGGGTGACCGCTAACATAATAACAGTGACACAGCCCAGGCTGTGAAGGGAGTTATTGGGTAGGAAAAAAAGCACACAATATGTATTTCTTCTTGCTGTAAAATCTCTCTCTCTCTCTCTCTCTCTCTCCTCTCTCTCTCTCTCTCCTCCTCTCTCTCTCTCTCTCTCTCTCTCTCATTCTCTCTGTCTCGCTCCCTCTTTCCCTCCAACTCTCTCTCTCTCTCTCTATCTCTCTCTCATGAAATAATACTGAATACGTGTGTGCGGGCGTGAGTGTACTGTCGAGTATGTGTGTGTGCGTGCGCGCGTGGGTGTGCTATCAATTACAGGACATCACAGTCAGTCCCAATATTCGGTGGAGTGGTGTGCTGCTGTCTTATTGAACGAACGGTAGTCATGGCATGTGCGTAGGCGTACGGGTATGTACATGCGCGCGTGTGTGTGCTATCAATTACAGGACGTCGCATGCAGCCCCAACATTGATTGGCTGGTCGTGTGCCACCATGATTTACCGTGTAATTTCACGACCAAAGCGTGGGTGTACTGTCGTGTGAGCATGTGTGTGTGCGTGTGTGTGCGCTATCAAGTACAGGACGTCGCAGTCAACCTGTGTGAACATGTGTGTGTGTGTACATGCGTGTGTGGGTGTTCGTGCGTGTGTGCTATCAATTACACGACGGCGCAGTCAGCCCCAACATTCTATTGAGTGGTGTGCTTGCTGGGTAAGATTGCTGGTGTCTTATTGAACGAGCAGCAGTCATGTCACATGCGTAGGCGTGCGTGTATGTACATGCGTGTGTGTGCGCTATCAATTACATGACGTCGCATGCAACCCCAACATTGATTGGTTGGTCGTGTGTCACCATGCTTTACCGTGTCATCGCATGGCGTGTGTGTGTGTGTGTGTGTGCGCTATCAATTACAGGACGTCACAGTCAACCTCAACATTCGTGCTTCCTGGGCAAGCTTGCAATAGTCATTCTGGACGAACAACAACCGTGTCAGGTGCACGTGTGTGTGTGTGTGTGTTTGCATATCCGCGCGTGAGTGTTTGCGTGCGTGCGCGCGCATGTGCACGCTCGTAGGAAAACATCAATATTGGGGGAGTAGCTGCGGAGTGTGTGTGTGTTTTTTTTTGCGCATCCGTGCGTGAGTGTTTGCGTGCTTGCGCGCGCATGTGCGCGTTCGTAGGAAAACTTCAATATTGGGGGAGTGGGTGTAGAAGAGGTTTGCTGTTAGTAAAAGATGAGTGGCTCAAGAGGCGGTGTGGGTGAAAGGCGTGCGTGCATTTTGTGCTTTCATGCGCGCATGTGCGCGCTCGTAGGAAACTTCAATATTGGGTGTGATCCCACAACCAAAGCTAGCCCTCGTACCATAGTTGTGTCTGTCTATTACATACTACAGCCAAGTTGTAATGGATTGCATTTACACGACGTCACAGTCAGCCCTAGCATTCATGCTTCTTGGGCAAGCTTGCCGATATCTTTCTGACCAACCGGTACCCATGATCATCTGTAGTGTCTGTCACCAAGATTACAAGCATCAGCATCACTCAGCTCCATCAACAAAATCACTATCATCACCATCATCAACAGCAGCATCGTCAGCAGCTGAAGGTGACTCACCACAGGGCTATGTCGGCGGAGTGAACGTACGTGAACGTGTTCGGACATGTCTTTGGGGAAACTGGAGGTTGACTCAGAGCGTACTGACAACATAACGATACAACCGATCAAATATGGTGATGCTTCCAAGCATATGTCTAAGGTATACAATCGAAACACGTGACTAAAACCAGTTAAAGATGGCGTCGCACTCGATGACATATGTAAGTCTACAACTGCGTGACTAAAACCGATCAAAGATGGCGCTGTAGCCGGTCTCATGCCTTATGGGATACATCCGAAACACGTGACTAATGGTCAAAGATGGACTCGCATCCGGTCACATGGTCAGACAATATTCTGCTGAGTCATTCTACGTAAGCAAATACCGTGTATAAGACGACTAGCATTCGTCGAATAGAAGTACCAGGCTCAGTGAACACCAACCAGCTCACAATGTTACAACTCGCCAATGGTAAGTTGGTTTATTGATAAAGCTTTCACATTTTCGCTGTTTCTCCTAACAATACTAGTATAAGTCACGGGATATATGGTGCTAGACGCCTATATCTGAAGAGACAAGCCATTTCTTCGTATAGTACTGTAGGGTGGGTTGACATGGATTAGAGCTGGCATTCGAACTTTTGAACACACCACTATAGTGGTACCTTAATAATATAAGTAGTAATGTGTACTCGTAGGGGAAGGTGAAAGTGGACCGAAGGGTCCATATACCCATTATCGATATAAATATATGAACTGTGTAACAGAAAGTGCCTATAAGATCCCTAGCTATTATCTGTAATATCCATGTCTATAACGCTGATAAAGTACCCTATTCTTATTTGTTCTACAGATACCGAGGCCCATGAATACCTAATTAGCAAACTGTGGAGCATACTAAGAGCTGAACCAGACAGTTATTGCATGGCGTGTCTTAATGTCCCACAAAATCAAGAAGCCGAGAATCCATTCAGTCATTCTTGTGATTATGGTGAGGGTGGTAGTTTTGCAGATCTAGTAACGGTTCGATTGCGGGATGTACTACAACAGAACTTCACTAAACAAGAAATAATCACATTAAGCCTGAATAGAATTGAGGAGTGCATCCTCGACAATAATCAACAACAGGATACTCCAGAACCAAACTCACCAAAACTCGAGCGAACAGCATCACCAACATCCTTAACCTTTAGTCAGTCCACACTAGCAGACGAGTATTAAAACACCTACATAAAAAACAAATGACTGTAATATACTTACAGTCCTGTCTTTAATACCTGACCAGTCAGCAATACGAAGAAAACTATAGTGGGTGTGAGGAGACTGGGTATGTATATCACTGGTACTCTGACTTCACAGACTGTAGCTCACAGTGACTACCACGCAAGTAACACGACGCCCTCTATAATATCTATTTCATCATGTTGAGAGGTCAGGAAGCGACCATGACCAGCATTCCGCAACCCAACTTAAACATACAACGGGTCAACGAGTGGGTAGTAGAGCGCTTAGTCACGCCATATGGACAGCCGCGTCAGCGTAATCTAAACCGCTTGACCTAAGAAACTGGCTGAAACCGGTTTTACGTGTGGTTCAAAAACTAGTATATAAACCCGAGGCTGGTAATACTCAACCATTGCGATCAGAAGATGACTACACACATCAAGACTGTGTCCTGCTAACTGGGATCTATATGACTCGTAGTGGTGAGACTATTAGACCTAGTGGGCGGTGGTGATAAGGCCGTGTATGTCTCATCCTACAGAGGAACGACGACGTTACACATCCGAAGATTTTACGGTGAAGCCGACCAGAAATTCCCGACTAAGACGGGTATGACACTTACTCGACAAGAATATGAACAGATGAGCGCCATGCATCTCGAGATCCTAGCTGACTTTGACGGACTCAACCAAGTTAACCAAACCAGTAACGAAGGCAAACAAGGTACTAACAGAGACAAGCAAGTCAGTAACCAAAACATTCAAGTCAGTGCTCATGTCAAACAACGCACTTCCAGAAGCCATCAAGTCCAAAACACTCAAGTCAATGCTCAAGTTAAACACGGAACTAACCGAAACCACCAAGTAGACGCATACTATACCGCCAGTTTTCAACCCAGCTACAGTCAGATGTGTGATGACCCCAGCAACCAGATGTGTGATGAGCCCAATAGCCAGCTGTTTGATGTGCATCAAGACACCAATCGAAGCAAGCAAGTCCAACACACTCAAACCAGTACTCAAGTCACACAGGGTACTAAACGAAGCCACCAAGTAGACGCATACTATACCACCAGTTATCAACCCAGCTACAGTCAGATGTGTGATGACCCCAGCAGCCAGCTATGTGAAGAGTCCAATAGCCAGCTGTTTGATGTGCCCGATAGTCAGCTGATTGATGGCCCTTTGTCTACAATACTCAGATGTCGACCCACCAATCAGGAGACCAGCCTTATGACTACAGACCAAGTGACATATACATACCAGGCTACCAGGTGGAAAAACCAACCTACTCAGACAATGGTGTGAAGAAACCCAGAAACAACATACAATGTGTATAGCTCTGTATGTGAAAATAAAATGCTGTGATGATACTATGTATACCAGCTTACAGCACATCGTCCGTTTCATGTAACGACATTATGAATTTTGTTTTTTATTATTCTTGTAAAATGTACTGAAACTATAAAAATGCACTGAAATACTGTAAAATAAACAGGTATATAGATTATAATTACTGTTTGGTTGTTGAATATTTAGTGTTAACGGTGTATATAGTTGTCATGCGATGAGAGAATGAAGGGTAAAAATCTCAATCAAGTAATAAAATTTGTTAGCCAAATGGAAAAAAAAATGTATTAACGTATTAAAAATATTAACGATCTACCTTTGCATCTTTCGTCGTCCTGCGATCTATTTGCAGATGACTGTACGGTGTACACAAACGCTGAAAACTGTATTTTACTGGAGTCGTCTTTACAACAAGAATTAAATAATGTAGTTAAGTGGAGCTATTCAAACCGTATGCAAATTAACATCACTAAAACAAAAGCAATGTTATTAACAACCAGACAAAGACTTCAGACTCTAAGCCCACACACATCACTTCAACTTCACATCGATAACATGCCAGTAGAAAGTGTAATTGAGCACAAAACATTAGGCCTAATCATTGATAGAAACCTAACCTTTAATTCCCATGTTCAAGCGCTCATTAAACAAACAGCGAAAAAAGTCTATCAACTCGCCAAGATTAAAAACTTCCTTGATGAGGACACAAGGAAACTATTCTATACTTCTCATATACAGACACACTTTGACTACTGCTCTACAATCTGGGACGGTTGTTCTAATTCAAACACCAAGCGACTTTACTCATTCCAGAAACGGGCCATGAGTCTAATTTATAGCAAACATTTATCTGACAATCCTAGCCTGTATAAACGCCTTCAGTTACTACCATTCCGCAAACGCCTGCTTTTCAATAAAGCTAAACTAATTCACAAAATCCTGCAAAGGAATGCCCCAAATTACCTTTGGCCTTTGTTTAAATATAATGCTAGACACAGTAAACGTTTAAATATACTACACATTCCGAAGCCTAGGATTGACTTATACAAAACAAGCTTAACGTACTCTGCATCTCAGCTGTGGAACAATCTTCCACAAGAAATCAAAGACATCACCAATCCCTATTCATATAATCGCAAATTATTCGAACACTATCTCAATACGGATTACCTTCCCCCTTAATAATTGAGATAATAATAATAATAACAAAACCCTAGTATAACAGCCAATCACCTTTTTGTAGGCCAGTATATTCCACATGGCTAATAACAAGTGTCAGACCATTATCTAATATTACTGTGTCGTGTAGTTTTGATGTTTGCATTTTGCCCATGCCTTTATAATGCATATCTTTTATATTGTTACTGTTCTTTGTTAGCCTTGAATGATGTGTGAATGAAATAATGTATGAAAGAGAGTGATAGAAGGGCAGAATGTTAGACGGGCCTGCGTGCCCAATTCTTAACCCTTTGAAAATAAAGTTTTGTTCGTTCGTTCATGTATCGATTTTCAAATGGACTCTGCTATTTCCTGCGTCTATCGTTTGCGTGGTTGGCCTCTTCCTCTGCTTCCCCCTGGTCTGTACATCATTGCTTGTGTTATCAGTCTTTAATTGCCAACCTTCTTAATATTCAGCTCTTGAAGTAAGGATGCATTTGTTTGTTTTTGTGTTCCCTGCCAGCCTATCAGTCTGTTCTTACCCCCCCCCCCCCCTTAATAATAATAATCCATCCATCAAGTGCCATGCCGGTAAGCGTGGGCGGTCATGTTTTGCCATCTCACTCGATCACAAGAGTCGTGGATCAGCTCCGCGTTTCTGTCTCGACCATGCCACGAGGCCAAGCCATCCAGGTATTCACTTCTCGGTCTTCCCCTTGGTCTGTTCCCCTCGATCTTGCCAGTTGTCACCAAGTTCTCCAATTTCTTCTCATAACATGCCCAAAACATTTTGACTGTCTGCGTCTAATGTCTCTAATCAGTTTACGATCTTCATTTGTTTCTTGAAGGACCTGTTCATTGGTCTTTCTGGCTGTCCATGGTATTCTTTGCATTTTCCTCAGAAACCACATTTCTGCAGCCATCAGATGTTTTTCAGCTTGACAATAATAACAACAATAATAATAATAATAATAATAATAATAATTGGCACCTTGCCGTCTTGACAGACGATAGTGTGTGCTTCAAAAAGGCATAATAACTTTTACCCATGGCGGTAGCGAATGTGACTGATAAGGCCAATTCGCGCTGTAAAAGTCCGTTCACAGTGGGTGCATGTGAACACGAGATCACACATCAGCCTAGATCACTCACCAGCCTAGATCACACATCAGCCTAGATCTTACATCAGCCTAGATCTACACATCAGCCTAGATCTTACATCAGCCTAGATCTTACATCAGCCTAGATCACACATCAGCCTAGATCATACATCAGCCTAGATCATACATCAGCCTAGATCATACATCAGCCTAGATCTTACATCAGCCTAGATCTTACATCAGCCAAGATCACACCTCTCCTAGATCACACATCAGCCTAGATCTTACATCAGCCAAGATCACACCTCTCCTAGATCACACATCAGCCTAGATCACTCACCAGCCAAGATCACACACCAGTCTAGATCACACATCAGCCTAGATCATACATCAGCCTAGATCTTACATCAGCCTAGATCTTACATCAGCCTAGATCTTACATCAGCCTAGATCTTACATCAGCCTAGATCACACACCAGCCTAGATCACTCACCAGCCAAGATCACACACCAGTCTAGATCACACATCAGCCTAGATCATACATCAGCCTAGATCTTACATCAGCCTAGATCTTACATCAGCCTAGATCTTACATCAGCCTAGATCACACACCAGCCTAGATCACACATCAGCCTAGATCACACGTCAGAGACCAAATGTAATGGCAGGGCAGACCAAGCCCTAAGCCTTGGTCGGTAGCTGGCCTAGGGTAGAAGCTCCGACAGGCGAATTTCCCTGTTGTGACGACATATTCCTGCCTTCCCCTTCTCGCGACATGTCCAATGACTGTCTTGTTCTAATGTGAACAACTAGTTCTTTATGTGAGTTAGCTGACCGGGATTCGAACCTGTGACCTCCAAATGACGACAGCGTCTCACTGCAAGAACAAGTGTAATACGATGCATGACCAACTCATAGGTTATAAAACAAACAAACGTAACAGACCGCAATGCTGCGTCCAGTAATCAGTATATTATTATTTTAAAGGTATTATAATAATGATTTTCAAATTAGTTATTTACAAATGAGATCACGGCAGATAGATAGGCCTTGAAAACCCGAATATAACGGTACCTCAATGATGTGTGTTTCTCAACTCTAAGTGGAGTTATTCAAGTTTGAGTGTCGTGACCTTTGACTAAAATTTTCTCAAATATCCGTCCACTGAGTCGATTTTGATGCGCCCTGGTCAAAGTGATAGCCCAAATTATCAAAATTTTGCATTTTTTGAGACCATCTGTTTTGTTTTTAAACGAACATCTTAGCAACCATACATCACTGCGATTGGGTTTGCGAGGCCTAACTGGGCATGTCATTTGTTGTTTGATATGATGTGTGGTGACCTAATTAGCAAGTAAAAATGGCCGCTAAGTAATAACTAATTCATTAATTACTCCGTGCATTCTTAATTTTAGCTTTAAATAATTGCAAGATGTATATTTTATTATGCGGAATGATGTTACGGACCTAATGATCACTTATGTTGTTTTGATAATATGTGTGGTGACCTAATTAGGCATAAAAAATGGCCTTTAATTAATTATTATCCATTAATTAGCCTGCGTCTTCTTAATTTTAGCTTTTAAAATTGCAAGATATATATGGTATTATGGGGAATGATGCTACAGACCTTATTAACGAACATATAAAGAAAAGAAATGATTGGACGGTTCACAGAAGTAGAAGAAAGAAATAGAGACTACAGGACGCACTAGACAACATACACATTGAAAGCAATAGTTACTTGCCGGGATTCGAACCTGTCACCTCCAAATGACGACATTGCCTCTCTGCAGGAACAATACCTTGACGCATGACTACAAGAGACAAATTGGACGTTGCGGCCAAAGCCTTCGTCAACTTCGTCTTCTGTCAGCTTTTTGTCGGTTTCGTCAGTATCCAATTCTCGTCTTTTAGTAATTCATTCATTGCCCCTTTAAGCTTTACTGCAGTTCCCCTCATTCTTGTTTACCATTGTCCACTCCTATGAACTGCTACTATATATTACCGCAGTTCCCCTCATTCTTGTTTACCATTGCCCACTCCTATGAACTGCTACTATATATTACCGCAGTTCCCCTCATTCTTGTTTACCATTGCCCACTCCTATGAACTGCTACTATATATTTCACGTTTCGTCTTCGTAGTTTGTCAGATTGTTGTCGATTTTTGTTTAATATTGTAATTTAGTGTGTGTCATGTAGTTTTGTATCGGTTTGTGTTTGTCCTGTGCTGACGAAGGCTTTACCCGCAACGTCCAATTTGTCTCTTGTAGTCGTGTTTCAGTAAAGCTCACAATCTACTTCTCGTTTTTTGGTGATTCATTCATTGTCTTTTTAAGCTTTACTACAGTCCCCCTCATTCTTGTTTACCTTTGACGCATGATCAACATGTTCATGAGTCGCTCAGTAGGCACGCGTGTGAATACTTTTGTGTGTTGAGCCAATTCAAGCCATTTGTTACAGCCATTATCTGTCGTTTTGCTGACTTGGGTATATTTGCATGGTTCAGGATGGGAGATAGCCGGCTCCGTGACGAAGGTATAACGGACGCAGTTCGTAATTCCGTATACCCGTGTTCGAAACACAGCTGCGGGCGATTTGGCAGCAGACCACATTACGTAGGTTTTGTACGAAATGTTATGGGTGCCGGAAATTCAGAAAGCTATGGCAAACTACTGAGCATAAACTTGCCAAGAGTGCAAAACAGCAAAAAATGATGGTGTTGACTGCGACGTCCTGTAAAGGATATGCAGCTATCTTTTTTTTTTAGAATGGGAGATTGTTAATATATAAGGGCAGACTTGCTTTTTGACATCCGATTTCGATTTCCCTGCCTATTCTGAATCTTATGACATATGATGATGCTAATGATGATGATGACTGTATGGTTTCCATGGTAAGGAGGGAGTCTCCATGGTGTAGTGTTTACGCCGCCAGCCGCGCGCTGAGGTTGTGGGTTCGATTTCGGACTACGTCACACTGTTCAAGAGTCAAATTTTCTCGGAGACTCGTGGGGGTCGCTTCTGTAGCTACGGACTTCGTATGACGCTATCGACAGGTCTCACAACAGACAGAGACTGAGCCACATGGAGTCACACCCGGTGCAATGAAGCCACCCTGTTTCTTCACTGTAAGGGAGCCCGGATGTAGATGCAGGATGACCATATTGGCTTTTTAAAGCCAAATGTGATAAATTTGGCTTTTTAAAATCAGGATTTGGCGTCAGAAAATCAGTTTGGCTTTTTGCCTTTTTCTTGGCTTTTTTACAATTTGTAATGGCATATGCCTCTTTTTGAATTTTTCGAGTTAATTGTTGTCTTGTTTTACTATTTATTAGCTAAAACAAATGCAAAACGATAAGCTTAGCATATGGTTTTCGTAACTGTACTTGTACCTGGTCATGTTCTATGCGCACTGACGCACTGCGCAGCTTTATGTTTAGTTCAGTTTTCAAATTCATTATACCTTCATCTCAAGTATTTCTTCTTATTGAGCCTAATTATTATTATCATGCCAAAGTGGAAACCATCTTATGATACTAATCGGAAATATAATGATCAATGGGAAAAGACATTTGTGTGGCTCAAGAAATCCACTGACGGTTCTGAACAGGCATATTGCAAATTGTGCCATTGTAATATTGTTCCAAGATTTTCAAATCTCGCAAATCACGCAACAACAGAAAAACACAAGCGGGGCGCACCATCTTCTTCACAAAAATCACTTTCAGTGGTGACAATAAGCAAGAAAATTGATGATAAAGTCAAATTAGCAGAGTTACAAATTGCTGTTAGCATGGCCTGCCATAGTGCCATACGCACCATCGATCACTTAGGTGAAATAATGGTAGCCCATGGATGTGGCAGCACTCTTGGTCAGATAAAATTGCACCGAACGAAGTGCATATCACTAATAAAAATTTTTTATTTTACCGTCTTTAAGATCTTATCTAATTCTAGATCTGCAAAACAAGAAGTATGCACTCATCATTGATGAGTCCACTGATGTCTCGACCCAAAAGTATTTGCGCATTTTAGTTAGATACCTCAGCGATAAAAGAAATGAAATTACTACTAGTTTTCTAGGTTTGATTCCATTTCAGGAGGCTACAGGAGAGAATATATTTAATTTGATTAACACTGAAATTGAAAAATGTAATCAATCATTAAAACATTGCATTGGTTTTGCATCCGATGGTGCTTCCAGTATGGTTGGATGCAAAATTCAGTTTGGTCCAGAATGACAGATGTATCTCCTTCATGTGTTCAGTATAAGTGTGTTTGACATTCATTAGCATTGTGCATCAAATATGCAGTGTCAAAACTACCTTCAAACATTGGATTCTTGCTGACAGAAATACCAAATTGGTTTAGACATAGCAATCTAAGACGAGAAGTATTTAAAGATTTATTCAAAATTATGAACTCATCGACAGAATTTCAGCAAGCTAGAAATGCATCACTTCCTTTTGAGAAAATTTCTTCTACTCGCTGGCTTGTCCGGGAAAAGTAATGTTCAACATTCTAATAAATTGGGAAGAACTCAAGGCTTATTTTATTTCTGCTGAATTAGCAAATTATGACACTAAATTTAAGTCACGACTTATGAAGGAAATGCTTCTAGATCAAAGAAACTACCTTTATTTTCATTTTGCAACCCCCATTGTGCAGGAATTCGAAAGGTTAAATAACCTTTTTCAGAAAAGTAAGGCAGACCCTCACGAATTACATGAAGAACTATTTTTTCCATTATAAGAGTCTTAATACTAGGATTTATGATACCAATAATAAGAAAAAAGATATTTCTAATGTTGATTTTGGCATCAAATTCCTGTCAGAGTGTGATAACTACATTCAGAAAAGTTCTGATACGAAAATTAATTGCCAACAAGAGGTCTTAGATCTCAAAGAAAGATGCTTATCCATGCTAGAAGAAGCACTTGATCAAGTTAGAAAGCGGCTTCCTTCAGCAAGAAATATATTTAAAGATCTAACCAATTTTAGCCCTGGAATAATCTTAAACCAGGCTTCTAGACCACTGTTTTCGAAGTTGCCCTTTTTGAATTTGGCTGAAGAAAACCACCACACTATTATTGAAGAACAATACAGAAAATTGCCTTTTATAGATTGGAAGGAAGAAGAACAATTTAAAGAAAATGGACTGCCTAAAAATGCAGAGCAGTTCTGGCAAGGAGTCATGAAACATCCCCAAATTAAAGAGCTTGCTTCTTTTGCTCTTAGTAGACACCTTGCAGTCTTGACAGACCAAAGTATGTGAGTGGAATGTGGCCAATATTCCATCACAATGTCTGGGCAGAGCTTCAGAGAATCATGTGATGCCCAAACGACATGACCTCTCTCTCGGCCTAGTCTTGTGTATTCCAGAGGAATGGGTAACCAATACGTCTGGCACAAGGTAGGCTGCAGACGCTGGCGGCTCAGCGTCAATCCACCGAGACCTCACCACCACGAGCCGGTGGCGAGTTATGGCCAGACCCTGACACCCAAGGGACCCGGCTTAGAGGCGTTCAGCCATGTCCCGCAGGTGAGGGCCTTGTACGAGCCCGGACCATGAGGGCACGCACATCTGTCGATCACAAGTGTCCGGACCTGTGTAAAGCGTGCACTATCGTCAGACTCCCCACCTGACTTATAGCGGTCCCCGCGACCAGCGGGAATAGGCCCGCCATAGCTTCCGCAGGAGATATTGCCTGTCTATTTGCAAGCAAATCTCCCATACTTCCACTGTGCGGATCTCGCGACCAGCGAGAATAGGCCCGCCGGAGATTATGCTCGTCTGCTGCGAACAAATCTCTACCGAGAGACTGAATAAGTAAAGAAACGATAAAAGTGCTTTTGCTCTTACTTGCTTAATATCACTTATTAGCAATGCTGCAGTGGAGAGGATGTTCTCTCTTTTAACATGCATAAAAACCAAAGCAAGGAATAGACTTCAGCTGTCTCTCTTAGAAGCAATTATTAATATTAGAATTAGAGCAGAACTATTATCTTCAAACACGTGCTGTAATGAATTTGTTCCTTCATCCAAAATGTTGAATGATTTCAAAGCTGGAATTGTATATTCTAATGAATCCTGTACTGAATTTCTCAACAATGAAGAGGAATACTTATTTGATGAAGAGGTCTTCGTGTGATGTAAGCATATTTTTAATATATCTTTTTACTGGGCAATGTATGGCTTTTTCTTTGGCTATTTCATTTTTTTTAACTGGACATGTTTGGCTTTATTTGGCTTTTTTTATTTCGTGACTTGGCTTCTTTTGATCACGGTGATCTGGGTCACCCTGTGTAGATGTCGCAGACAATGGCGGCGGCCCAACATGGCGTGCGACGGCAGTTGAAGATAGTTAGTTAGTTAGTTAGTCGACAGATCATCCTCGTTGCACATCGGACCATTCAGTCCATAAGTGCTCGGATCCCCTCCTCAGCAAATCCCGCAGCGTGTAGCGGCTAACGACGCCAGTTCTGTGTTGGTTTATCAATCTTCTTTGGCTTCCTGCGTAGTGTTCTTGTTTGGCCACCCCTCTTTTAATTTGCTGCTCTCGCAGTCTGGCCATTGTTGTAGATTCACAGTCATCACTTGGTTCTTGCAAAAGTCTCACTTCTCGTAGAGCATTCAGAATGTCAGCCTGGTCCATGGCGCGTCCGCCCTCAACAGTAGCCTCACCTGCGAGCTTGTCAGCCCGCTCATTTCCTTGTACTCCCGCATGCCCTGGCACGAAGATGAAACTAATCTTTGCCAGCCGAGACCGCTTCAGAGGCAGCAACCATTCTCTTCGAATCGACCCCTCCTCTATCCTCTTGATCATGTTCATTGAGTCGCTAAGGAAACAAGCCCTAGTGAATGTCTGTGTCTCGAGCCATGTTATTGCTTTACTTACTGCCATGACTTCCATGGTCAGGCTACTTGTGGTTTCAGTGAAAGCACCAGAGTCCTCCTTCACAATTCTCCCTCCGGCCCGAGCTGTAAAGGCCCATGAGCTTCTCACATGTCGGACGACCGACCCATCTGTGTAGATGACCGCGTCACTGTCTAGCGAATTCTCGAAAATCAACGCTTGTACTTCAGCCTCAACAGCAGCCGGATTTTCTTGTCTGCATTTTCTATCTAGTTGGATGCAAACTGAAAAGGATGTGCAGAAGTCTGTTGGCACTTGCACCCACTCCTCGCCAGGTTCTAAGTCCTCAAGTGAACACACCTGTTGAAGAATGTCCTCGGCTTGACCCATCCACGACCGTCCTCTTTTTAACCTGCTGCCCTTCACCTTCCTAATTTCACTATGCAGTGGATGCTGTGTGTTTGCGTTAATTCTGAGGTAGGCACGTGCCCTGCAAACTTGCATTCTCTCTTCAATGGTTGGAAAATCAAGAAGGTAGCGCATCGCCCTGCATGCTGTATCTCTTGTACATCCAAGAATAATGCGCATAGCTTCATTCTGTATCCTTTCCATCCTTTCTATCTGCTTATGGCTGACAGTCAGGATTGCCATTGCATACTCCAAAACAGACATGACCAGCCCCTCGTACAGAAGACATAGATGGCGCTGCTCACAGTTTACTGCCGCCATCACCCGCATCGCTGCCAAACCCCGCTTGGCCTTTGTTATCACCTGGTCTATGTGCACATTATAAGCAAGGCTTCGATCAAACCGTATCCCCAGGTAATTCATTGCCTGCGTTCTTTCCACCGTCTCTGAACACAGCATTACAGTTGGTGTTGGATTGTTGACAATATGATTATTCAACGAGAACCAGGTCACTGTTGCCTTAGTTGGGTTGACCATTGCCCCAGCTTCATCACACCAAGTACTTATGCGATTGAGTTCGGTTTGTAGTTCCACAGCAACCTCCTCTCTATCCTTACCCTGACGATACACTAAAACATCATCGGCATATGACAATGTCCTGCCAGGTCCAGTGATCTGCTCACTGGTGATTCTCACTGTGTAGGCGTTGAACAGTACCGGAGATAATGGTGATCCCTGTGGTAGGCCAGGATATATTGTTGTTGGTTCCGAAGTCCAACTGCCACATCTAAAAACTACTTTCCGTTGGAAGAGAGCTGCAGCGATCCAACTAAGGAGGAATGGACTTACGTTTAGTTCAAGAAGCTGAAACATTAAAAAATCCAGTGGTACTCTGTTGTATGCGTCCTCAAGATCAATCGCTGCAGCAACGGTTTCAGTGCCTGAGTGGAAACCTTCATAGACATCGTGGGCAAAGACTGCTGCATTGGTCCAGGTTTCTCTTTTTGGACGGTACCCACCCAGGGTAGGTGGGAAAACACCTTGCCTCTCTAGTTGGCTTGATATTTTCCTGGCAATTACCTTCTCCATCAGCTTGCCTATTGTATTCTGCATGGTTATAATTCGATATCCCTGAATTTTCTTGTGGTCTTTGTCAGGCTTCGGCAAGGGAATCAGATAGCTGTGTAACCATTCCTCCTTGATGCTAGCACTCCCTATACTGTTGTTGTACATGTCTGCTAGTTTCTCTAGCTCATTGTCGGTACACCTATTTATGTCGTCGTATCTTATGCCATCAGGACCTGGAGCACTGTTTTTTGATCGTCGAAGCACAGCCTTGATTTCTTTCACTGTCACTGTGTCTTCATCCGAAGTGTCCTGGGCCTTGCATCTGTCTGAGGTGACCTCCTTGGCCAGATTCCGGCCTCCCATGTCTGTCTGGTTGCTCTGCTCAAGGTAGCGTTCAAAGAGGGCTTTGCCCTTGTCCTCGTCAGTCCTCTGCCAGATGAGGTCAGCACCTTGGAAGTCAGAAATGCTCTTATTCTTGACTACACCACTCATGCTTTTATGTAGTCGCCAGAACAATTTCAGTGACTTGTCTGTGCTTACTCTTTGACACACCTCTGCCCATTTTTCGCTTTTAACCACCGTGACCAGTTTTTTGAAATAGCTTACTTTTGTGTGCATCTCTCTTTCTAAGTGCAAGCAGGAACTAGGATGACCAGCTCTGTTCTTCTTGGCATTTTGCCATCTCCTTACAGCACTACGCTTATCCACCCAAGCCTTCTCCACCTCGAAACTCCACCACGGTGGCTGCTCCCAGCTTTTTTTCCTTTTCTTCCTGCCCTGAAACGTTCTGCGCTTGTCACGTCTTATTTTACTCACCACATCTTGCCCTGTACTGTCATACTGGAACGTCTTTACCTTTAGCTTGTGCTGCCTGGTTCTGCCTTTCTCCACCAATATGCTGCATGGGTGGTGGTCGCTGCCATGGTGTCCTAGGACACCCCATCTACACACTGTAGTGAGTGAAGGTGAAACTAGCGCCAGATCAATAGCACTGTCCTCATCGCCAGGACGGCTTGCTGTCCTGGTGACACAGCCACTGTTGATACAAACCAGGTCGATGGTTTCCAGTGCAGTCTCGAGCTCCTCCCCTTGTGTATTGGAGGAAGTGTTTCCCCATGATCTGCCTTTAGCGTTGAAGTCACCACAGAAAATAACATTTCTCTCGTGGCCTAATATGCCACTTAAGCACTGCCACTTCTGGGCGTCCACACTCGCATTGCGGGCATAAACATTAACCAATACGAATGGTATACTGGAATGAACTACAACACCGCGTGAAGACAGGAACGGCACCCGGTCCAGACAACATAACGTTACGGAAAATTTAGCCCCTAGATTTTGGAATTGAGATATTGATTCAACTTCCAGGAGACATATGATTTACAGTAGAAAGTGAGTACATTCCTATATTTTTTTAAATTATTAATATAATAATTAATAGTAATTATTATTCAACTCCATCTGACTAAATGAGTGTGCTGCCAAAGAAACCGTTCACTTTAACATCATTCTAAGAACGCGAAGAACATCGCCAAACAATATTAATAAGTTGTGTGTTCATAATTTTTTTTTTGCATATCCTTTACAGGACATCGCTGTCTGTCAACATCAGCATCTTTCAGCTGTCTGTTGATCTCTTGACAAGATTACACTCACTCAGTAGTTTGCCATTGCTTTCTGAGCGACCGGCTCAGTATCCCGCAAGTCACGAGCGGGGGTCGAACCGCTCCCAGTTCTCTCCCGCTACGAGACTCTGCGTGATAAACGGGATTACGGAGAAAGTGTTGTAACCCCTCAGCCAGAGAGACCGGCGAGTTATAATTTGGATATATTAATTATATAATAGACGTTAATTAAATTAATGTTTACTGTTTACACATTATTTTTTACTATAATTTTTCATAGATATCATTATCTATCAGCATAGGAAATTATAATTGAATAGATATGCTAGTCATGATTTTTAAATTGGGTATTTACTAATGAGACAACCACAGATAGGTCTTGAAAAACAAAATCTAATGGTACCTCAGTGATGCCTGTATGTCAATTCTAAGTGGAGATATTCACATTTGAGTGTCAGGATCTTCAATTAACAATTTCTTAGATTTTGATGTCTGCGCAGCTCTCCTTTGTATTTCAGTCGGAGTCTCCAACAAAATGTCTCCAACAGACACTACCATTGACGAACAATAATCAGGGGAAGACCGAGACGTAAATACCTGGATGGCTTGGCCACGTGGCATGGTCGAGACACAAACACGGAGCTGATCCACGACTCTGGTGATCGAGTGAGATGGTAGAACATGACCGCCCACGCTTATCGGCATGGAACATGATGGATGGACTTCTCAAGATCATACAAGAAATAATTCAAATAAAATAGATAAGGATGTATGTAGTTGAAGAATAATTTGGGTTCCGTTAAAAAAAAAAAAAACCCAGCAGCACCAGAGAAGCAATAATCTATTTTAGGATGTTAATTGAAAAATATATAGAAGTACAATAAAGTATATATGTTTGTTTTATAGACTATAAGAAAGCTTTTGATAGAGTACAGAATGAATGACTATAGTATGTCCACATTTGGTTGCCTTCATTCACGATCAGTTATTTTGAAAACTGTCTGTTGCATCGTTATGAAATTTTTCCAGCCGTCTTATATTTACCCCCACCCAAGGAATATGTCTTTGAAAGGTCCAAAAACAACTTAAATCATTAAAAGCGGCGACATTCCTTTGATCTTTTGCTGAACAACTAGTGATTTCTCGCTAACGAAGTTATTTTTACGGTAATGTGAGACATGTCAATTCTGTTGACACACAAAGGCGTATCCAGATTCGTATGAGAGTGGGTGCAATGAAAGAATTAGCTTAAAATCGACAGGGTCAGCTGCATTGCACCGGGTGTTTATCCCATATGGCTCAGTTTCTTTCCGCAGCGCGGAAAGCGTCGCACAAAGCACGAACTCCGTAGCTCCAGCGACGACCCTCGGGAGTCTAAAAAAAATGCACTCGTGAAATGAAGGACGCGGCCCGTAATCGAACATACAACCTTCGGAGCCCGAGTCAGACGGCTTGACCACTTCACCACGGAGAATCCCGAGAGGGGTGCAATGTGTAATATTAGTAAAGACAGAGAATTTACAGAGGCACGGGGTAAATAATTTGTAAATTAACAGGAAAGTAGAAGGAATATATTTCTTACCTTATTTTTCATTTCCTTCTTGTTTCTTCAGTTATCAGTTGGGGTATCTTCATTGCACTCTGGACATGTCCATAGGTGCTCAGATCCTTCCCCCCCCTCCCCCCCCCCAGCATATGCATCAGCATCCGGTGGCTAATAGTGCCAGTTCTGTGTTGGTTGACGAGGCGCCTTGTTTTCCCGATGTACCTCTCGCATCTGGCCGTGCCGAATTCTTACTCGCAAGTCTTTCATCCTGGACAGCGATGTGGATTCACTGACGTCAAAGTCCTGTTCTCGCCATATCTTTAAGGACGTTAATAACATATGCACGATCCATGGGCTGGCCATTTACAGGGGGTGCAGAGCCAGCCAGTTTATCAGCTCGTTCATTTCCCTCGACTCCCGCATGTCCCGGGATGAAGATGAAGGTGACTTTACTGAACAACAGACTTCCGCAGCGACTCAGTCCACCGTCTACGTACAGATCCAGCTTCGATCTTCTGAACCATGCGCATTGAGTCACTTAGTACACACACATTGGTATAATGCTGTGATTCCAGCCATATAAAAGCCTGTGTAACTGCCATCACCTCCATCGTCATGCTGCTCGAGATCATAGAGTGGGCACCACTGGATTCTTGAACGGTTCGGCCCGCTGAATGGGCTGTAAATGCCCACACACTTCTGTGCTGCTTTACAACAGATGCATCTGTATAGATGAGCACTTTGGGGCTATATGAGTGTTCATAGATGAGCGCGTTGACTTCTGCATTGACAGCGACAGGGTTCTGCTCTCTGCACCATCTGTCGAGTGTGATAATGCAGGAGAAAGTGCACTTAAAAGCTGGAGGCACCGGCACCCATTCTTTGCCGGGGTTGATACTGGTAAGACTGCAGACCTGTCTGACGACATCTTCCGCCCGACCCATCCATGATTTGCCTCTCTTTAGCCTGTCACCCTTTTCTCTGAATATTGCATCATGCAGAGGTGCTGCTCATCTGCACTTACTTTTAAGAATGCACGAGCTCTCCAGATCTTGATCCTGTGTTCCATTGTCGGGAAGTCAAGGAGGTATCTCATTGATACACAGCTGGTGTCTTTCGTGCAGCCCAAAATGATGCGCATGGCTTCGTTTTGTACCTTTTCAAGTCTTCCAATCTGTGTAGGGCTGACAGTGAGAATGGCCAGGGCATACTCTGCTCAGACCTTAATCTGTGTCGGACGATTCCAGTAGGTTGATGATTGCTCTCGGTTGCATAAAATTCAATCCATCCTTTCTCCAATAGTCCTCTTCCTCTTTCACCACATGGTCCTCACATTTTTTCCAGTAACTTTTATCAATATTTAATAGCGCGGACTGGGTTAGTATCTTGACGTCAGACAATTTGAATATAGTATTGTCAGCTGTCACCTGTCCTTTAATTTTAGCCCACACAAGTTCTATAGGGTTTAAATGAGAATGATACGGCGGAAGTCTCAAGCACCTATGGCCATGCTTTTCTATCAACTTGTCAATTTGAAATTTCTTGCTTTTTTGCGTCTGTTTTACATGGGACAACAACTGTAGCTTGATATATGTTTCTGGAAATGGTATATTTTCCCTTCGGAGCCATATCTTTATTGCTTCCTTTGTGCTCGATGCCGTAGGTATTTTGTCTTCTTGGGCAACAACATTGTGATATGATGCATTGTCCATGATTAGACAAGACAGTCTATCAAGGGATGGAAGTACTGTATTCTCGAGCCAATCTCTAAATACATTACCATTCATCTCATTATGATAATCCCTATTGTCTGTATGCTTTGATACGAACACGAGCCCAGCATTCTGTAGTAAGCCATTATGAGTACTACCAGCATGGGCTATGACCAAACGCTGTCCTTTACTACTGGGGACATAACGTTTTATCTTTCCATCCATTGATTGCCATTCCTTTTCACTTGTGTGGTGCGCATTGATCCACGTTTCATCCAAATACACTATGTCATGATTTTCTTTGCGCATTTCCCTTATTTCCCGTAGGTATCTGCTTCTCATGGCTCCTAAATGCGGTTGCTTGCTAAGGATATTTCTACCTCCTTTGTACTTTCTAAAAGTGAAGCCTAATGTCCTTATAATTTTCCACAAAGTTG
Organism: Cepaea nemoralis; assembly: GCA_014155875.1. Classification (NCBI taxonomy): domain Eukaryota; kingdom Metazoa; phylum Mollusca; class Gastropoda; order Stylommatophora; family Helicidae; genus Cepaea; species Cepaea nemoralis. The sequence goes on from JACEFZ010020497.1 coordinate 319,278, forward strand.
TTTTGGATTCATCCATCCATCCATCATGTGCCATGCCGGTAAGCGTGGGCGGTCATGTTCTGCCATCTCACTCGATCACCAGAGTCGTGGATAAGCTCCGTGTTTCTGTCTCGACCATGCCACAAGGCCATGCCATCCAGGTACTTGCTTCTAGGTCTTCCCTTTGGTCTGTTCCCCTCGATCTTCTTCTTCTTCTTTTCGTTCATCCGGAGTGTTTTTTCAGATGTGATTGCGGTGTGTCTGTTATGCGCCCTTGGGCCGAAACCCGTAGGCCAACACATCGAACTTTAGCGTGCTTTTTTGACCAGGTAGCATTCCTGGGAGACCCTCACTTTTGTGGTGCCATCTGCAACCATGCTGGCCAAGGTTGAACGGTCGAAGACAACGGTCATCCCTCAAAGGAAGGCAGGGACAGTCCATAGCATTTTCCGCCATCCAAGGTTGCTTCCATAGTTGCAGGGCTGACACATAACGCCCTGGATCTGGGCTCACCGAGGGAGATCGTCACGTCCTGCTCATGGCTGCTTTAAATCCTCACTTCAATATATTGGTCATTTCGTTTCCCCGGGTCATTCCCGCACAAACCAGACAGGTTTGCAGACGGCATCCACTCAGCGAGTTTTCGGACATGTGCTTGTCGTTGCGCCCATCAGAGCTTTTCCAGGCACAACAGACATTCGGAAAACTACCCAGTCAGAGCTGTTCCAAACAAGAGCGGCATTCGGAAACTAGGTAGTCAGAGCTGTTCCTAGCACGAGAGACATTCGGACGAGACATTTCACTCGGACGTAATTGCATAGTGTCAATTTTTAGTTTGCCACCCGTAGGACGACACTTCCGACTTCAGCAGGCATTTTTTAATGAGGTTAGCCTTCCTCTGGTTTCGAGGCTCGTTAGACTGTTGTGGTGTCGCCAACATCTCAGCTGGTCAAGATAGAACGATGAACGACATCGTGGTCGGCCCTCAAGGGAAGGCAGGGGCAGACCATGGGCATTCCCTCGCTATCCAAGGAGGCTTCCATAATTGCAGAGCCGGCACATATTGCTCTGTGACTGGGCTCACCCGAGGAGTTGCCACGTCCTGCTCATGGCTGCTTTAGTTCCTCACTTCCATGTGTTGGGCAACTCGTTTGCCACTGATCGCTCAAGCACACACCAGGGACGGTCAGACTGCAAGCGACACCCACTCTGTAAGCTTTTGCTTTTGACTTCGGACCACGCAATAGGTTCGCTCGCCGTGAGTTCCATTTTGCGTCATTGAGACGTTCTTCTACTTTTGTCTACACTCTCTATGAGTTAGATACAGTTTTCGCAGCCATTTTCTTCGACTGGGGCACTTTTTTGCCTTTTTGTACTCGCTCACGAGGTAGGCTACTTGTGCTGCCGGCTCAGCACCTTACCTTCGTGCAGCGGTGAACGGGAAACGGCCTGGCCCTCTCATCCGGGAATCTCTCATATCCCCCAGCTGAGAGCCTTCGAACTTGTATCAGACCTGAGCATGTAGCTTGCTCAGTATCACGCCTTTAATTTTCGAAAGGTGGGTATCGGCCCGGCTCTCAGGTCCGAGGGTTTGTGGCTTAGAGGCGTTCAGCCACAGCCCTCGACAGGGAGCCTTTAGTGTTTTGTCCGGACCAAGAACTTCTGCCTTCGTGCGCCTGATTTAAATTTTAGACTGCTATCCTCAGTCTCGCCTGCAGAGCAGCAGGTTGTGTCTCTCTTAGTCTGGTCCCTATCCCATAAGCTGTCCGATATGTAGTTTTTCATCCATCAGCAAGCAAATCGGGGTCGATGGGACACGCAAGCTCCCCCACCACGGCAAGGTGGAGACACATCGGGGGAGACTAAAAATAATTCTTTCGCCAAACAATTTTTTTTTTTTTTTTTTGGGGGGGGGGGGGGGGGGGGGGGGTGTGAAATGAACAGTTCGACTTAAACATGAACACTTATATAGTTAGTATTCATTTTTATGTTCGACCAATCCGAAAATTCGAGTTGACAGAATTCGACTTATCAGGACTTTTAATACAATGATAAAGAAGGATAATGGCCGGGACTAAGCCAGTAACGAAATTCTACTTATCCGAGTTCGACTTAAGTGGACTCGACTGTATTTACTTATTTTAGTATTGCTCTCCTTCTGTGGCTAGCATGAAGATTCCCACTGAAAGTTAATTAGCAGAATACACCATTGTCAAACAACGTTATATTTGATCTATCGTTTTACCAGATCACCCTATCATGGGATTTTTTATTTCCAATCGGCCACTCATGTACCATCAACCTAATTCATGGAAAGATGAGATGTAACTACACAAACTAACTCAAGACTCAATAAACCATCATCCATTTACATATTAAAGCGTGGGCGGTCATGTTCTGCCATCTCACTCAATCACCAGAGTCGTGGATCAGCTCCGTGTTTCTGTCTCGACCATGCCACAAGGCCAAGCCATCCAGGTACTTGCTTCTAGGTCTTCCCTTTGGTCTGTTCCCCTCGATCTTACCAGTTGTCACCAAGTTCTCCAATCCATTTCTTCTCATAACATGCCCAAAAAATTTTGACTGTCTACGTCTAATTTCTCTAATCAATTTACGATCTTCATTTGTTTCTTGAAGGACTTGTTCATTGGTCTTTCTGGCTGTCCATGGTATTCTTTGCATTTTCCTCAGAAACCACATCTCTACAGCCATCAGATGTTTTTCAGCCTGACTGCTCATTGTCCACGCTTCACATCCATATAAAAGTACAGGTTCTATGTAGCATCTCAACACTCTTTTTCTTCGTTTCAATTGACATCTTTTTATTGGTCAGTATGTTTTTCATCTTGCTAAAGGCTACTTTTGCCATGGCGATTCTTGTTCTAATCTCTTCAAGGCATCTTCCATCAGATGTTATTACTGTTCCGAGATAATTGTACCTATTCACTTGTTGAAGAATATTCTCATTTACTTGTATATTACATTGTGGTATTTCGTTCTTCCTAGTGACGACCATAATCTGTGTCTTTTTACAATTTAATTCTAACCCTCGTTGTTCACTGTGTGTAACAATCGCATCTACTAAATTTTGCAGGTCCTGTTCATTGTCTGCAATCAAGACTGTATCATCTGCATATCTAATGTTATTGATGCATCATCCCCCAATGTTGATTCCTTCCATATCTATATCTATAAAAATCGATGTGTGTATGTATGGGTGTCCGTCCTTTATGCGTTCGCGAACGGTCCATCCGATTGAGATGAAATTTTCTACACGTCTTCCTTTCATTCCTGTGCAACCGACTATAATAGTTTCTTAGTGTAAAATCGGCTACTCACTTAATAACATTTAATTTTTCATTATATAATTTCTATATAGCAGGAGGACTTCACTCTAGAAAAGTTATTTCAAGGGGCATAACTTTTAATAACATTTTTATATACTTTATAGTCATATTGTTGGACTTACTTGCAATATTGTTAAACTCTTTGTCTATAGTTATTTTCAGGCATATGAGTATAATAAATAATGATATAATCTTTAAGGCATTTTCAAAGTTTTCATAAAAATAATGCATAATGCATAACATTGTAACCCATCTTTTTCTGCTTAAAGAAGCTATCAAGTGTCATGTCGGTGATTAAAAACAGTTTTCATTAAAAATAATGGATGGTGTGTGGAAGGACATTCTTTTAAGTTACTGTGCGCCAGGAGCTGGGCGAAACCACGCCTGGTCAGATAGATAGACAGACAGACAGATAGTCGGGAACGGGAGCTTATTTGACTACTTATTATGAATTAAATTACATGCTCCCCACCAGGGACTGGGTGAAGCCAGGCCGGCTCAGACAGACAGACAGACAGATAGTCGGGAACGGGAGCTTATATGACTACGTATATGAATTAAATGAGATGCTCCCCACCAGGGACTGGGTGAAGCTGGGCCGGGTCAGACAGATAGTCGGGAACGGGAGAGCTTATATGACTACTTATATGAATTAAATGAGATGCTCCCCACCAGGGACTGGGTGAAGCCGGGTCAGCCAGACAGACAGACAGACAAACAAGCAGACAGACAGACTGATAGATAGATAGATCCCCTCCAGGGCCTGGGCGAAGCCGGGCCGGGTCAGCTAGTCTTCAATATTTCTGAAAATACTTTCACTGTACAGGGAAAACAGATCTGGAGACATTACACATCCCTGTCTCGCACCTCTCTTAATAGGCTGATATTGGCTTACTTCATTATCAACTCTTATGGCAGCTTGTTGTTTCCAATATATGTTTTTTACAAGTCTAAAATCTTTTCTATGTTTTTCATTTTTTGGACATGTTTTGGATAGCTCTATGTTATTGTCCTTTCTCAACAAAACCCTCAGTTTTCTTATACTCTAAAAATTAAGGCATTCATGGCGGGGCGGTAAAATATATACCGCATATAAGCAAAAATTGAAATCTGCTGTACAATCTCCAGAACAAAAATTTTTTTGTTGGGTGGACATGATATGGTTATATACTAAATCTCATTATTTTCCATCAGGTGGTTACTGAGATATTCAATTTTATATTGAGGCAACAAAAAAAAAACAAAAAAACACTATAATTACGTGCCTTCAAGATATAGGAGTAGAATCAGACTTATTAGTAACTTGTACTGGGAACAAGTGATGTCTATTAGATGTGGAAATAACTATTCGTCACCTATAGAAATAAAATGAAGAGTATGGCAGTGATGTGTGTTGTCCCCAAGCCTATTCAACCTATACACAGAAATAATTTGTAAGAAGTCAAACTGCCTGGATTTAACATCAATGGAAGAATCATAAACAACCTTAGAAATGCTGACAATACCGTGTTACTAGCAGAAAGTGAGCGAGAATTACAAAACCTAGTGGAATAAGTAAACAGGCATAGTGCAGAATGTGGCTTAGATATTAACATCCAGAAAACAAAAATTATGATAATTAATAACACCACAGTAAACTGGGAGATATTAGATCAAGTAACAAGTTTTTCCTTTCTTGGACGTGTAATAACAGATGATGGCAGAAGTGAAATGGAAATAAAAAAAGAGGATGGGAATGGCAAAAAATGCTTTCAACAGCATGAAATCAGTATTAACATCTAGAGAGATTAACAACACATTAAAAGTGAGAATTGTCAAAAGCTACATATATTCAACGCTACTGTATGGCGCAAAAACCTGGGATATACAGATGAATATGTTGTATTTAATGGAAACAACAACAATCAAATACAGAGGTTCTAGAAAAGCTGGGAATGAAAAGAGAGTTGATGAAAGAAATAAAAATGAGGCAAGTGAAATATTTCGACCACGTTAAAAGACATAATACTCTTTTAAAAACCATACTGGAGGGCAAGGTTGAGGGCAAGCGAGCAAGAGGTAGACAATTATACAAGTGGGAAGATAACATCAAGATATGGACGAACATCAGTCTGACAGAATGTACAGTCAGGGCAAGAGACAGACAGTGTTGGAGATCCATTGCAGCCAACCTTCACTGTGGAGACGGCACCTGATTGATTGATAGATTGATTGAGCAACCACACATCATTACAATCAGGGTAGCAATGCCTAACTGTTATATCATCTATTTTTAGATATTATTGCATTGCTTCCTAATTAGCAATCAAAAATTGACACTAATTAATTACTAATTCATAAATTACCCTTTGCATTATTAATGTTAGCTTAAAAACCTTACTTGATGCTTAATTTATTATGCAGAATGGTGCTACTGACCCAGTGATTACTTTCCTTTTTCAATAGGATGTGCAGTGACGTAATTAGCAATTAAAATGGGTGCCAATTAATTATTATTCATTAATTACTAATTATAGATGACGAACAGTTAGGTCTCGCTACCCCGATCACAATGATATATGGTTGCTGAAATGTTTGTTTAGAATCCATCCATCCATCCATCCATCATGTGCCATGCCGGTAAGCGTGGGTGGTCATGTTCTGCCATCTCACTCGATCACCAGAGTCGTAGATTCAGCTCTGTGTTTCTGTCTCGACCATGCCACAAGTGCCAAGCCATCCAGGTACTTGCTTCTAGGTCTTCCCCTTGGTCTGTTCCCCTCGATCTTGCCAGTTGTCACCAAGTTCTCTAAATCATTTCTTCTCATAACATGCCCAACAAATTGTGACTGTCTGCGTCTAATGTCTCTAATCAGTTTACGATCTTCATTTGTTTCTTGAAGAACTTGTTCATTGGTCTTTCTGGCTGTCCATGGTATTCTTTGAATTTTCCTCAGAAACCACATTTCTACAGTCATCAGATGTTTTTCAGCCTGACTGCTCATTGTCCAAGCTTCACATACATATAAAAGTACAGGTTCTATGTATAATCTCAACACTCTTTTTCTCATTTCAATTGACATCTTTTTATTGGTCAGTATGTTTTTCATCTTGCTAAAGGCTACTTTTGCCATGGCGATTCTTGTTCTAATCTCTTCAAGGCATTTCCCATCAGATGTTATTACTGCTCCGAGATAATTGTACCTATTCACTTGTTGAAGAATATTCCCATTTAGTTAGTTAGTTAGTTAGTCGACAGATCATCCTCGTTGCACATCGGACCATTCAGTCCATAAGTGCTCGGATCCCCTCCTCAGCAAATCCCGCAGCGTGTAGCGGCTAACGACGCCAGTTCTGTGTTGGTTTATCAATCTTCTTTGGCTTCCTGCGTAGTGTTCTTGTTTGGCCACCCCTCTTTTAATTTGCTGCTCTCGCAGTCTGGCCATTGTTGTAGATTCACAGTCATCACTTGGTTCTTGCAAAAGTCTCACTTCTCGTAGAGCATTCAGAATGTCAGCCTGGTCCATGGCGCGTCCGCCCTCAACAGTAGCCTCACCTGCGAGCTTGTCAGCCCGCTCATTTCCTTGTACTCCCGCATGCCCTGGCACGAAGATGAAACTAATCTTTGCCAGCCGAGACCGCTTCAGAGGCAGCAACCATTCTCTTCGGATCGACCCCTCCTCTATCCTCTTGATCATGTTCATTGAGTCGCTAAGGAAACAAGCCCTAGTGAATGTCTGTGTCTCGAGCCATGTTATTGCTTTACTTACTGCCATGACTTCCATGGTCAGGCTACTTGTGGTTTCAGTGAAAGCACCAGAGTCCTCCTTCACAATTCTCCCTCCGGCCCGAGCTGTAAAGGCCCATGAGCTTCTCACATGTCGGACGACCGACCCATCTGTGTAGATGACCGCGTCACTGTCTAGCGAATTCTCGAAAATCAACGCTTGTACTTCAGCCTCAACAGCAGCCGGATTTTCTTGTCTGCATTTTCTATCTAGTTGGATGCAAACTGAAAAGGATGTGCAGAAGTCTGTTGGCACTTGCACCCACTCCTCGCCAGGTTCTAAGTCCTCAAGTGAACACACCTGTTGAAGAATGTCCTCGGCTTGACCCATCCACGACCGTCCTCTTTTTAACCTGCTGCCCTTCACCTTCCTAATTTCACTATGCAGTGGATGCTGTGTGTTTGCGTTAATTCTGAGGTAGGCACGTGCCCTGCAAACTTGCATTCTCTCTTCAATGGTTGGAAAATCAAGAAGGTAGCGCATCGCCCTGCATGCTGTATCTCTTGTACATCCAAGAATAATGCGCATAGCTTCATTCTGTATCCTTTCCATCCTTTCTATCTGCTTATGGCTGACAGTCAGGATTGCCATTGCATACTCCAAAACAGACATGACCAGCCCCTCGTACAGAAGACATAGATGGCGCTGCTCACAGTTTGCTGCCGCCATCACCCGCATCGCTGCCAAACCCCGCTTGGCCTTTGTTATCACCTGGTCTATGTGCACATTATAAGCAAGGCTTCGATCAAACCGTATCCCCAGGTAATTCATTGCCTGCGTTCTTTCCACCGTCTCTGAACACAGCATTACAGTTGGTGTTGGATTGTTGACAATATGATTATTCAACGAGAACCAAGTCACTGTTGCCTTTGTTGGGTTGACCATTGCCCAGCTTCATCACACCAAGTACTTATGCGATTGAGTTCGGTTTGTAGTTCCACAGCAACCTCCTCTCTATCCTTACCCTGACGATACACTAAAACATCATCGGCATATGACAATGTCCTGCCAGGTCCAGTGATCTGCTCACTGGTGATTCTCACTGTGTAGGCGTTGAACAGTACCGGAGATAATGGTGATCCCTGTGGTAGGCCAGGATATATTGTTGTTGGTTCCGAAGTCCAACTGCCACATCTAAAAACTACTTTCCGTTGGAAGAGAGCTGCAGCGATCCAACTAAGGAGGAATGGACTTACGTTTAGTTCAAGAAGCTGAAACATTAAAAAATCCAGTGGTACTCTGTTGTATGCGTCCTCAAGATCAATCGCTGCAGCAACGGTTTCAGTGCCTGAGTGGAAACCTTCATAGACATCGTGGGCAAAGACTGCTGCATTGGTCCAGGTTTCTCTTTTTGGACGGTACCCACCCAGGGTAGGTGGGAAAACACCTTGCCTCTCTAGTTGGCTTGATATTTTCCTGGCAATTACCTTCTCCAGCAGCTTGCCTATTGTATTCTGCATGGTTATAATTCGATATCCCTGAATTTTCTTGTGGTCTTTGTCAGGCTTCGGCAAGGGAATCAGATAGCTGTGTAACCATTCCTCCTTGATGCTAGCACTCCCTATACTGTTGTTGTACATGTCTGCTAGTTTCTCTAGCTCATTGTCGGTACACCTATTTATGTCGTCGTATCTTATGCCATCAGGACCTGGAGCACTGTTTTTTGATCGTCGAAGCACAGCCTTGATTTCTTTCACTGTCACTGTGTCTTCATCCGAAGTGTTCTGGGCCTTGCATCTGTCTGAGGTGACCTCCTTGGCCAGATTCCGGCCTCCCATGTCTGTCTGGTTGCTCTGCTCAAGGTAGCGTTCAAAGAGGGCTTTGCCCTTGTCCTCGTCAGTCCTCTGCCAGATGAGGTCAGCACCTTGGAAGTCAGAAATGCTCTTATTCTTGACTACACCACTCATGCTTTTATGTAGTCGCCAGAACAATTTCAGTGACTTGTCTGTGCTTACTCTTTGACACACCTCTGCCCATTTTTCGCTTTTAACCACCGTGACCAGTTTTTTTAAATAGCTTACTTTTGTGTGCATCTCTCTTTCTAAGTGCAAGCAGGGACTAGGATGACCAGCTCTGTTCTTCTTGGCATTTTGCCATCTCCTTACAGCACTACGCTTATCCACCCAAGCCTTCTCCACCTCGAAACTCCACCACGGTGGCTGCTCCCAGCTTTTTTTCCTTTTCTTCCTGCCCTGAAACGTTCTGCGCTTGTCACGTCTTATTTTACTCACCACATCTTGCCCTGTACTGTCATACTGGAACGTCTTTACCTTTAGCTTGTGCTGCCTGGTTCTGCCTTTCTCCACCAATATGCTGCATGGGTGGTGGTCGCTGCCATGGTGTCCTAGGACACCCCATCTACACACTGTAGTGAGTGAAGGTGAAACTAGCGTCAGATCAATAGCACTGTCCTCATCGCCTGGACGGCTTGCTGTCCTGGTGATACAGCCACTGTTGATACAAACCAGGTCGATGGTTTCCAGTGCAGTCTCGAGCTCCTCCCCTTGTGTATTGGAGGAAGTGTTTCCCCATGATCTGCCTTTAGCGTTGAAGTCACCACAGAAAATAACATTTCTCTCGTGGCCTAATATGCCACTTAAGCACTGCCACTTCTGGGCGTCCACACTCGCATTGCGGGCATAAACATTAACCAACACGAATGGTATACTGGAATGAACTCTCAACGCCTGTATTTGTATATCGTCACTGTTCCAACTGGACATGTCTAGCTCTGACGCCACCATGCTGTCGCGAACGAGAATCGCCGTTCCCAGATGTCGTCTGTTATAGAAACATTTGAAGCCGGCAATTCGGAGTAGCTGATCGCCCAGTCTCGTCTCCTGGAGTGCTACAATGTCGTTCCTGTAAACTAGGGTTTCTAAAATAGAGCCCCGTTGTTTTACACTGGCACAGTTCCAATATAGAATACGGATGTTCCTGAGTCCTAGACGGTGACACTTGAGTCTAAAACGTCTCAAGCCACCGCGCTTACCTGGCTTCTTTTTCCCTGCGCGGCTACCACGCCGCTTCGGTATGTTGACTGCTGATCGTTCGGAAAACACACGTTGTTCCGCCATGTTGAAAAAACGTAAACACAGACTTTTGATTGAGAACCACACACGCTGCTGAAAATTCACTCAAGGATGGCTTCGCTCGATGCACGAACTCCGTAGCACCCACGCAGATCTTGAGTAGAAACTCCTGGTTTTACATCCTGGCACACCAATTACACGCAAGAAATGAATAAATCCATCCCTTACGCGAAAAAGTTAACGAACACAAAACAACACGACCGTCCGTCGCCATCTTGAAACCGGAAGTATGATAATATAATGAAGAGGTGGAATGAGTATATAAGAGAATTATATGATGGAGAAAGGGAAGAATTAACAGAAGATAGTAACTTAGAAGGTCCACCTATTCTGAAAGAAGAAGTCGCTGATGCTATGAAACGTATGAAGAAAGGAAAAACAGCTGGGCCAGATGAAATCACAATAGAAGAATTAGAAGTATTGGGAGAATTTGGAGTAGATATATTAACCAAAATGTTGAATGATATTTGCAGCAGTGGATATTTACCCAGTGATATGCTGAGATCTGTATTTATAGCTATACCAAAAAGACCAGGAGCAATTGATTGTGAAGATTTTCGTACAATTAACCTTATAAACCATATCACTAAGCTTCTACTCAGAATCATAATAAGAAGAACCAAAAAGAAAATAAAAATGGAAATTAGTGAAGAACAGTATGTATTTGTGGAAGGAAAGGGCACAAACAATGCAATTTATACATTACGGACACTAATAGAAAGGTCAATAGAGAAACAGAGAGACATATATTTGTGCTTCATAGATTATACCAAGGCATTTGATAAAGTAAAACATGATGAACTGATTAAAATGTTGGAAGATATCAACATTGATGGAAAAGATTTAAGAATAATAAAGAATGTTTACTGGAACCAAGTAGCAGCAATTAAAATGGGAAATAAAGAGGGTAGTTACGAACAGATAAAGCTAGGAGTACGACAGGGGTGTGTCTTGTCACCAGATCTTTTCTCCCTGTATAGCGAAGTAATAATGAGAGAAATCAAAGAGATGCCAGGAATACTAGTTGGAGGTTATAGTATAAATATTATACGCTATGCAGATGACACAGTATTGGTGGCGGACAATTCAACAGACCTACAACAATTATTAGATGTTGTAGTAACAGAGAGTGCAAGGAAAGGACTCTCCTTGAATATCAAGAAAACAGTAACAATGGTAATATCAAAGAAAATGGTGACACCAAAATGTGACATAGAAATAGAAGGGAAAATCCTTAACCAAGTGGATAATTTTAGATACCTAGGGGCATTTATAACATCAGATGGAAGATGTACAACAGAGATTAGGAGCAGAATAGGGCAGGCAAAAACCGCATTTCAGAAAATGAAGAGTATCTTATGAAATAAGTCGCTATCACTGAATGTAAGAAAGAGAGTGCTGAAATGCTATGTAGAACCAGTTTTGCTGTATGGCAGTGAATCTTGGAATGTAAATGAACAAATTAAGAAGATTTGATTGATTGATTGATTTAGGAACCGACATCACAGCATTCAGGACAATCCCATAAGCACTCCGTCCCCATCCTCAGCAGCCAGCGAAGAGTTCCAACACTAACAGTTCCAGTAGCAATCTGATTATATGTCCGTCTCGCCTTTCCTCCGAGCGTCGGCCAGATCCCCTCGTCACACCCCGTTGTCTCATTCTTACCAGACCATGATGCTCCATCTGCTCCTCCGAGGTGTACACGTGCTCCCACAAGGCCGCAACCACGTCTGCCCCATCATGCATCAATACTCCACCAAATTTTGCAGAGCCAGCCAATCTGTCCGCCTGTTCATTCCCCAGCACACCGGCATGCCCAGGAGAAAAGATCCAGGTGATGCTTACTACCCGTGACCTCCGAAGCGAAGCAAGCCACTCTGCACGAAGCCTACCTGTTCTCACCCTTCTCAGCATGCTTTCTGAGTCAGTTACAATCACAATGTGTGTATGTATCATGTTTTCTATCCAGCGGAAAGCTGCACTGACCGCCTCCACCTCCATTCTTAAGCTAGATGTAGTGTTATCATACGCCAGGCTCTCCTGCACCAAACGCCGACCATTAGTTTTTGCCAAGAACCCCCAGGCACTTCTCCTACCTCTCAACACTGACCCATCCGTGTAGATAATCACATCACCCGGGCTCAATGTTATTACAACTCTGCACAAGTCTGACTGCACGGCTGGCACTCTGACCCACTCCTCTTCTCGCCTGAATTAAGAAGAAATTAGAAGCAACAGAGATGTGGTTCCTGAGACAAATGTTGCGAATTCCTTGGACTGCCAGAGTAACTAACGACGACTGCCTGAAACAGGCTAATGAAACTAGAACATTATATACAACAATAAGACAGAGACAAACATCTTTCTTCGGTCACGTGATGAGAAGAGAGGCATTGGAGAACATCGTAACAACTGGACAGATCGAGGGGAAGAGAGGCAGAGGCAGACCAAGAGAAATGATGCTGGATGGATTGAGACGGTGGCATGGAGGAATATCAGCAGCAGAGTTGATCCAGAAAACCAAAGACCGAGATCTATGGAGAACCATGAACGCCTACGCCAGCCGGCACGGCACGTGATGATGATGATTATTTCTGTTTAGAAACAAAGAAGTTATAATAGCAAGAAGCTGAGTGAGCGGATTGCTGAGTATTTCTTTCTTTGAGATCACAACACTCAAAATCTCCCCTTAGAATTGACATAAAGACTTTATTGAGGTACCGTTGGATTTGGTTTTGCAAGGCTTATGTAGCTGTGGTGGTACTCATTAGTAAATACCCAATGTGAAAAACATGATTAAAGTAATGCAACTTCAATGTTAACAAATTTAGTCTTCAAAAATGATCAGACATGATGTCACCATGAAAATTCATTATCTAAGTACTTGTAGAAAAATGTCACCAACAGACACTACCATTGATGAACAATAATGAGAGATGAAAAATACAACACAAATGCTGCAGATGTTTAAAAAACAATACTCATCTTACAGTATTTTCTTATTTACAGTTAATTTTAAAATAAATTAAATTGTACTTCCAGTCCGTGCGAGATGAACTCAAATGGGTCATAGGCAGATATGAAAACTAATACTCTTTAAACTTGTATTCTCTTTAACTTTAGTAGTTCAAATTGCATGTTTTAAGTTTAAAAAGTATACCCGCTTGTCCGATCGATATGCTCATGCCCACATTTTGAATTTTCAACCACAAAGATCTCCAGAGAAATAAATTTTGTTTCTGCCACTGATGATCGATGATCGTATATGAAACTCTTCGCATATGTGTAAAAATGGTTGCAGAAATGGAAAATCTATCTCAAAATATTGGCAGTCTAACGTGAATAGCGCTAGGAAAAAAAACAATTACTTACTATGTGCCAAATAAATGAATTTATTTCAAAGACAAAATAATATCAACCAATGTCTATGCACAGAATGTTAGACTGACCTATTTTACGGAAGCTAAGATGCCGTTTGTTATTGTCACATGATATTTGAATGAATGGATGCTGTCAGAAACATGCATAGTCTCTTATTCAGTCTTTTTTTGGACACAATTGATCCTTTTGTGCAGGCACGGAATACTATTTCCAGTTTTAATCATTGTGTTGGATAAGTAAACTGCCTACTTTAGGAATAATTTTAGTATAATGACTGACTTGTATATGTCTTGTGCTTGTATATCTCTTTCCTTTCATCATAACTACCTTTCATCAAACTTTCTTTCATCAGAACTTCCTTTCATCAAACTTCCTTTCATCAAACTTCCTTTATCAAAACTTCCTTTCATCAATACTTCCTTTCATCAAACTTCCTTTCATCAAAACTTCCTTTCATCAAAACTTCCTTTCATCAAACTTCCTTTCATCAAAACTTCCTTTCATCAAACTACCTTTCATCAAACTTCCTTTGATCAAAACTTCCTTTCATCAAACTTCCTTTCATCAAACTTCCTTTCATCAAAACTTCCTTTCATCAAAACTTCCTTTCATCAAAACTTCCTAGCCATAAATGTAGAAGGACACATTTCCTGTAACACAACCACATAGATTGTTTCAGAACAGTTTCTCTGAGACAAGAGAATGATACTCTAGCCTATGACTGTTGTAAATGATGTTTATCATCACCAGCTCCTAGACGTGACTTGATATAAACAGGTATGAAATCCTGGTCACAGCATGCAACATGTCAGGTATATGGTGCTATTTCCATATTTGGTTTATTGATTGATTTAGGAATTGACATCACAGCATTTGGGGCATTCCCATAAGCGCTCCGTCCCCATCCTCAGCAGCCAGCAAAGAGTTCCAACACCAATAGTACCAGTAGCAATCTGATAAATTCATTCCATATTTGGTTCGACCAATCAGCACTTGGTGGGTGACCTGCTCAACATCACCACAGCCACCTTTACTTCCCAGACATGACCTTGTGTCTGCTTTAGGCTGGGTTGACCTGGGACCTGGTGTCTGCTTTAGGCTTGGTTGACCTGGGACCTTGTGTCTGCTTTAGGCTGGGTTGACCTGAGACCTTGTGTCTGCTTTGGGCTGGGTTGACCTGAGACCTTGTGTCTGCTTTAGGCTGGGTTGACCTGGACCAAGACATGTTTTAAAATTCCTACATTGATGAGGAAGCAAGCACATGACGATGCTGTCAAGTGTGGGAGCCACTGTGACATCACAGATTCCTGATATCTTCTTTTGTTGGCTGGAAATATGTCTATAACTGCAATGTTGTCTCTTGTATGAATTTAACTGTCTTTATTAGTTTACTCAGTGGTCAATAGAGTTTATCTTCCACTGTTGTTTCTCTGGGTCAGAAGGTTTGCCTAGGTATGTTGTATCTTGAGCAGTCTTGGAGTATGTGATCTGCTGCCTGCGTTGCCAGTCCACATGTGATCATGGCTAATTCACCAATTTTGAATTTTGTGTACATTTGGTTGTGTAATCTATTGTGTCCTGCTCTGAGGCGCAGAATAATGATTTGTTCCAGTCAGTCCATAATGTGGTAGTCATCTTGAGCAGGTATTGGTGGCTTTCTAACTAATCTGATAATTCTTTTCTTTTGGTGGTATGTAACAGGTACATCAAGATGTTCTTCTATTTCTCCTTCCTTAGCTAATCAGTCAGCTCTCTCATTTATGAGTACAACACAGTGAGATGGTATCCACTGTATGGTGACCTTACGCTAGCTGCAAAGTTTAGAAAGTAATGTCTGTAGTACTGGCAATTTCCAAGGCAGGAGCATCTCAAGTACTGATTTCATTCATATACAATAGAAATAATAAGGCATGTAAATGTCTGTGACATGCAGTAATTGTTCATGTATTAGATTGTACTTACTGAAGGTGTTCACTTTTTAGGTTACAATTATATATAAAATAAATGCTCTTTTCATAGATGATACCTGCAGTGACTTATCAGGTGCTATAGTACATTCACAATAACTGAATTTTATAGAAGTACAAACAGTGAAGAATGGTACATCGCCTGGATGTGATGAGATACCAGCTGAACTAATTAAAGCGGGAGGAGAAGAAAGCATACACATATATCATGCATTATGTACAAAGATTTGGAAATATGGTCATCATCATCATCATCTTCCACTTCTGCCATCAAGCGTCGTGGGGAGGAATAATTTGCGTTCTAGCGCCCGGTGGGCGGCACTGGATAGTGTCATTCCGTGTGGTTGTACAATGTCTCTGATGTCAGTCAATCCATTTTCTTCTTGGACGTCCTCGTGGTCTTGTCGCAGATGATCTTTGATGTAAGGCCAGTGATGGTAGTTGCTGATGTTGCATTCTAACGACATGGCCAAACCACTTGATCTTCTGTCTTTCAATAAATGTGGCACAAGGTGTTGATCCCACAGTCTGTCTGATAGTAGCATTTCTTACTCGTCCTCGGATTGTTAAGTTGGCAGCTCTCCTCAGGCATCTCATTTCACAGGTGTTGATTTTGCGAAGGTGTAATTTGGATAAAGTCCAGGTTTGAGATTGGTAGCATAGGGTTGGTGTGAATATGCTGTTTATTATCTGTCGTTTTGCGAACATGGGTATGTTTGGATGTTTCAGTAAGGGTGATAGTTGATATGTAAGTGCACTAGCTTTTTGACATCTGATTTCAATTTCTCTGTCCAATCTGCCATCTTCTGTGATCATACTTCCAAGGTATTTGAATTCTTTAACTTGTTTCAGAGTTGTGTTATTTATCTGTATACTTAGTGGGCCCGGCGATCTGCTAACTTGCATTACTTCGGTTTGGCTGTGTTTATGCTCATATTGTATCTGCTGCAGGTTGAACTCAGATTAGTAATATGATTTTGTAGTCTGCCCTCATCGCTGTAAAACAGGCACTGATCGTCTGCAAATAGAAGTTCATTTATTCCCTGGAGTAAAGAGTTCTAAATTTTCTGAATCTGTTTTGTCGAGACTTGCTTCTTTGGAAATTCTGTCCATGTAGATATTGAATAGCAGGGGAGAGAGCACACAATCCCTGTCTCACTCCTGTATTGACTGTGAACATATTTGATATACCTTCCTGTGTTCTTACTGCACTTTGGCTTGAGTGGTACATGGCTATGATGTTTTCTAGCAATTGCCCTTGTATCCCATAGTCTTCAAGGATGGTCCATAATTTGTATCTGTCTACTCTATCAAAAGCCTTTTCCTGATCTACAAACACAATATTCTGCTGGTCACTATATTCGATAGTTTTGTCACAAATTTGTCTAAGTGTAAATAATGCATCAGTGCAACTTTTACCTTTCCGAAAACCGAATTGTGCTTTGCTTAACTCTTGTTTAGCTATTGGTCTAGCTCTTTGTTCCAATAGTTTTGCATACATTGGAAATATGGTATTTGGCCAAAAGATTGGAAGAGAACTATCTTCATTCCAATACCAAAAAAGGGCAACCTGAAATTATGCACCAACTATAGAACTGTTGCACTGATCAGTCATGCAAGTAAAATTCTACTAAAAGTCATAATGGGAAGACTTCGTAAGAAAATGGAAGAAGAGATTAACATTGTTCAAGCTGGATTTAGACAAGGAAGAGGAACAAGAGATCACATGTTCAACATGCGTTTAATAATAGAGAAGTGCAGAGAATTTAATGTAAACCTATTCTCATGTTTTGTGGATTATTCAAAGGCATTTGACTGTGTACAACATCAGAAACTTTAGGAAATCATGAGGAATATGGGCTTTCCATCACATGTAGTACAACTCATAAAAATGCTCTATCTGGATCAACAAGCAGCAGTTAGAATAGATGGCGAGGCATCAGATTGGTTTGACACCAAGCAAGGAGTCCATCAGGGCTGCGTGCTGTCACCCTATTTGTTTAACCTGTACGCTGAAAATATAATAAGTAATGTAAGAGATGATATAAACAAGGAGCTATATGATGCCCTAAATATCGGCGGTCATAACATACCAGAGATTCAATATGCTGATGATACAGTATTACTCTCCACAATACAGAATGGCATAGAAAATCTTATAGCCTCAACTCAATTGAATAGTGAAAATCACAAGTTATATCTTAACATAGCAAATACAAAGATAATGCATACAGATAAAACTATTATGGAGAAAGAAATATACATTAATGGGGAAAAATTGGAAGTGGTGGAAAATTTTGAATATCTTGGGTCATTGATTACCAAACGGTGACACAATGACAGAAATTAAACGGCGACTATCAATTGCTCTTCAAAGACTAAAACAGCTGAATAAATTATGGAGTGGGACAGACAGAACTACAAAAATTAGATTTTTAAGAGCATGCATCTTTCCCATTGCAACATACGCCTGTGAGACATGGACACTTACTAAACAAGCTGAACAGCGCATAAACGCCTTTGAATATAAATGTTATAGACGAGTTCTAAGAATATCTTGGGTAAAGAAAAGAACAAATGCATCCATACTTCAAGAGTTGAATATTGAAGAAGGTTGGCTATTAAAGACGATAAAACAAAGAAAATTGAAATATTTTGGTCACTTGAAACGTCACGAAAGTTTGGAGAGAACAATAATGGAAGGGTATATGCCTGGGAAGAGAGGAAGAGGAAGGCCAAAGAGAAGATGGGTGCAGGATGTGGCGGATGATCTCCAGATGGGTGTATCAGACGCGGGACATCTTGCTTATGATCGAGAGGTTTTCTGGAAGGTTGTTATGGGAGCGAGGTTCTGCAAAGGACATGCTACTGAATGAATGAATGACAAACAGTTTACTATAATATGTTGCCTGCTACTCTAATGTTTAACTAAATGTTCACTGTTTGTGTGTTTCAGAAATACGCCACTGTTGGGAAGTGAACTTATTTCTCATAAGTGCAGGCAGAAATAGAGAAGATGGCATCTGATAACATTAAATTGGAGTTTGTGAAACAAGAACTTTCAGATGTGTTCTTTGATTACACAGCCTTTTCACCATGAACAAATATAACTTGATGATAGTAGGATTCAGAATTGTTCTTTAACTTCAGTCAAATATGCAGAATGGGATAACATATCAGAGTGTGTGGCTAATGAGACTGGTGAATTACAAACTGTAGAAAAACCAGTGACATGTACTGAGATCTCTTACCAGATAGTCTTACCAGTTGTATTCATCACAGAATAAAACAAGAAGCCGTAACTAACATGTCTGAAGTTGGTGGTCCAAATGCTGGTGAAGATATATACTTAAACAGAAAGATAAGAACAAATTCAGTAGATATATCTTCCAAGTGTGAAGATTTTGGTGCATCTTTTACTAAAACTGACCAATTAGTGTACCACTTGAGAACACATACAGGAGAGAAATCCTACAAATGTGATGATCGTGATGCATCTTTTAATAAATCTGGCAGAGGGAAGTTCCACAAGAAAACACATACAGGAGAGAAACTATACACATGTGATGATTGTGATTCATCTTTTACTCATGCTCACAGTCTGAAGTACCACAAGAGAACACATACAGGAGAGAAACCTTACAAATGTTATGATTGTGGTGCATCTTTTACTCACACTGGCAATCTGAAGTTCCACAAAAGAACACATACAGGAGAGAAACCTTACAAATGTGATGATTGTGGTGCTTCATTTACTCAATCTGGCCATCTAAAGCTCCACAAAAGAACACATACAGGAGAGAAACCATACAAATGTGATGATTGTGGTGCTTCATTTACTCAATCTGGCAATCTGAGGCTCCACAAAATAAAACATACAGGTGAGAAACCTTACAAATGTGAAGATTGTGGTGCTTCATTTACTCAATCTGGCCATCTAAAGCTCCACAAGAGAACACATACAGGAGAGAAACCTTACAAATGTGATGATTGTGGTGCTTCATTTATTCAATCTGGCAGACTGAAGCTCCACTTGAGAAAACATACAGGAGAGAAACCTTACAAATGTGATCTGTCTTGGATAGGAGGAAACAGCAGCTGAAGAAAACGAGGAGGAAGACACATGTAATCCTGTTTTTCAGGCTGTCATTTGAAGCTCCATGCATACGTATCTTTCACGCAGTATTTCACGCTGTTATGACCACTAACACCTATCAGGGGAAAAAGAGAGAGGTCAGCAGCAGAATAAGATGACGCGGAGGAAACCGCAGAAGCAGACGATGCAGAAGAGGAAGGAGACAAAGTCGAGGAGAAAGAGGAAGAAGAAGACTTGGAGGAAGAAGAACACAAGGGGGTGTGCATGAGAAGGAAGAACACAAGAAGAAGAGGATTAGGAAGATGATGAGGAGGAAGTAGCAGAAGAGGAAGAAGAAGGTGAGACAGAAGAGGAAGATGACGAAAAGGAATACGATGAGTGGCTATGATGCACTGAGAGACAGTAGAGTAAAACGGAGAGAGAGGGGACAGAAAAAGAGAGAAAGAAGAAGAGCTGGGGAAGAAGACAAAAGAAGAGGAGGAAGATGATGAGGAAGAGGAGGCAGAATAAGAGCACGCCCTGACGATAATAGCCGCCATCATTTAAAATTGTATAATACTTAAAGACCGGTAGTAGTAACGTTCCTTAGTGCGGGATATATGCAATTTGTGGAACCAGAAAGTGGCGTATTGCTGTGACGTCACATGACCATATACAAGATAAAATGTGGATTTAGTTCATATTTATGGTGAAATGGGGGGGGGGAGGGGGGAATTACCCTGGCATACTACTCACAGCCAGAGTACCAACAGGAACTTACTGCCAAATTCAACCATCAAGATGGCAACAGAGAACTTATTAAATATCAACCACGGTACACAGCCTGTGGTGCTATTGACAGATGCTAAATCAGTACTTGAGGCGCTGCTGTCTCGGAAATTACCAGTACTATGGACATTACCTTCTGAACTAGGCAGCCAGCGAAAGGTCACCATTAGCTTCTGAACTAGGCAGCCAGCGAAAGGTCACCATACAATGGATACCATCTTACTGTGGAGTCCCCGGCAACACAAGAGCTGATCGACTACCTAAGGAAGGAGCGATATAACAGCAACCCAATGTGTCTGTTGCATAGCACCAAAAGCAAATAATGATCGAATAACGAATAAATCAGAAAGTCACCAACGCCTGCTGAACTAAATCATTATTCTGCAACTCAGAACAGGACATAATAGATTACGCAACCACCTGTATACGAAATTCAAAACTGGCGAATCAGTCATGTGCACATGTGGATAGACGCCGTGGACAGCAGTGCACAAACTCCAAGACTGTCCAAAATACTACATATCTAGGCAAAACTTCTGGCGGCATTATGCAGTGTACCGGTGCGGGCTGTTGGTTGCCGAGACTCCTGTCTGTTCCACTTTTCACATCGAACAGTGAGGAGCATTTTTTGTGATATTCACTGGCATAGGAACGGAGCATAATAGGGACGACCCGTTGCCGTGAAGTTGGAACCTCGACTAACTAACTAACTAACTAACTAACTGACTGACTGACTGACTGAATGACTGACTGACTAGCCTAGAGAAACAACAATAGAAGAATAACTCTATGGATCACCGAGTGAGCTAATAAAAAGACAATGAAATTCATACATTGCAGATAGAGAAAAATTTCAAACGAACAAATTTCCCAACACACCAGCGTGCCATAGGAGAAAAGATCCAACAGGTGTTTGTTACCGTAGACTTCTTAATTGACGCCTACCTCACTGCACGAAGCATACCTGTCTTCACCCCACCCAGCATGCTCTGTTAATGTTACAATCACGCCATGTGTATGCTGTTTATCTTCCAGCTAGCGGAACATCACAGTGACTGCCTCCATCAGTTTAAATGTTGTGGTATCAAACGCCAGGCTCTCCTGCTCTAAACACTACCCATTAGCCTTCGCTATGAATCCCTATGCACCTCTTTTTGGTTCGTAGCACAGAGCCATCCGTGTAAATGAATACATTACCCGGACACGAAGAAGAAGAAGACGAAGAAGAAGGAAGAAGAAGAAAACAGGTGGTGGTGGTGGTGGTGGAGAGGAAGAAAAAGTGGAACCAAGTAAAAATCAGAGCATACAGGCATGAGAAAAGTGATGCACGGGGACTAAATCACACTCACGCACAATCAACACCTGTGAGATGAGATGCTTTAAATGAATCGCCAGCTTAACTCTCCGAGACCCACTAAGAAACGATGTTATCAGACAAACACTTCCATCAACACCTCGTGCCACATATATTGAAAAGCAGGAGATGGTTTTGCCACCACGTTAGATTGCAACATGGCCAGCTACCAGCACTGGTGCTACATCAAAGCATATCTGATAGGAGAGCAAGAGGACGCCACAGAAGAAAATGGATTGACGACATCAAAGACGTTGTACAGTCACATGGATAGACACTATCCAGTGCCAACCATAGGGCGCTGGAACGTCAACTGTTCCTTATCACGATGATTGAAGACAATAGTGGGAGATGGTGATGATGATGAACAAAGGGACATCAATATTTCGGGAACCATTGAGATCAATAAAATAAATTCACAAATGACTATAGTAATACTATAGGGCGGTAGGTTGAAATCCCGGTGTGATGGCTATACATTGCAATTTTAATATTGTCTAGTGTGTGTTCTAATCTATACTTTCAGCTTCCACTTCTGTGGGCTAAGTGGTCAACTCGTCTGCATCGGGCTCCGAACGTTGTGGGATCGATTCCGGGCCGCGTCCTTCGGTTCACCAGTGCATTTTTTTCGGAGACTCCTGGGGGTCGTTGCTGTAGCTACGGAATTCGTGCTTTGTGCGACGCTTTCGGCAGCCTGTGCTGCGGAAAGAGACTGAGCCTTATGGGATAAAACCCGGTGCAATGAAGTCGATCCTGTCGACTTTTAAGTCTTTTAAGATCAATACATGCTAATTTATATCTGAATAAACTTTGGTGGAACTGCGGTAAAGCTGTGGAAATGTAAACAATATAAAATAACACAAAGTAATGCAGCTTTACATACAGAATTGCGACACATACTGTATGTATTGTCGTAATTCTTTTATGTAAAGCTGCATTACTTTGTTTTATTTTATATAATTTATATCTAGTATATTATATGCCGGTCTCCCTAGTCTAAGAGTTATACGACTTTCTCCGTAATCCCGTATACTCTCGTGAGTACGTGACGTGCGTGAGAATCGGTAGCGGTGCTCTCCGCGTGCGGATAACTTACGGAGTATGTGAGCCGGTCGCTCAGAAAGCAATGGCAAAATACCGAGCGTAATCTTGCCAAGAAATCAACAATCAGCTGAA
Organism: Cepaea nemoralis; assembly: GCA_014155875.1. Taxonomy (NCBI): domain Eukaryota; kingdom Metazoa; phylum Mollusca; class Gastropoda; order Stylommatophora; family Helicidae; genus Cepaea; species Cepaea nemoralis. Next base: position 342,208 of record JACEFZ010020497.1, read on the forward strand.
AGATGTTGACAGCGATGTTCTGTAAAGTATATGGGAAAAAAAATAATTATATATTGTTTCGGTAATGCTATTGGCCATTATAGAGAAACCATCTCTTAGCTTTTGTACGCGCTCTCCCAGTTGTATGAAACATGGCGGCAAGTTCGTGTTGAATGTGGGCCTCAACATTCAGTTTTGGTAATGTTGAATATTGGACTACATCATTCAAAGTTTATTAATGTTGAATATCGTCCTCATCATATCTCACGAACCTCTGACATTGGCAAAAGTCTTCAGGAGCTGTTCAAATACAAGCAAGTTATACAGATGTAAGAAACCCTTCACAATAATGAAATGAAATAAATAAAATAAATAATATAATAAAGAAAAAAATAACATTTAATATTATAAATTATTTTGAATTCCCCATATTTTAAAGGATAATTGTTTTTGATCACAGTGTGGCTTATTGAAGTTACTTTGTCATCGTAGTGCAACTCTAATTGTAAGAAGACAGATTATGTAGCAATTTCAGAATTATCGCCCTTTTTTTTAGCTCTTCACTTTTTTTTGTGTAATTTTGCGAACTTTTTCCTGCGTCCTCGAACGATCACTTCCGGTTTGACATGGACTGCTAAAAGAACGAAAAAAAAGGACATCGGTATGGTACGATGAAAGGGGAACTTATTCTAATATATTTAGAAGTGGTTCTGCTAGATAACCGCCAAGGTATTATATCAAAAAAACGATTTATTTGGATTATATTTGGTTTTTTTCACGATTAGTAAGGTAATTTGGTTTATAACTCATGTTAATTGAACATTCCCTTCATTTTGTCTTCCATATTTGAATTCCCCGTTCAGTTTTACATAAATATGAAGAGTTTGAGCATTCCAGGTGTTTGCAGACGTTCAGGACAAAATATTTAGTGTCAGACATGGCCACGGCCGGCCGTCATACACTGATAGTATTATAGTAATACTATTAGTATGATACTGATACTCCGATTGCGGCGCCGATACAATAAACTATAGAGCGGACCTGTATTTATTTACAATTAGAACTGGTAATTTAAGTACTAACATTAAACAGAATACAAGTGTCATGTGTAGCAGTAATACTAATACTGTAATGTATGTATCTATCTGTGTACGTGCATGATGATATTTCAGCATTTTACATGACTGAAAATAATTTTGAAAGCCAGTTTTCAGACCCGTCTGTAAACTTGTAAGATGTTTAAGATGTTAAGTAAGGAGTACTTTTTTTCTAAGCTCCGCTGCAGCACTTAATTATTTTAAATTTAAATACAGTACTGTAAAATAAGTTATGTTTTAAATAAGTTAGTATTTAATTTTTAATTGCTGACTATTATTTATTAATTAATTAATTAGATACAGAAAAAAGAAGTCTGAGAAGTAGAAATCGATTTTTAGTGAACAGTTAATTATTTAATATTTTAATTTTTTATTATTTAATATCTGAATAATTAATTAACTGCTGCTTAATTTATGCAGCAGTTGCAAACTTACTTACTTACATTAATGCAGTTAGGTTATTAAGATAATATAATATCTTCTTCTTCTTCTCCTTCTTCTTCAGTGTTCCAAGCCATTGAGGTTCTTTGCTGCAGATACAATCTGTCTCCATTCGTCTCTCTGCTTGACCTTCTCTTGCGAGTCGTTGATTCCAAGTGCTTGTAGGTCTGTGTATATATTATGTCTCCACCGTCTTCTTGGTCTACCTCGGGGTCTACGGTCATTTATTTCCTGAGTGTAAGCGAGATTTGTTTCCCTATTATCTTCCATTCTTTCTATATGCCCCAACCATTGTAGTCTATTAGCCTTCATGATACCAGTGATTAGCGGGGACTTAAACTTTTTAAATTCACAACCAATGTTAATGTAACTTTTATTTTTGCATCTTTCATGTTCTGTTTTATTTACATTATGATAGTCTGTTGGAGACATTTTTATCTAACTCCACAATAGATGATAGAATCAGAATCAATTCTACTTTTACCTTTGACAATCACGGCCACATTTCCTGAACATTTAGGATAACTAGATGATGTTACATGTTGCACATATATTAAATAACTTTCGGTAACATACGTATTCATGAATGTAATACATTATACACTTGTTGTCTTTAGAATCGACTACTGAAGATGGCAAAGAGGACCGCTATGCATCTCACAGAACACTTGTCAGTGTTTCAACCTGGATACCCAATCCTGAAAGGCTTCATTGCTAAGCTATTAATAGCAGATGGTCGTGCTGTACCTGATGTGCTGAGAGAAGTGAGGAGTCTCGTTCATGCCAACGAACCAGACAAGCTAATACAGGAAAGTACTCTTTCTAATAATTTACATACATTTAAAAAATTAGTTGTGAAACATAAGAAGCAATTAACCAAAGAATGGCCATCACTTGTGACACTCTTTCTGGAACCATTTCCTGTGACATTCAAGACTCTGTCTGTCACACCTACTGTGCCACAGCCTGGACATACATCACCAACACAGCACCCAGAATCAACCTACACACCACCATTAAATACACTGCTACAACCAGGCATATCACAATCAGCACATTCTTCATCATCACCTTTTTCAGCGTCCTGTGGACAGTCACCAAAGAGACTAAAGAGAGACTGTGACAGCTGTGTCTACAAGCAACGCACTATTATAAACATGACAAAAAAGATAAAATGTTTGCGTCAGCAGGTGAAAGAGCTTCTCAAAGCTTCACCCAAGAGGAAGACATCACAGTTGTCTGTGAAACGGCTGAATGAGAAAGTTAAAAGGCAGATGCAGTCAGCAATGCATTGGAGATTAAAATATAAGGATGTAAAGGAAAAGCATGATGATAATTTGAAAAGACTGCTGGATCTGCATTATCTAAAGAATAGAGTAAGTGTCCTAGAAACAGCTTTAGATAGCAGCCTGAAAGAAAATAAGAATGTATTGGCAATCAATTACCATTTATCTACAATGGTTGCTGACACCAGACTAAAAGTTGACCTACACAAGACGAGACTTGATGACGTTAAAAAGACTGCCGAGTTGGAGAAACAAAGAATGAAAGAACTCCATGCAAGAGAACGAAAGAAAGTTGAAAAATGTGCAGCAGAAACATCAGCACATTATGAAAATGAAATTGCCATGCTGGAAGAGAAAGTACAAGATAGCAAGGTTATTAAGACCAAGAGAAATGGCCAATATGATGTTATGTTCCGCCGTTGTGTGTATGAATTTGTGTTACATAATGTGAGTGTAGGAAGTGTGTCTCATTTGTTAGGTTGCATAGGCCATACATTTTTCAATAGGACATTTTCACATCTGCCCTGCGCTAGTACAGTGGCACAGATGGCCATAGAAATAGGCATACTTGCGGAGGTCCAGGTGGGTTATGCCCTTCATAACTGTAAAAGTGCTACTTTAGCCTGGGACTCCACCACCAAGGCCGGAGTACACATTAATGAAGTTCATGTGCATTTGATCATATCAGAAGGAAATGAAGATGATCTAACATTGAATGTTAGTTGTATTTCAGATGGCGCGACAGACCAGCTGCTCAACCATATCACCCAAGCAATTTCTGATGTTTGCCAAACATACAGTGCGGCATATGCCCTGGATTTCGCAGAGGTGAAAGAAAACGTTTGCAAGAACATTCGATCCACCATGACTGACAGGGCAAGTGTCAACCACTGTGTGCACAGAGAACTGGAGAAATTGATGGGTGATATCGTTGAGCTGAAGTGTAGTGTACATCCCTTAGATGGACTGGCCACTGCGGCAAGAGCTACTCTCCATAAGCTGGATTTGCATAAGCAAGGACGCATTTCAGATCTGAAACCAGCCTTAGGATGCCGTGCTGCCCAGCTGATTCATCAAGTTTCTAAACTGAGGTAATTGGTACAGTGCTTCTCTATGAACATTAATGTCAATGTTTTATTGCATTCCAATTGCTTACCCACCTATATTAGTTTGTATCTGTAGTGTGTTAAAACAAATAGGAGTTATGGATATTAACATGTGTTACCACTTGCTTTGAGAAATGGACATTATAACAGGTGTCATACTTTATAGGATATTTTTAAGAAATTAGTTTAATAGTTCTAAAAAATTAAGTTAAAATTATTAAAAAGTTAGCATCATATCCTAAACAATGGTGTTGCACTAAATACTGGAAATTTTTGCTGTTATTGATGTCTTGTCAAGTTTTGTTCAGTAGTTTGCCATTGCTTTCCGAATGACTGGCACCCATACCATTACCATTTTGTAAAAAAAAAATTGCAACATGATCTGCCAGCAAATCTCGTGCAGCTGTGTTTCGAACACAGGTATGCAGTATCACAAACTACACCCGTAAACCCTTTACCATGAAGCCAGCTTATAGGATATCAGCTGAATGACATCACGAGAAGACAACCTGATTTACTTACTTTACAACTTCATGTGTGTTATAAATAAATGCAAGATTGTGTGGATCTACATCACACATGCTTGAATGTCTACAATGTTTTCTCTTTGCAGATTCAAAGACGGTTCTGGAGATCCCTCCTACTTTATGACCTACCTGAAGAAACATGGCATAAAACCAAACATTATTTTGCGATATGTAGGCAACCGCCTACATGTCATGTTTCATATGGCAGCCGTCATCTACTGCCATCGCGACATACTCATCAATTTCATGATAACTAGGAAGTGTAGAGATCTCTGCAAGAGGATTCTCAATGGATTAACTGAGACTACGATCCTACTTCAACTGCAAGTCATGGGACTGTTCTCAAAATATCTCACGGGGCCATGGATGAGCTTCTTCTATGATGGAGGAAAACGTGGTTATCGGCTTGGGGTATGTATTATGCATTGCTAAGAAATAATTTAGTGCAGTATTAACATGATTAGTATAAAAAGTGACATTTATCTGCCTTTTAATTCCAGATTTCTTGTGTGTGTGTGTTTGTTGAGAATGGATGTAATTAATGGTCCATATAGGTCTGTGTATATGGAGAAATAGGGTAATTAATATACATATATGTGTTTGTGTATAAATATTTTAATTAATATGTATGTACGTGCGTGTGTGTTTGTGTATGTGTTAACAATGGATGTAATTTATGTGCGTGTAGGTGTGTGTGTGTGTTTTGAGGTATGTTGATAATATGTGTAATTAATGTGCATGTAGGTGTGTGTGTATGTGTGTTTTGATAATGTGTTTAATTATGTGCATGTAAGTGTTACATTCAGTAGTTTGCCATTGCTTTCCGAACGACAGGCTCCCATACCAGCACGTTATAACACAACGTGACACGGTCTGCTGCACAAATTGGTCGCAGCTGAGCTTCGAACGCCTGGTACCCGGCTCACTTGGCTCAATTGGCAATATTTGCTCTGAGACTATCTGTTTATACAGTAAACTGTTTGGTACTTGACTACAAATATGTCATGTGTCTTTACAACATTCCTTTCTTCCAGGCTACAGAATTCCAGCCAGCCATAGAAAGACTGAAGGGCTTACTGGCTTCACCGGAGGATCTGTGCAGCACCACAGTCAATGTGTTGGGGCAGCCGATGGTGGATGTGGATCCAGACCTCACACACGTGGAGATGGCCACTAGGGAGGAGTTCTTGGAGACAGTGAAAAAATTGACTTCTAGTTTTATTATACTTCTTAACAGGCAGTTAGGTGATGGTAGTATTCAAATTAATGAATCCGATGAGATGATTGAAGCAACAGAATCAGCTCCTATGCATAATATGCATGCTGAGCGGACTCTAGGCATGATGGATGCCTTGATGCGGAGGGCTCCGCATGCCTCACTTGGTTTCAATGATGCCAAGTTGAAGGCTGTGCAAAACAAAACTTTGCGGTGGCTGGAGTTATGTCCAGAGGACAAGCAATACCAACTTGTCCAGTTTGCTGTTCGGCAGGCACCTAGGGTTAGACAGAGAATGGCAGAGAGGGAGAAAGCTGTTTATGCAGCTGTAAGTGAGAAGCATGAAACACTTACAAGAGCCGCTTATCAAAAGGAGCTGAACTCGGAAGTTGCTAGTAAAGGATTAACCCCTTTATTACTGGACTTAGATATGTTTAGGAAGTTAGATGATTTGTCCAAGGAAAGACTGAAATATTTTATGGAGAATGACAGTGCTTTATCTGATATATTGTTACGTCATGTATGGCAGCAGGAAGGTGAGAACTGTGTATACTATGAGATGGTCAGAGATGTGATGACCACTGTAATAAAAGGTAAGTGTAAGAAAGTGCTTGACCTCTGGGTCTGGAAAGCGGATGACATCCCTTCCGATGACTACTTCAGTATGAATGTGAAACAATTTTTAGTAGATTTTGCAACAGGTGATTTATCTTTTTTGTAATGTTGTTACTGTCTATCTTGTTTCTTTTACACATTGGATATGATAAAGCAGTAATATTTGTTTAGTATTTAGATTAAGTATGTTGTCAATTTTTCACTGTCTCATAGGTAAGTACAGCTTGGTGTATTGTGGCATGTGTCAGTCTAATGAAACAATTCAGTTGCTGTCTCCACAATGAAGGTTGGCTGCAATGGATCTCCAACGCTGTCTGTCTCTCACCCTGACTGTACATTCTGTCAAGCTGATGTTCGTCCATCTCTGGATGTTATCTTCCCACTTGTATCGTTGTATACCTCTTTGCTTGCTTGCCCTCCAGTAGGGTTTTTATGTATCATGGTTTATAATGTGGCTGAAATATTTCACTTGCATCTTTTTTTTTTTTTTTGGTGCTTTGTGAAAATCTCAAAAATATAAAATTAAACACAGTAATGAAGCTTACAGAAAGGAATCATGAAAAACACAGTTACAGACGTTTTGATTAGCTTCATCAGTGAACACATACCTACACAAAACACAACATATAATCACGGAGAAGACCTTCCAGTGACTACATTAAGGCATAAAAATGGAATGAGAAGAATAAAAGGGTGAAGAAATGACAGCAATGAAGAGAAAATGCAAATTTACAAACAGATTTCGCTACTTATCTCTGAATCCCAGGCTGAGATACTAACAAGAGTGTCTCTTATTTTGTGAAGGTGGTCTGAGAGTGAAGGCTAAGAAGAAGTGATCAGGTGGATGTCCGTACAAACCATGAGTGGGTTGTTTCAGTGGATGGGTTGGCCAAACTGAACGAATATTAAAGAGCAATGATGTTTGCACCTGGGTATGATGGTATATCAATCAACCGTGCTGTTCTTTATGTCTTGCACTGAGCAGCAACGAGAGAAGCTGCAGTTGACACAACTGCAGTATACCCATCATCCGTGCTGGCTCTCATTCACACCTATCTGTTCTTTATGTCTTGCACTGAGCAGCAACGAGAGAAGCTGCAGTTGACACAACTGCAGTATATCCATCATCCGTGCTGGCTCTCATTCACACCTATCTGTTCTTTATGTCTTGCACTGAGCAGCAACGAGAGAAGCTGCAGTTGACACAACTGCAGTATATCCATCATCCGTGCTGGCTCTCATTCACACCTATCTGTTCTTTATGTCTTGCACTGAGCAGCAACGAGAGAAGCTGCAGTTGACACAACTGCAGTATATCCATCATCCGTGCTGGCTCTCATTCACACCTATCTGTTCTTTATGTCTTGCACTGAGCAGCAACGAGAGAAGCTGCAGTTGACACAACTGCAGTATATCCATCATCCGTGCTGGCTCTCATTCACACCTATCTGTTCTTTATGTCTTGCACTGAGCAGCAACGAGAGAAGCTGCAGTTGACACAACTGCAGTATATCCATCATCCGTGCTGGCTCTCATTCACACCTATCTGTTCTTTATGTCTTGCACTGAGCAGCAACGAGAGAAGCTGCAGTTGACACAACTGCAGTATATCCATCATCCGTGCTGGCTCTCATTCACACCTATCTGTTCTTTATGTCTTGCACTGAGCAGCAACGAGAGAAGCTGCAGTTGACACAACTGCAGTATATCCATCATCCGTGCTGGCTCTCATTCACACCTATCTGTTCTTTATGTCTTGCACTGAGCAGCAACGAGAGAAGCTGCAGTTGACACAACTGCAGTATACCCATCATCCGTGCAAGAGATAACCTGAGTGTTACACATCAGTGCCACACAGTATAATAATCTTGCTGTGCCAACCCATATTTTGTGGATTACCGGTGGTCTGATCTTATACAACCCCAATAACAAAATGCATTGGGATTCTGAGGATAAGCAAAACACTTGTACAATTTTCATTTTCTCTTCATTGCTCCCATTTTTTTCAGCTTCCTATCCTTCTCATTCCATGTTTATGCCTTAATGTAGTCACTGTAGTCTTCTCCATGGTTATATGTTGTGTTTTGTGTATGTATTTGTTTGTAGATGAAGGTAATCGCAGCAACGTCCTGTTCGTTTCATAATTTTTTCCTGTAAAGCTGGATTACTTTGTGTTATTTTTTATATTCTTGAGTTTCGCCCTCGTTTGAGCTGGTCAGTAGTGCATATCCCTGACCGGATCCGGAAACAGTCCCGGATCACACGTGTGAAGCGGGTGTGTAACCACGCGGCATACACAAAATTATCACAACAGAACATCACAACGCTACCCATCGTAGGCTATGCTCAAGATTGAGTAGCTACGATGGGTAGCGTTGTGATGTTCTGTTGTGATAATTTTGTGTATGCCGTGTGGTTACACACCCGCTTCACACGCGTGATCCGGGACTGTTTCCGGATCCGGTCAGGGATATGCACTACTGACCAGCTCAAACGAGGGCGAAACTCGAGTATAGTGCTTCCATATTGACGTGGATAGGCCTTAGGTTCATACCAGAATGCGATCGGCGTTGCCAGTAGTGGGTTGTGCTCAATATTTAAATTTAAACTCCCGAAACAACCACATAATCAATTGATTATTGCTCACTGATTTAGGAGGCCTGGTGTTCCTTGCCTGGTGAGAAGTCCTGATCGGGTCCCATCGATTGACGGACGTCGGTCGCGGCGATTGGGCAATCTTGAGCATAGCCTACGATGGGTAGCGTTGTGATGTTCTGTTGTGATAATTTGGTGTGTCCAGTGTGTGCCGCGTGGTTACACACCCGCTTCACACGCGTGATCCGGGACTGTTTCTGGGTCCGGTCAAGGATATGCACTACTGACGAGCTCAAATGAGGGCGAAACTCGAGTATACTGCTTCCATATTGACGAAACAACCACATAATCAATATTCTTGTGTATTGTGCTATATGTATATATTTATTTCTAGGGTATTTTATGATTTATATTTTTCAGTTCAAGTGAGACCCTGCGTAGACCATCATCAGAGAAGACTCATTGAACGTCCAAGTAAACATCCCAGACCTGCAACAGGTAGCAGCGAACAGCCAAATCATGGAAATGTAAGTACATTTTAATTTTGTTTGGAGGTAAACAAGCTGTGAAGCCATTTTAAATTGTTAATTAGGTCAGGGCACATCCTATAATAAAAATGAATAATACGTCAAGTTAGGCCTCGCCGCCCCGGACGCAATGATATATGGCACAAATAATAAACAGTTGGCGGCCATTTTAAATTGTTAATTAGGTCAGGGCACATCCTATAAAAAAAAAAAATAATACGTCAAGTTAGGCCTCGCCGCCCCGAACGCAATGATATATGGCACAAATAATAAACAGTTGGCGGCCATTTTAAATTGTTAATTAGGTCAGGGCACATCCTATAAAAAAAAAATAATAATACGTCAAGTTAGGTCTCGCCGCCCCGGACGCAATGATATATGGCACAATGTTTTCCGTTTAAAAATAAACAAGCCACGTTAATAGAAGGCAAATAATAAACAGTTGGTGGCCATTTTAAATTGTTAATTAGGTCAGGGCACATCCTATAAAAAAAAAAAATAATATGTCAAGTTAGGCCTCGCCGCCCCGGACGCAATGATATATGGCACAATGTTGTCCGTTTAAAAATAAACAAGCCACGTTAATAGAAGGCAAATAATAAACAGTTGGCGGCCATTTTAAATTGTTAATTAGGTCAGGGCACATCCTATAAAAAAAAAAATAATACGTCAAGTTAGGCCTCGCCGCCCCGGACGCAATGATATATGGCACAATGTTGTCCGTTTAAAAATAAACAAGCCACGTTAATAGAAGGCAAATAATAAACAGTTGGCGGCCATTTTAAATTGTTAATTAGGTCAGGGCACATCCTATAAAAAAAAAAAATAATACGTCAAGTTAGGCCTCGCCGCCCGGACGCAATGATATATGGCACAATGTTGTCCGTTTAAAAATAAACAAGCCACGTTAATAGAAGGCAAATAATAAACAGTTGGCGGCCATTTTAAATTGTTAATTAGGTCAGGGCACATCCTATTAAAAAAAAAAATAATACGTCAAGTTAGGCCTCGCTGCCCCGGACGCAATGATATATGGCACAATGTTGTCCGTTTAAAAATAAACAAGCCACGTTATTAGAAGGCAGAATTTCTCAAGTTTCCAATCTTAGGGCCGCGATAAATCCTGACTTATCAGTTAATTCTTCATTGGACTTCCTGGTATTAAATTACGTCACCATATAATTCATAATTCCGCTTAAAATCAACGTACAGTCTTCGTTGAGATACCGTTGGATTCGTCTCGTCAAACTCTATCTAACTGGTATGATTTCATAAGTAAAAACCCAATTTTTAAATATTGACCAAAATTGCTAGATTATGGTCGTCACTAAGAAGAAAGAAATACCACAATGTAATAATTGTAATGTACAAACAATGCAATATTAACATTACGAACACTATTAGAAAGATCAGTAGAGACAAAGAAAGACATGTATTTGTGCTTCATAGATTATACAAAGGCATTTGACACAGTAAAACATGATGAACTGATTAAAATGTTGGAAGATATTAACATTGATGGGAAAAATCTCAGAATAATAAAATCTATTTACTGGAACCAAACAGCAGCAATTAAAATGGGAATAACGAAGGAAATTATGAACACATAAAGTTGGGAGTAAGACAGGGATGTGTTTTGTCACCAGATCTATTCTCCCTCTATAGCGAAGTAATAATGAGAGATATATAGTTAATCGAGGTTCCAACTTCATGGCAACGGGTCGTCCCCATTACTATGCCAGTGAATATCATGCAAAATGCTCCCCACTGTCCAATGTGAAAAGTGGAATAGGCAGGAGTCTCGGCAATCCAACAGCCCGCACCGGTACACTGCATAATGCCACCGCCAGAATGCCAACACAAAATTAATCCACCAAAACCACAGTTTATCGTTGATGGACTCTGCAGTCACCAGAAAGACCTCACTGACCCGGGTTTTCTCACATGGCTCTGTCTTTTACCGCAGGGCGACCCGCCGAAAGTGTCGCACAAAGCACAAACTCCGCAGCTTCAGCGCAGACTCCCGGGAGTCTCCTGAAAAATGCACTCGTGAACCGAAAAGGCGAGTCAGTCAAATTCAGCAAAAGCCGGTAGCCATTGTTCCGAACATGCAGATCACTGTACAGGACAAATGTAAAAGCATTCCCCACGAAATTCACAGCTCACTGTGTCGCCCACGCACTCACTCAGTAGCAGGACGACGGAACCATGTACTACCAGTCCAACATGAGGAAAATGCGATTGCAAACCATAGCCACAAGCATAAACATGCCACAGGCCTTAACATTTCAACACCTAACCACCATGCTGGCGACCGGAAGAATAATGAGAGAGATCAATGAAAAACCAGGAATAATATTTGGATGTTATAATATAAATAATATACGCTATGCAGATGACACAGTATTGATAGCGGATAATGCAATAGATCTACAACAATTGTTGGACATAATCATTGTATTCTCCATGTTTCTGATCCATACAAAAATAAAGTTTTAATGTTTTACTTGAACAATCTGTTTAATTTCTTTGACTTCCACAAATGTCCAAATGCTATGAAAGTTCCTCTTGTCTTTTGCATTCTTATTTTAATATCTTGATATGTTGACCCATCTGTGTCTACATTGCTACCTAAATAGGTGTATAAATTATACTATAATTCTGTCTCTTAAAGTGAAGTTTCACAGATCAGGTTATCATTTGCTTGATTTATTCTCATTATCTTTGTCCTTCCCTGTGTATGTTTAAGACTTAATTGTTGTGATCTCCTATCCAATGTGTTTAGCTACATCTTTCATGGCATTAGCCAATGTCATCAACAAAGTTCAGATCATCAATCTTCAATGCACAAGCAGACCATACTGGGGCCAAATGTAGGCACACTTCACAACTTTCATGTTATAAACTCACAAAGTAGAATTCTTGCTCATAAGCAACAGTTCAGAAGGAACATTAGTGACAAGATTGTCTTGTTTTTCTCACCAATTGAAGACTCGTTCTTGGATGTATGGAAGGGGGAACAAGATACAGCAAAGAATGGCTTCTGTTATAAGTAGTACATCAACTGTAATGTCTGTATGATGTGTGACACAAGTAATAAAGCTGTCCCACAAAGCTTTCATGTATTGTTATGTTACTTTGGTCATGTTAAACCAATATCATTACACTGTGATTGATTGCCAATCTAACATTCTTAAAGGGAACTTGAAGAATAACATATCACAAACGATGTCTTGAAGTAATCATAAGACATTTTGTATCATTTTTTTTTAAATTGTTGTGTATCCCTTAAGGGATATTGCATTCAGCACCAGCATTTTTCAGCTGCTGTTGATGTACTAGGCAAGTGTTACGTTCAGTAGTTTGCCATTGCTTTCTGAATGACTATCATTAATCAAGATTAAATATCTTGACAAACAAAATATCACATTCATTTATTTGGTTTACTTTTGTATACATATGCAACTTACAAATTCTTTCAGATTGAAAGATGGAGAGTAAACTACCATCAAATGTCAAGATAGAACAACCTGAAGTCTGTGTAGGTCAAGGTAAGATTAAGTGCAATAGAACGTAACAGTTAGTTGAATATCCTTTACATGGTGTTGCAGTCAATCCCAGCATTTACTGGCTATTTTTTATTTGCTAGATAATGTTACTTTTAGTAGTTTGCCATTGATTTCTGAATGGCCACAGTCTTATGTCATTGAAATCAACACAATATCAGAATATAAATCTAATCAGACACTGTGAAGTATAAGGTCAGATGTAACCGAGTATCCACTGAGATCGGCGCACAACTCTGCAGCTGAGCCGAGCAGGGAACTCTCTTGTCCTGGCAGTCGGAAATTGTTGTCAAAGGCAAAGGTAGAAGACCCTAGTGTGAATATAGAAGGCAAAGGAAAACCACCACATTATCTTCCCAAGACTGCATTTTGTTGAGAGATCAGTGTCTGGGATCAATGTTAATGGCTATCTTAGGTCACCTTCATCTCGTATAGACTGACATGAACCACTGGTCACACCATACCATCATCTCGCATAGGCTGACATGAACCACTGGTAACACCATACCATCATCTCGTATAGGCTGACATGAACCACTGGTAACACCATACCATCATCTCATATAGGCTGACATGAACCACTGGTCACACCATACCATCATCTCGTATAGGCTGACATGAACCACTGGTAACACCATACCATCATCTCATATAGGCTGACATGAACCACTGGTCACACCATACCATCATCAAGCTACTGATGACAATACCAAAATGAACAAGATTAAAATAGGAACAATGAATGTCAAGACTTTATTGAGATAGTAAAATTAGATAATGTAATGACAGAAATGAGAAATATGAAGATATTATCTGACAGACGGGTCTAAATAGTTCTCAAGTGATTAGGGTTAGGGTTAGGGTTAGTTATATAAAATTATTCACTGCAGAACTATTTAGACCCGTCTGTCGGAAGAGTGCCGATTAATATCCTAGGCATGAGTGAGATGAGGTGGAAGAGATCTGGTAAAGTAATAACAGACAAACACACAATAATTTTTTCAGGAGGTAATATACACAGAAAAGGCTTAGGAATAATGTTTGATGAGGAAACAGCTACATCAGTTAATTGTTGTTGTTGTTTATTTTTTTTTGTACTCCTCGCTTTTGAACTCAAGTATGTCCATACACACTAATTCTAGTAGTGTTAGACTGAATTTTGTGTGTGGATTAGCTTTTCTTATTAACAGTGTCCCTTGCTATCAGGTGAACCCACTCAGACTTCAGTGGTACTTGTAATTTATGTCCTCATGTCAAGGACGATTGGTCAACACTTTAGTCCAACTGTAAGGTGTTGAACCCCTTACCTTGGCATCAACACACTGGATGTTTATGAACACACGTTCTTATCCATTTGGCCATGCTGACCCACCTTAGTTAATTGTTATTTGATTGAATCATTTAGTTATTGACAAATTCAAAGTCAAACCAAACAATATAAATATTATCCAAGTGTAGGCACCAATAACAAGCAGTCCATCGATCATGTACCATGCCGATAAGCGTGGGCAGTCATGTTTTGTCATCTCACTCGATCACCAGAGTCGTTGATCAGCTCTGTGTTTCTGTCTCGACCAAGCCACGTGGCCAAGCCATCCAGGTATTTAATTCTTGGTCGTTCCTTTGGTATCCTCCCTTCGATCTTGCCAGTTGTCACCAAGTTCTCCAATTCATTTCTTCTCATAACATGCCCAGGTAGGGCTAATCATGTGCACCAGGTGACTCCAGACCGTCAGCAGGCGACTGAGTGCAAAAGAGTATCAACATTGAAAGTAGGCCCTTGGAATGTAAGAACTATGAGTGGGGATGGAAAATTTTATAACATTAAGAATGAAATGAGAAGACTAAATATTAACCTGTTAGGTGTATGTGAGACCAGATGGACAGGAATGGGCATTATGACATCTGAGGAGTATAGAATAATCTATTCTGGTGGAGAGAAACAAGAACGAATGAACGAACTTTATTTTCAAAGGGTAACAAATTGGGCACACAGGCCCGTCTTACATTTGGCCCTTCCAATCACTCATCTTTCGTTCATCAGTGCATAGTGCATTCACATAGGAAAAGAACATTGTCAAATGAATGTTGTAAACATAAACAATGCATGTTACCATGTTGTGAGACAAATCCCCCACCCACCCACTCATCCCCTATGCACCCACATGTCCCCCCACACACATCCACCACCCAACCACACACATACCCACAGGCACATACATTCACCAATCCATCCACCCATCCCCCAACCCTCACATCCCACACACACGACCAAATACACCATCTTCCCACCCACCACAATACCCTACACACATCCCCCACCCACCCACACACAAACCCATGCACACATGCATGCATCCACCCATCCATCACCCACCCACACATCCCCCACCTTCACACATCTCCCCCACCCACACATCCTCCACCCATCCCATAACCTACCAACACTCACCCACCCACATATCCTCCACCACCCACCACACACCCCCAACCACTCAGCCAAACACATATCCCCCAACCACATATCCAACACCCACACACACACATTCCCGCCAACTCGCATATCCCACCCTACCCACACACAAAACCCGCACCCACCTACACATCCCCCACTTACACACATCCCCCACCCACACAATCTCCCCACCCACACATCCTGCACCCACACACACACATTCCCCACTCGGCAACCACCCTTCCCCCCCCCCCCCCATCTCCATTCCAGCAATCACACATCCCTTAACTACACATCTCACCACCCATACACTCACACATACATCCCCCCACCCATACACACATCCTCACCCACCAACACATTCCTCATCCAAAAACACACACCTTTCACACACATATACCCCACAGACACACATTCGCTGCTCACACATTTTCCAGCCCACATACACATCCCTCACCCATACACTCATCTCTCACACAGATCCACCCACTCACGTACTCATCCATCAACCACTCACACCCACACATCACCCACCCACCCATAAACACATGCAGCTGTTTCCACTGAAGGTTATAGTCTTGCAAAACTTTTGCACTTCCTTGTAAATGTCTTTTCCAGTTGTTGTTCCATGAGTGCTGCAAACGGATGCCAAATCTTCCATTATTTGAAAGTCCAAATTGACACCACGAATGAACACGCGAAGTTGTGACGTATTCGAGAGATCAGTAGACTCATCCAGCGCCAGAGAATACCACAAGTTCCTAGTTTTCTCGCATATCTATAACATTATTGTCTCTCCAAGTTCTGTTCTTCGCACAACTGAACTTACTGAAAGGCTGATAGTTCCAAACAAATCGGCTTTCTCAGGACACAAGTCATTTGCTGCTTCCACCATACACTCTTTGAGGAAGTTGAAATCACTAAACGGTTTTCCTCGTTCTGCCATCTCATGCACTATCTTGCACGAGTGACAGATTCATTTTCAGCACACTTTCTCATGAAGAGATTTCTTTGTGTTTCTAAACCATGTTTCATGGACTCATTTTTTTTATTCAGAGCACAACTTTCCAGAAAACTTCCAATATGTTGATAGATGTATGCAATTGGTTTTCTCGTCATTTTTTTCCGCAAAGAAGTACTTTTCTCCCCATTCTTCAATGAAAACAGGACACTCGGCGTCCACTTTTCTTTTCTTAGTAGCCATAATGAAGGGTGAAGTACACAGGATCTGAAAATGAAAAAGACATTGAATTAGAAACATAATTAAAATCCTGTAGAAACACAAGAAAAGCAGAGGACTAGGGGTCACTGGTATCTCATAATAAGATTTACAAAATATATAAATAGGGCCGGCCTAAATAAACAGCCTGGAGCAGAGTTTTTCAACCTGTGTTCCATGAGTGACATCCAGGGGTTCCGCCGAAACAGACCGAAATCGCCTACATGCAACATCTCTGCCCATCTGGTTTATTGCATAAAGTAAGACAAACAGTTGGATCATCACACAGAGTTGCTTGAGCAACGTAAACATTTGCGTAAGGATCCTTAGTTCACTTAACTATCACTCTCAAACAAATAAATCCTTGTTACATATCTATACAATTGATGACTGGCAAAAAGAAATAATTATTTCTGTAGCATAGGACCTGTGTTGACAGCCGGGCGCATCTGGGGAAGGGAGAGATGTGTGTGTGTGTTGCCATGAAAACCATGGTAACGTCAGAGCGTAGGCGGCGCTACGACGAGCCAAGGAAGGACTTGAGATGGCACGAAATAAGCAAACATTGCAATAAACAAGAACATCTAGATACAATAATTTATAATTAAAAATAGTAAATTTAAGACACATAGCAGCCAGGAGGTCCCCCGCACGTGTGAAGATCTCCTATTATTCTAAACAGAATATTTACATTAAAATTGTATCACAACGTCTTGTGTTCCATACGTTTTATCAAGTAAGTTTGAGTCCGTCGGCGGGCCGGATGAAATGACGTCGCGGGCCATAGTTTGGTGACCCCTGCCCTAGACTATTAAAAGTAGGGAGTTTAATGAACACTGTTCCACATCCCGCCAAATTCAGCCATCATAAGAAGTGCACTGACTTCAAGAACTCTTCATGTTGTAAGTCAAGCAGTAAGAATGTTGTTGGTAAATTCCTGGACATAAATCATTAGCCTAGACACCTGCAACAGGGCTGCAATGGAGCCCTTTGGTTATTTGGTGCAGGTTTTCTTTCCTCTCGCCCTGAGATTATAACTAACTGACATTTCCTTCGTTCCCATAACATCATGCATGAAAAAAAAACTACAAGACAATTACACCTCTGTGTATTTACAACAATGTAAATAAAAGATTAACTCCCAAGTACACTAAAAGCGAGACTATTTCTCTCTGCATAACAGACTATTTAAGTTGTACACATATAGTAACATTTTTCCAATATAAGAACAAAAGTACAAAAGATGCACTCAAAGAGACACTTTATAACACAGAGACAAGTTTCAGAGGATATGAACTTGAGAATAAAATATATTCACAACGCATATCAGAAAGATTACACATAGGAAAATTGAGATTGCAAGCATTCAGATAGCTGGTGTGACAAAATGGTGGAAGGCGGCCTTTCAGACTGCAAAACTCAGGCCATCCCTTCAATAAAATGTTCGTCTCACATTGTACATAAACCACTTCAATCATGATACTAGTTGCATCAAAGCCTCTATCCTAATACATGAAATAAGACATTTGATTCTTACCCAAAAGCGCAGAGAATAAGTGAGCGATTAATTATCCCCACTAACAATTAGTGACTCGCGAATTTGAAGATTACATGGCGAGTGACGGGATTCGCCTTTGTCTAGCTAAGGCACAATTTTTGCCAGGGGACTCAGCCAATCAATAGGCTGAAATTGAAACAAAGTTAGTTTAATTTTATTCCCCCGTGGAACATTTTTAATCGCCGGACCGTCTCTCTGTATCTGGGTTACAATTTTTGGCAAGTTTCCAGGGAAGCCTGCTGGATGACAAAACAATACATCACAATGTGAAACTGTAGTTTATTATCTCGTCTACTTGTGCCCATTATCCCTTATTAGAGTGCAAACCCATAACCAACTTACATCAAGCCATCCTAGATTTTACTGTCTTATTCAGCTCCCTCCATGTCCTCCCCATATTATTCCCTTCTGCTTGTGTATTTAGACATCCCTCTATTTCATTGGTTATAGACAAGGGACTTGTATTTTACCATTATCAGATGTTATTAATGTGTCCAACAAGGTGACTGTCTTTCTCTCACCTCTTGATTATCTAGAATGTGTTTAGTTCTCTCCATGAGCTCCACATTGGTGATTCTGTCATGCCACTTTATTCCTATTCTACAGGCACCAGTTAATACATGTTTGTAGTGTATTGGTAATGTTGTTAGTTATTCTCTGTGTGTTTGATCCATAAAGTTAGTTGTATGTTCTTTACAGCACATCCCAGCCAACCCCAACATTTATTGGCTGTTTGTGATTTTCTAGGCAATTTTATATTCAGCAGTTTGCCATTGTATGTGTTATGACTTCTGATAAATATGGCGACGACCTAATGTTAATTCTTCGGAGATGCTGATTTTTAGTGTTTTCCTGTGGATTATGTGGTGTTATTTCATATTCGTTTATTGGAAGTGTTCACAAGGAGCCACGGAAGGCAGGTGGTGGATGAAATTTTGAGGGCAGCCGACAGATAGTTGTTGGTTATGGTCTCAAGTTTCACAACGGTAGGCAGAGGATCTCTTTCATGAGACAATGGCTAGTGTCACTGGCCAGTATGGTCACTGCCATGAAGGAAAGCCATGGCAAACTACCTTCTTTAAAAGTGCCTAGTTCATTATGATTCGCCTAACTACAGATCATCGCAAGACAAGGACAGAGACATTACAATTAGCAACATGGAATGTTTGGACGTTAAACGACGACAAAAAATTAGATAACATCAAACAGGAGCAGGCATTAAGATAGATGAAGATTTTAAGATTATTTATTCTGGAGGAGTTCAGTTCAGTTCATTTCAACTTTATTTTAAAAGGGTTACAAATTGGACATGTAGGCCCGTCTTACATTTGGCCCTTTCAATCACTCATCTTTCATTCATTAATAGTGCATGATACATTCACATAGGAAAATACATTGTCAAATGAATGTTGTAAATATAAGCAATGCATATTACAATGTTATGAGAGACATCCCTCACCCACCCACACATCCCCCTCCCACCCACATACACCCCCACTGACCCACACACATTCCCATCCACCCACACACACCTCACCCACCCACACATATTACCCACCCATACACACACCCCCATCCATCCACACACATCCCCCACCCACACACACTCCCCTACCCTCCCACATACCCACCCACACACACCCTCACCAAGCCATATACACCCCCCACCCACACAAATGAATTCTCTTGAAATGGCAAACATTAAAATTTGTTCAAGGATACTGGGCTGTGTCAGACAGAATTCTGCTAGTTAAATTAAGTGGCAGACCTTTTAGCATAAACGTTATTCAAATATATGCCCCAACAGGAGAATCCAGTGAAGATAGTGTAGATGATTTTTATAATGACATAGAGTCTGCATTAAAGAAATGTAAAAATTCAGAAATGAACATAATAATAAGTGACTTCAATGCAAAAGTAGGAAATCAAGGAGATGGTTACACAGTAGGAAACCATGGTTTCAGAGAGAGAGAAACCAAAGAGGATACAGACTTACAGAGTGGGCGAAAGAGCAGGAAATGATTGTAGGAAACACCTAGTTTAAACAACACCCTAGACGATTGCGGATATGTTTGTATTGTGATTGCAAGATTAGAAACCAGATTGATTACATTTTGATTAGCAGAAGGTGTTGAAATGCGTTAATAATTGCAACATTTCCCAGTGCTTTGATCTTGCTAGTTGTCACCAATTTCTTCAAGTCATTTCTTCTCATAACATGCCCAAAAAATTTTGACTGTCTACGTCTAATGTCTCTAATCAGTTTACGATCTTCATTTGTTTCTTGAAGGACTTGTTCATTGGTTTTTCTGTCTGTGCATGGTATTCTTTGCATTTTCCTCAGAAACCACATTTCCACAGCCATCAGATGTTTTTCAGCTTGTCTGCTCATCGTCCAAGCTTCACATCCATACAAAATTACAGGTTCTGTGTAGCACTTCAACACACTTTTTCTAGTTTCAATTGATATCTTTTTATTGGTCAGCATGTTTTTCATCTTGCAAAAGGCTACCTTCGCAATGGCAATTCTTGTTCTAATTTCTTCAAGGCATCTCCCATCAGATGTTATGACTGTTCTGAGATAACTGTACTGATTCACTTATTTAAGAATATGCCCATTTACTCGTATATCACATTGTGGAATATATTACATAATATTACTAACTTTATAAAGGCAACATACAGAGATAAGAAGGGCAACATCCACCTTGGAGAAAAACTAACGGATGTGTTCAAAATAAGAACAGGAGTGACACAGAGTTGCCTGTTGTCACTTTTACTGTTTTTACCAGTTATAAACAGGACAAAGCGTCTCAATGATCTCAATATTACTGATGACATTGCCCTCCTGTCTCTGGATGGGAGTTCACAACAATTAGATTTAAAAATTCATAAGGGAAAGATAGAATATGAGAATAAATCTATCAAGCCAGGTCTCCCTGTATGAAACCTCACTAAAAGAGATGAAATCAAACACCTGTGTAAGTGGCAGTGTAGACACAGAAGGTAGAACATACAGATGTCAGAATACAGAAGGCTAGAGGTGATTTTATAACACTGGGACATTTGTGGAAGTCTACAGAAATTAAACTTGGCACAAAACTTTGAATATTTAATTCTGAAGTTAAATCAGTATTACTGTATAGATTAGAAATGTGGAGAACAATGAAAACAATTACAATAAAGTTATAAAACTTTCACTAATTGTTGCCTGCACAAAATAGAAGGAATCGAATGGAATGACAGAATCACCAATGTGGAGCTCATGGAGAGAACTGGACAAACACCAGTGTGGAACTCATGGAGAGAACTAGACAAACATCAGTGAACCAATGTGGAGCTCATGGAGAGAACTAGACAAACACCAGTGTGGAGCTTATGGAGAGAACTGGACAAACACCAGTGTGGAGCTGGTGGAGAGAACTAGACAAACATCAGTGAACCAATGTGGAGCTCATGGAGAGAACTAGACAAACACCAGTGTGGAGCTCATGGAGAGAACTAGACAAACACCAGTGTGGAGCTCATGGAGAGAACTAGACAAACACCAATGTGGAACTCATGGAGAGAACTAGACAAACACCAGTGTGGAACTCATGGAGAGAACTAGACAAACACCAGTGTGGAGCTCATGGAGAGAACTAGACAAACACCAGTGTGGAGCTCATGGAGAGAACTAGACAAACACCAGTGAAACAAGAGGTGAAGGAAAGACACTGGCACTGGATAGGACACACATTGAGAAAACCTGAGACTGGTATAACTAGAAAGTCTATTGTCTGGAATCCATGGATTTACATAAAGGAAAACCTGAGACTGGTATAACTAGAAAGTCTATTGTCTGGAATCCATGGATTTACATAAAGGAAAACCTGAGACTGGTATAACTAGAAAGTCTATTGTCTGGAATCCATGGATTTACATAAAGGAAAAACCTAAAAACACATGGAGAATAGAAGTAGACAGAAATCAATATGGTGACAACATGCACGGAGCTGCATGGGATAGTTAAGAATAGGGGGGCAGGGAGTGAGTTTGTAGGGAGGCAATGTATCAATGGGGGAATGAAGGAGTAAAGAGGAATGCATTTGTAGACCTAGTTGTTGTGTCCTCCCAGGTCATCTTGCATCTGATTGTGTGTGTGGGACAGGAGGACAATGTCATCAGCAAAGTCCACATTATCAGATTTATTAGTCAGATTCCATTGACCTCTATGTCTGGTGGTAGTTATTTGTTTGCTTAAGTCAACTTTCTGAAATGTCACAAGAGAACACATACAGGAAAGACACTTTACATGTGTAATGCATCTTTTACTTATGTGTGTGCTCTGAAATGCCACATAAGAACACTTATGGAATAGTGCAAGGATATATGAGTGAATGATGGTCTATTGTGTCTTGAGTTAGGGTAGTTTCATCTCATCTTGTCATGGGTTAACTTGATGGTACATAAGTTGTTCATAACATATATAGACAACATATGTAAAGAAACCAGCCAAGCAGAGACAGCAAGAATACCGCATGACGAGAACACAGAAGAAGAACCATCTGCAAATCTAACCATTAGAGAACTCCTGTTTGCGGACGACCAAGCACTAATAGCAAAATCAGAAGCTGAATTACAAGACCACATGAATAGTCTAAACGAAATGTGTAGGGAACATAACATGAAAATTAGCACAAGCAAAACAGAGGTAATGACTATAACTAAAGAAGAACAAACAGCAACAATTCACCTAAACGAACATCCCTTGAAACAAGTAAAGAGCTTCAAGTACCTAGGAAGTATAATATCATCAAATGGCAGATCAGAAGACGAGATCGAAAATAGGTGCAATAAGGCAAATCAACTCATTGGACAAATGGCACCAATACTAATGAACAAACATTTATCAATAACTACTAAGAAAGCACTTTACAACACAATCTTCCTACCAACTCTGTGCTACCAATGCCAAACCTGGACAATGACAGAAAAATAGAAAAGAAAAATCACAACAACAGAAAATTTGGAAAAAAGGGTTTTTCCTGAAAAAAAGGAAAATTTAAACCCTTTTTCCCAACGGTTTATCAAGGAAGAAAAATAAAAAAATTCAGAAATGGGGG